>CP136066.1:142495641-143095641 GCA_032622095.1 Siphonodentalium dalli
TGGGGGAGGGGTAGCTAAAATCCATTATTTCGCAAACCGTTCATAATTTCTGTTAACTTCTTTCTTAATATGTTTGTCAGGTAACTACTGCACCATATGGATTAAATATTTTGGCAATATTGCAATATCAGTTTCAATGATAATATTTGAAAATATAGTTTTTTTGTGTGAAAAAGAGCGATTTTTCCGCAAAAAAAATCAATGTTTCGGCTTCAAATGGCAGGAAAATATAAATTAACCAACACTTTTTGCATATGCAGTAGATATATGGTATGATGTAGTAATTTTAACACCAACAATGTTGGAAAATATGCTAGGACATAGCCCAGGACTCGATTTACCAAAATCGTTAATTTCTGGAAAAAGTCACTGGTGGGTATCGTTCATCGTCGATTTGACAATAGCCACCACCAATTCCGTTATTTTTCACTAACAATTTCGTCAAAAGTATATGTTTCTCCTTGAAAACAATTTGGTTTCAACTTGTTCTACCGTGGGTAGGGGTAACCGACCACTTTTGGCGTTTGGCCGCTGCACTAATAGTACCACAAGGGCACCCACACCTCATGAGATGCACCAGCGGCAAACAGGGTGCCACATTAGGGGATTCTTACCACTCGCAGTGGGGAGGTAGGCATATTCTACCCAGGGCCCACGCGGGGTAGATAACCGGCTCCATATGCTTTGAACCATACTTGCCATGGCCACAGCCATAATCTGAAACCATCTGGGATGGACGCACATCCGACAAACGCACAGACCGACGGATGCACGAACAAGCACTGGTGATTTCTACAGCCCCATGAACCAGAATGTTTTTGAAGGACAAACAAACACACACCGGAGTTAAAACCAGTTCTGTGCTAATAATATTTTTCACATATGTATTTGTGGATTGGACTTTATTAAATTATATAGAGTAGAACCGCCAACTCCTCTTTTGTTACTAACTTGTTTAAACAAGTTAACTAACTTGTGTACACAAGTTAACTAACTTGTTTAAACAAGTTAACTAACTTGTGTGAACAAGTTACTAACTTGTTTAAACCAGTTAGCTAACTTGTTTAAACAAGTTAGTAACTTGTTTAAACAAGTTAGATAACTTGTTTAAACAAGTTAGCTAACTTATTTAAACAAGTTAGCTAACTTATTTAAACAAGTTAGTAACTTGTGTACACAAGTTAGTTAACTTGTTTAAACAAGTTAGTAACTTGTTTAAACAAGTTAGTAACAAAAGAGGAGGTGCCGGTTCTACGCTGCCGTACATTTGCTTGAGATTTTCGGCGATGTAGTAGAATGCTACATTAGTCAAGTTGGCAAAGTGCCTTGATACTATCTGAACAGTTTAACGCATGCACCCGAATAAGTGCATAATATGTCTTTAAGAAAGTTATTGATTGCGGACTAACATTTCAAAACTGTAAAGTTTATTAAGTGTGTTTGTATGAAAATTAAAAATGAACTTAAACAATGAGGTGAAGTATACTTTGAAGAATTGAATCTGACGTTGTTTTTCCATTTTAGATGATTATACAATAATTATTTGTAGTTTGATGTGTAGTTTGCTGGTGTTGCAGAATTATGATGCCATGCCTGGGTATATGCAGTCACATGACGACAGGACAGGCTGTCTACAGCTGTGGGATTAGTGAGCACTTAATAGTATTCCATACATATTTGAGTCACTATTCGGGCACTCGGGAGGCTATTTTCTTCAATTCACTGCGCTGATTCGGCGTCCAAAATCATGGGTTATAATTATTGAAAAATCCTCCACAATCAATACTTTTTCAATATCAACTCATATAATACACATATTGTAGGCTACATGTATGATGTACATGTATAAATATATAACGTGGCTAATACTGCACGTGTCATGCGCACACCATGCACTGGCAAATTTGCACGGCATTTTGTGCTTGCAGACATTTTCTCATAGAAAACCATATGGTGCCAGACTATGAACGGCAACATTCATATAAAATTCATATTTACCAAAGCTAACAATAAAAGTAAAATTGCGGTAATTCCACACGTAACGATGTTACTAACACATTGCCTTAAACTAACTGTATGACTGATTCTTGCGAGGTAATTGCAGGTATTTGCAGGCAAATTTCCATATCATCGCTACTAGTGCATGGAACTACATAGTTATCTGTGGCACAGATGCATTTTATAAGTTTATTTTATCATTCGGTTTCTGGCACATTGTAGCTTTATATACAAAAATGCCTGCAAAAGAATGCCTGGTAAATTGGCGAGTTTATGAACGTACCCTAAGGGTATGTGCATACACTGGCAAGTTTGCTCGATATATAGTTTGCAGGCATTTCGTCGTAGAAAACGATATGGTGCCAGAATATGAACGGAAACAAGCATATAAAATGCAACTGTACTAAAGCGAACTATACGTGCGAAGTAAAATCTCTGTAGTTCCACCTCTAGTGATGCTACCTGAATTTGCCTGTAAATAGCATGCAATTATACCACAAGAATCAATCATGCAGGTATTTGACGGCAAATGTCAGTAGCGCCGTTACAAATGGAACTACAGGAGTTTTACTTCTCATGTCGTTCGCTTTGGTAAAGATGCATGTTATATGCACGTTTCCGTTCAAATGATGGCACCATGTGGTTTTCTATGACGAAATGCCTGCAAAACATACCGTGCAAACTTGTCAGCGTATGAACGTATCCTAACATGTGAAAACACTCTATTGCGTATATGCTATGTATATCAATTATGACGACAGATAATTAAACTAGCCACCCATGTGCCCACGCTATGTTTATACAATTGATATGTCCGATGACGCCTGCAATACCCTGGAGGTTTGGAGCAGCTCATCTACCGACAATGACAATTAAGTAGTAAAATGAACCTGTATTAGTTTAAACGTAATTTTGGTTTATCAGAACGGGGTATTGTGCTGGGCAAATTGCGTCCTTCCGATGGCACGATATTGATCATTCGTGGTGTGTTGTCCGATAATGGATAGGTATTCTTTCACTGCTGGTTTCACATACAAAGGACGGCTTTCTGACGTACGCAGTTAGTTCGGGGAGATATTTCGGAAAGTTCTGATGGCATGATATGATCTAATATCCGGAGTCAGGTAAGTTAGTTTGATGTTCAGCTGCTCTGGGCCCATTGACCGAATGTAAAATGCCCACAAAAGTGTATATTTCATATTATATTTATGATAAGCAGGGTGCGTTGGGTGTGTCCAGCTTTGAGTTATCAACAGCCCCCACCATTGAACCAGACTAGACAAACATTAATTTCTAAGTCAAGAAAATTGCATTGTCACCCCGTCGTGTTGGAATTTTCCATATCGTACATGTACCTCAAACTGTCTAACTGATGGCCATTTCAGCCCGAAATATTTACCTAAAGGATAAAAATATTCGAAGTTCGATCTAACACAAATTTAGAAAATAAAGCCATCATAAAAATAAATCTACATATTTTTGGTCTGAAATGTTGAACTGTAGAACATTTTGATCAAAGTTTGGAGAGCTTACATTTTGTATTAACCATATAGTATAAAGACTTAAAGGGAACAAAGCTATACTTGCGATCGGTAAATATGGAAAAATTATAAAAGTCTGTAAAAACATCACCACTAAGAACATGGAGAAATATAATCAACTTTATTCTTATGCTCATTATAAATAGTTATCAAATAACCAAATTTCGCGTGTTGATACCATTGTTATGTAAACAAAATTCTTACAATGATTTGTCAAAAGTCATCGCTATAATCGTGTACTGAGTTCAAATTTTTTACTCTGAATCTGATTTTCAAAATATTTTTTTTATATTTGATCAAATGTTTACGGTCAAGTTTTGATTATAATTTAGTATCGGTAATTCCACTGTAACAGTATTGTTTACATAACAATAATTTTGACATGCGAAATCTCATTATTGGAGAGTTATTAATCGACCACCTTTCGCATAATGAACAACAGATAATTATTACGAATAGGGCACTGTATACGTCACTAGAATTTGTGTTATCTTTATTCACTGTCGTGTTTCCCTATCCGTTGTTACGATTTCGGTTTTGGATTTTAAAGAAAACTCACAAATACATCATATAATAATAAGTTCGCCATCGTTTCCCAGCTCCTCAATGTGGGAGATGACTCTGAGATTATGTCCTTAAAGTGTGATCGCAAATGTGGCATTAATTGTTTATCTATTGTGGCAATCAAATCATTCGTCGCCGTGAAACACGAGAATCTTGGGAAATACAAAGTGGTAAGCTATGACCTGATAACATCATAATTAAGTACAAAATAATCACGACACGCAGAACCATAATCGCCTTACTGCGAGTGGCAAGCATGATTGTCTCACAAACGGTCTCGTAGTCGTCAATTCTGTGTAAAGGTTTGTGGAGCGTCTGAAAAAATCACGACCACAAATAGCTATTCCTAATAATTATCTGTCGTCGTTTATAATGCGAAAGATGCTTGTTGATGATGGTTGGTTTGTCAACTTTTATGTTATTTTCTATGAACCCACTTCAAGGACTTCACTTAGTCAAAACCAACAAAACCAAAACCAACCAGGCAACTTACCCTTTCATGACGGGAGCTGCGCTGGCGCAACATTAAATACCCTGTGCCAATGCATTCTCTTATATATGCGAGTTGACGATAAGTCGCCTCGCATATATAAGAGAATGCATTGGCGTAACAATTTTTCTTACATTCTTTAGCAATTTTTTTATCATTTTTTCTTACATTCTTTAACAATTTTTATCATTATTTATACTTTTTTCTTACATTCTATAAATTTTTGTATAATTTTTCTTATATTCTTTAACAGTTTATCATTTTTTTTCTTACATTCTCTATCAATTTTTATCATTTTGTCTTGCATTCTTTAACAATTTTTATACTTTTTTATCATTATTTCTTACATTCTTTTTCTTTTATCATTTTTTTCATTTTTTCTTACATTTTTCAACCATTATAAAAAATAATATAACATTTTTTAAACCAATGATTCTCTTATATATGCGAGGCGACATATGGTCGACTCGCATTCATAAGAGAATGCATTGGCACAGGGTTTTGGCAAAAAATCTGGAATCTCCCGTCATGAAAACTGGCAAAGGAAAAAAATAACCATACTGGCAATCACAATCATTGTGTCAGTGTGGATATACGGCGATAATTGTGCATTTGCAGCGTGTGCAAATTAGAATAATTAAGAACGCTCTTCATCCTATATGTCATGATTGCGTTAGCCATAAACTTTCTTACTTCTCTGTATGCTCTTATTGTGTCTTATTACCTGTTTGTCAATAAACTTTATTACGTTTTTGTTATATGCTCGAGAGAAAGAGTTTTGAGCCGATAATTCCTTCCACTTGGATAAGTCTATCCGAGGGCTTATGGGCTGATTATACGTATTCAATAATTGACTATAGTTATCGACCTGTATATATTGTGTGATCCCGGGATACAATAAGAAACCCACACTTAGTATTATTTAATTGGAGTATATATAATAACAGTTAATTGCTATATTATAACGCGACCGTGACTATTATAGGGCGGATGCAATCACGTGACTAAGATACGAGACGCGCCGCCATCTAGAAGGTGTAGACTATAAACACGCTGGTCATCCTATAATCCCCGCTGCGGGCAGTAAACCCCGGTGCGGGCGTCAGTAAACCGCACATCGGACTATAACAGTTATAATTGTTCATACCACGGCTAGTCTAATCAGTTAAAAGTATTCAATTACAAGTTGTACCAACCAATGGAAGGCATATAGGCAATGCCTATTTATGCTGTGACAGGAGTTCAGATAACATTCATAGACATCAGTTCTGGAGAAAAACACAATCTTAGTCGAGCGCATTCGGAATTTCGAGGTAAATTTAAGTTTCATTCAGCAAATCTTTCACTGCAAACACTTATCGAGAATTATTTTGAAAACGTGAAACAATCTATATGGGACACTCTATACCCGTGACGTGCTTTTATACTAAAAAACCCAAATCCCTTTCCAGTTACTCGAATAAAGACATCTTTCCAAACATACCGTGCATCGATAAAGTAAAACGTAATGCGGACAGGAGTAAACTGCGATGCGGGCAAAATCGTGCCCGCGCTTTGGGGTTACTCCGACACCGTGCAGTATATCACACGCAATTGTCAATATTTTCCAACTTAAATGCAGCAAATTCACATGTAAATATATATTTAGTTTCCTAAACTATATATCTATAACAATGTAACTTTGACAACGTTGTCCAAATGTAATACCACGCACTCATCTTGGAGCTGAAAACACAAATTTGAAAAAATTGAAGCTTATTAATTCACAATTCATCGAGCATTTCGTCACTTTATGGAGCTTTATTCGTCAAACTTTTGACATTTGGTTGAAGACGGGTTCACCAAGCACCTCGTGGATCCGAATTTTGTCCAATGAATAACAATTAATGACAAAATTTCCATCAAAACAAACCTACCTGTAGTCTTCACTCGTCCCTGCAACGGGGTTTACTCAATATTTGCCCTGCACAGCGGGTATTTTCGGATGACCAGCGTCAGCAGCGTGATAAACAAATACATATATAGCGGTAATCAGTTTTTATAGCAGTGACACTTATCATATGCTATGCTATGCTATGCATACGCACATGGCTTCAGTACGTTATATTTACATATATAGCCCGTCTGTGTTACACTAACTCCTGTACTGCGATTGGCCAATTGGCAATTGGGTCACTCGATTCATACCCAAATAAAGCAGACCGTAACATGAACACGGCGCCACAAAATGTTGACCTAGTCAGTGGTCAGCAGACTAATTGGGCAGCATCCTTTTAAAAGTTCAGCCGAATTTCATCTGAAGCCAGTTCTTCATATCCATGACATGATCGTTGCAAATGCTTGGAAATCTTATATTGGACTGACTTAATATGCTGCGTGTGCTAATCTCAAATTATCGGCAGATTTTGTGAAAATAAATAAGAATATCCAGATTTTTATGGAACTAAATCACCAAACAGCTATACAAATATAAGAACTGAATGTAGTGGGTGCACATGTGTGCTATTGTGGCATATACCGCGCTGTGGTCGTTGGTGATGAAACGCGGGGCAAAATCGCTCACAACGTCACTTTAATCTTGCAATTTCAAGTTGAGACCTTCACCCACAGTGAAGTACATTATTAAGGCATAGCTAATTTTAACTAAGAAATATATTCCTACCGTTATTTTTTCGACTTTATATAAGGTTCCCTGTCGCATAATTCAATTTTCTCCGTGCCCACTCAATGCATTCACCCAATAAACCCACATATTATTCCCAGATATATACTTAACAACGTATAAATAACGAAACATTTATTTGTTTACTACATTTGTTCAACTTTGGTAAATCAGGTCGAGCATCCAGCGCGGGATTCCTGGCGATCAATTGACGTCATTACACACAAACAGTCCAGTATTTCAGCGCACTTGTAGACAATTTCTCTCTGAATCCTGCGAGAACACCATTACATTTGCCAACAAGGCAACTATTCATCAAATGGGTTATACATGAACCACAAAGGCACTTTCGAACATTAATAATTTATCAACCTTTAACGAGAGGTGACGTCGACTTTAGTTTAAACAGTATTTATTTTTCCCTCTATGGGCATTCAGATAAATAATTACAATAGGTACACATTTAGAAGAAAATGGGATTAGGCAACAAGCCATATGCTTATTTGAAGCCCTCTCCCTTGACAATGGCGCGGCCCTACTTGACTACTTTGAGATAGAAAGGAGAAATATGAGGTGGAGGCGAGACAGGGACAGAAGATAATGTCAGAATTTAGAAAGAAGATCAGAAAGTACAGAGTGTGAGGTGTAATTATATATCTGAACATGCATATAATTAATTTCAAAATAAACCAAAAAGATATATAACTAATTTCAAGAAGAATTTTTTTATTATACATAATATATGAATGAAAAAATAACCATGTGAAAATAACCATGTGAACGCCTGCAGTGGTCCATCGACCCAACGATCCACGTTGGAGAGATCAAGAGCATCTCGGTTTATGATCTACCATGTAGGTTCAATATTGCAATGCTTTTGGAACAGCTTAAGTAAAGAGTCATTGAAAGCGATTACTGGTTATTATAAATTTCTGAGCTGCCATGATTTGCTTATTAGTTTCATATGATAATTCGTCAGATCCCCATAGCAATAATTCACTTGTTATTGTTACATCAGATAGGGTAGTAAAAAGTTCTTCTCTGTGAGAGGTATACTGGGCACTTTCCAGAAAGAAATGTCTAACAATTTCAATGCAACCACACGTGCAATAAGGCAAGTCTTTAAAGTGGTTATCGTGTAGATCACTGTTAAGATTGCTACATCTTAATCTCAGCCTGGTGTGGTAGCTTTCCTAGAATAACGTCGACTTTGTGTAGACACAAACCAGCCCGGTATTTCCGCGCACTTGTACATAGATCATTCCTCTCCGAATCGTACAAGAACACCATTATTTGCCGACAAGACAACTGTCTCTGAATTGAGATACATGACCCACCAAAGTACTTGTATATCATTTCTGTCAAGATCGTGCAGGAGCACCATTATTTGTCTACAGGACAACTATCCCTCAAATGAGGGTATCGCCCCCCTCCCCCCTGAATCCCGAATACGAGTTAATTTTGGGGGGTGAATCCTGAATACGAGTTAATTTTGGGGGGTGAATCCTGAATACATGTTAAGAAATAATATGCGATAAATGACATAAATTGACTGTTTTAATATCAGACAGATACAAGCAGAAGTTACATAGACACATTATGATGCCGGTCGCGTTATGAGGCCGTTATGATACCATTAATGATACTTTATGATCAGGGATGTGGCTAGAGGGTTTCCGTTGGGGGGTGTCCACCTTTGGAATTTCCAACTGCATCAGAATCAAACCGAACACAAGTTTTGCATAATTCCATTTGCACACCCTTCCACCTCAGTGTTTAGGCCTAATATCCTATATCTTCATAAACCATGGTTCTATATTCCCGGTATGAGAACATTCAGATATTTTAACCTGAAACATTGCATAAATCCTAACATCTAGTGGTCTAACTCCATACAAATGCACACGGCTACGGGCAAGAGACCACGACACACCGAGCTGACCATCGTTGTTCGGCCGGTGTGAGAAAATTTTGAATTGAAATTTGAACAAGAAAATCACAAATCCTAGCATCCAGACTGGCCTCAACTAAAGCTTTCCTATAGTGTTGGAAATTTCAAACCTCATACTCCGCCTCAGGTTGGAAAATTCTCCAACTGATGACTGATGATAACGCCCCCAGTTGGCCTCAGTCTAGACAGGTTGACCTACATTCTCTGCAGTACATGGAGTTTGACCTATATTCTCCGCCCACGCGTCGGTCTACTTGTACCGGTTGGACATGTCCGGACATGACCCGCTGGTTATATCCAGACTTTTCCATATGAATGGTATAGTATCTACATGTATATCACGTGATGATCTCGGGGGGGGGGGGGAGCTTCAGTCTTTAATTTTAAAGGGACACTAGGCTCTCACGGGGGATGATTATTAAAGTGACACTCACTATGGATTAATGTTAAAGTAACGCATGGCGCACACTGTGGGATAATGTTAAAGTGACACTCGCATTGAAAACTTCAAAAAGTTCAAAAAGTTCAAAAAGTTCAAAAAGTTCAAAAATTTCAAAAACTTCAAAAATTTCAAAAAGGTCAAAAAGTTCAAAAATTTCAAAAACTTACAAAAGTTCAAAAATTTCGAAAAACTTCAAAAACTTCAAAAAATTTCAAAAACTTCAAAAACTTCACAAATTTCACAAATTTCACAAATTTCACAAATTTCACAAATTTCACAAATTTCAAAAAACTTTAAAAATTAAACAAAATTCAGGATTTAGTCATAAATGTGACCCGCTATATCAAATCCAGTCGAAAGTCGGGATTTTTTTTATCCTGTGCCAATGCATTCTCTTATATATGCGAGTCGACCAGCCACCGCCGCCGGCGGCGGCGGCGGCAACTACATAATCCTATGGCATGCAAAGAAATTGGCGCCGGCGCTGCCGCCGGCGGTTCAGGATTTAGTCAAAAATATGGCTTGTTTCCATTCATCGGAAAGCTATGGGGGTACGGTGGTGAGCGCCACTGAAAAAAGCAAGTGAGCGAGGGAAAAAAGAGAAAAATAACATGACAAGTAGTACATAGTACAATTTATTATATTAACTATTCACAGTCACTTTCGTCCGAATTGTCATCACTTTCGTCAGATGTGTCATTTGTTTCGTCCATGAACTTTTCTAGCAATGGTCTGTACTTTAATATTGACATTTTCACTGCATCACGATCTTCAAAACCATTCTTCATATATTTCTCCACTTTATCCATGACACTGTTGTGCAGCGTACCATTGCGCAGCCACATATTCTTTATTATTGTCCAAGCATAAACATTCATAAATAGCCTCATGCCTTCAGTTTTAAGATCTGTACTTTTAAGGTCCTTGTCAGCTTGTACTTTTGCCTCTTTTTCTGTCGAGCCATTTTCCATATACGTTTCCACGTTATCACTCCATGCTTCTTGTGCTTTATCTCTACTCTCATCACACAAACTTTTGAAGTATTCATCTTCATTCGATTTAATTTTCTTATTCTGACTATCATCCGTGTCCTCAGTTAATTTTCGTTTTAACTTATTTTCTTGACACCAGTTTTTTACGTGTCTCTGGACATCATGCTGATCTTCGAACAAAAGCCCACAGTCATTGCAAGGGTACGACATGTCTTCTCGAATGCCTATGTTTTTATGGTTTTCTTTATTAATTTCATTGATCTCACCAGGTGTCCTTATGTCCTTAGTATAGCCATTATGTTGACCCTGGGGCACACTATAATTATATGTCATGCACTCCCGTTGACCAGGGAGATCTCTGTCATCATATTTCATCTCATTCCGTTGATCCGGGCTATTGTTGTCATCACATTTCACCACATTCTGTTCATCTGGGTGCTCGCTGTCCTTATGGAGATTATATTTCATGCCATTCCATTCACCCATATGTTGGTTCGTGTCCTCTTTTAGCACATTCTGTCGCAGCCGTAATGTGTCCGGGGTTGCGGCTTTTAAATCCACCAGTAGGTAACCGTACGGTTCACTCGTCGCTTCCGAAAACTCTCGCATCATACGTTGAGGGCATTCAGGATACATCTGTCTTGATAATGTTGAAATTAAACCCTTGTCAATTGGATTATTGAACAATACCAAATATTGACAATTTCGTCGTTGCGTCGGATCCTTGTTGTAGTAGAAATTCTGGTTCAAACTTATCAAAGATAAGTTCAAATGGTGACTTCCTTCGGAATGTAAATCATTAACTCTCTGGTCTTTTGATGAAGTTTGCATCAAGTCATCGAGTACAACTAGATTTTTATACTGGGGGTTGATAAGAGAATCCAAGTTTGCTGGTATTCCCCGTATAAAGTTGACCTGAGGGGTGACGGTATACTTTATGTCATCATATAGGGGCTGCCAATATTTATAAAACCATATTATTCTGTCAGGTGCGGGTGATATTTTTGAGGCAGACTTTTGTAGCAAGGTTTTCACGAAGTACGTCTTCCCACTAGATGTTGGTCCACTTACACATGCCGTGAATGGATGCTTGAAAATAAAATCTTCTTGGACATTGGCCATTGAATCATCAAAGCAGGATGTTATGTCGCTTTGTTGCTGTTTCCCCTGCTGGTGTTGTAGTATCTGGTGTTGCTGTAATGGCGGTTGTTGTGGCTGATGATGCTGCTGCCTGTTGCTGCTGCTGCTGTTTGTTGCTGCTGCTTGGTGGTGCTGCTGTGGGTGTCGGTTAACAAACTCAGTGTGCTTAGATTGTACATGTCTTATCAAATCATGGTTCCGCACATACTCACTAGAGCAAATTGAACACTGGTGCTTCATTTATACTTGACTAAAATATCTCGGGGGGTATATGGCTTTCCTTTATACAAATGTTCCTTATAACCTCAAATCTGTCCTGTATTAACGGCGGCGGCGTTTGCCGACGGCGTTTTTTCCACCGGCCTTTCAATAGCCTTCGAAAATTTAGGTAAATTACTCATTTTAGTTCAGTGAATATGTCGTTTGGAGTTTTCTTTTTAACTTTTCCAATGTTTGTCTTCTTCGCTCTTCCTCCTTTTATCTCTTTAACTTTTATCTTCTTAGATCCGGGTTTCCTTATAAGTTTTTCAGGTTTCACTTCAGTCTCGGGTAGGTACTTCGAGTCATCGTAGGGTACATATTTTTTAAGATCAAAGTCATAATAGTGCGGAGTCCCCATTCCGGCTAAAGTTCAAAGTGTACTCTGAAGTAGTAATTTTTATATACGCCAAAATACCATCCAAGACGTATACCCTTATAAACTACGGGTCAGTCCTAGTAACGCGCACGTCAACGCCGCCGGCGGCGCCGCCGGCGGCGGCGGCGGCGGCGGCGGCGGCGTCTGTTGTTGTTGTAGTTGTTGTTGATACAAATGTCATTGCAATTATGAGTGATTTCCAATTGCACCACCCCCTCCTTCAACCAGACCAAACTCCGATACCAAATACCATATTTGCACCTCCTCCCTTAGGTTGGAAAGTTGGTACCTCAAACGTTCGAACAGTTTGAAATGTCTAATCTAAATTTCCAACAGACGGATGGACATCATTTCAGACTATTATTGGTCTAAAAACTACAAATTTCACACTAATAACATGTTGGAAAATCAGACAATGAAACAAGTTCAACCTACATGTGGTGTAAAATTCCAACTAATGTGTCGGGCATGACATTTTCAACTTATTGCTATCAAAGTTGAGGGTGGGGGCAGACATCCCAGCCCCCTGTCGCCACGTCCCTGTCGTCCTTGTATATAATGCAGGAAGTTTGAACATGTGAACAACAACAACTACAACAACAACAGACGCCGCCGCCGCCGCCGCCGCCGCCGCCGCCGCCGCCGGCGGCGCCGCCGGCGGCGTTGACGTGCGCGTTACTAGGACTGACCCGTAGTTTATAAGGGTATACGTCTTGGATGGTATTTTGGCGTATATAAAAATTACTACTTCAGAGTACACTTTGAACTTTAGCCGGAATGGGGACTCCGCACTATTATGACTTTGATCTTAAAAAATATGTACCCTACGATGACTCGAAGTACCTACCCGAGACTGAAGTGAAACCTGAAAAACTTATAAGGAAACCCGGATCTAAGAAGATAAAAGTTAAAGAGATAAAAGGAGGAAGAGCGAAGAAGACAAACATTGGAAAAGTTAAAAAGAAAACTCCAAACGACATATTCACTGAACTAAAATGAGTAATTTACCTAAATTTTCGAAGGCTATTGAAAGGCCGGTGGAAAAAACGCCGTCGGCAAACGCCGCCGCCGTTAATACAGGACAGATTTGAGGTTATAAGGAACATTTGTATAAAGGAAAGCCATATACCCCCGAGATATTTTAGTCAAGTATAAATGAAGCACCAGTGTTCAATTTGCTCTAGTGAGTATGTGCGGAACCATGATTTGATAAGACATGTACAATCTAAGCACACTGAGTTTGTTAACCGACACCCACAGCAGCACCACCAAGCAGCAGCAACAAACAGCAGCAGCAGCAACAGGCAGCAGCATCATCAGCCACAACAACCGCCATTACAGCAACACCAGATACTACAACACCAGCAGGGGAAACAGCAACAAAGCGACATAACATCCTGCTTTGATGATTCAATGGCCAATGTCCAAGAAGATTTTATTTTCAAGCATCCATTCACGGCATGTGTAAGTGGACCAACATCTAGTGGGAAGACGTACTTCGTGAAAACCTTGCTACAAAAGTCTGCCTCAAAAATATCACCCGCACCTGACAGAATAATATGGTTTTATAAATATTGGCAGCCCCTATATGATGACATAAAGTATACCGTCACCCCTCAGGTCAACTTTATACGGGGAATACCAGCAAACTTGGATTCTCTTATCAACCCCCAGTATAAAAATCTAGTTGTACTCGATGACTTGATGCAAACTTCATCAAAAGACCAGAGAGTTAATGATTTACATTCCGAAGGAAGTCACCATTTGAACTTATCTTTGATAAGTTTGAACCAGAATTTCTACTACAACAAGGATCCGACGCAACGACGAAATTGTCAATATTTGGTATTGTTCAATAATCCAATTGACAAGGGTTTAATTTCAACATTATCAAGACAGATGTATCCTGAATGCCCTCAACGTATGATGCGAGAGTTTTCGGAAGCGACGAGTGAACCGTACGGTTACCTACTGGTGGATTTAAAAGCCGCAACCCCGGACACATTACGGCTGCGACAGAATGTGCTAAAAGAGGACACGAACCAACATATGGGTGAATGGAATGGCATGAAATATAATCTCCATAAGGACAGCGAGCACCCAGATGAACAGAATGTGGTGAAATGTGATGACAACAATAGCCCGGATCAACGGAATGAGATGAAATATGATGACAGAGATCTCCCTGGTCAACGGGAGTGCATGACATATAATTATAGTGTGCCCCAGGGTCAACATAATGGCTATACTAAGGACATAAGGACACCTGGTGAGATCAATGAAATTAATAAAGAAAACCATAAAAACATAGGCATTCGAGAAGACATGTCGTACCCTTGCAATGACTGTGGGCTTTTGTTCGAAGATCAGCATGATGTCCAGAGACACGTAAAAAACTGGTGTCAAGAAAATAAGTTAAAACGAAAATTAACTGAGGACACGGATGATAGTCAGAATAAGAAAATTAAATCGAATGAAGATGAATACTTCAAAAGTTTGTGTGATGAGAGTAGAGATAAAGCACAAGAAGCATGGAGTGATAACGTGGAAACGTATATGGAAAATGGCTCGACAGAAAAAGAGGCAAAAGTACAAGCTGACAAGGACCTTAAAAGTACAGATCTTAAAACTGAAGGCATGAGGCTATTTATGAATGTTTATGCTTGGACAATAATAAAGAATATGTGGCTGCGCAATGGTACGCTGCACAACAGTGTCATGGATAAAGTGGAGAAATATATGAAGAATGGTTTTGAAGATCGTGATGCAGTGAAAATGTCAATATTAAAGTACAGACCATTGCTAGAAAAGTTCATGGACGAAACAAATGACACATCTGACGAAAGTGATGACAATTCGGACGAAAGTGACTGTGAATAGTTAATATAATAAATTGTACTATGTACTACTTGTCATGTTATTTTTCTCTTTTTTCCCTCGCTCACTTGCTTTTTTCAGTGGCGCTCACCACCGTACCCCCATAGCTTTCCGATGAATGGAAACAAGCCATATTTTTGACTAAATCCTGAACCGCCGGCGGCAGCGCCGGCGCCAATTTCTTTGCATGCCATAGGATTATGTAGTTGCCGCCGCCGCCGCCGGCGGCGGTGGCTGGTCGACTCGCATATATAAGAGAATGCATTGGCACAGGATAAAAAAAAATCCCGACTTTCGACTGGATTTGATATAGCGGGTCACATTTATGACTAAATCCTGAATTTTGTTTAATTTTTAAAGTTTTTTGAAATTTGTGAAATTTGTGAAATTTGTGAAATTTGTGAAATTTGTGAAATTTGTGAAATTTGTGAAGTTTTTGAAGTTTTTGAAATTTTTTGAAGTTTTTGAAGTTTTTCGAAATTTTTGAACTTTTGTAAGTTTTTGAAATTTTTGAACTTTTTGACCTTTTTGAAATTTTTGAAGTTTTTGAAATTTTTGAACTTTTTGAACTTTTTGAACTTTTTGAACTTTTTGAAGTTTTCAATGCGAGTGTCACTTTAACATTATCCCACAGTGTGCGCCATGCGTTACTTTAACATTAATCCATAGTGAGTGTCACTTTAATAATCATCCCCCGTGAGAGCCTAGTGTCCCTTTAAAATTAAAGACTGAAGCTCCCCCCCCCCCCCCCCCCCCCCCGAGATCATCACGTGATATACATGTAGATACTATACCATTCATATGGAAAAGTCTGGATATAACCAGCGGGTCATGTCCGGACATGTCCAACCGGTACAAGTAGACCGACGCGTGGGCGGAGAATATAGGTCAAACTCCATGTACTGCAGAGAATGTAGGTCAACCTGTCTAGACTGAGGCCAACTGGGGGCGTTATCATCAGATGACCACAAGTTTGATCAAATGTAGTAAAATATTGTTAAAATTATTAGCATTTTTGTATTGGCCACAGGGGAGAGACAATGACACACCGGGCCGACCATGGTTCGGCCCGGTGTGGGAATTTTTTTTAATCTGAACAAGAAAATCGCAAAATCCTAGCATATAGACTAGCGTCAAGCATTCTTAGAGTTGGAAATTTCAAACCTGACACACCACTTAGGTCAGCTTAGGTTGGAAAATTTACAACTGATGACAATTCCAATGCCAATGTTGACCAAATGTATGAGAATATTGTTTTCTTAAATTAACTAGCATTTTTTGACTGGCCACGGGGGAGGGATCAGGACACAAGATTTCCAACTGTTGGAAATTTCCAACCTGTCACCCTCCTGAGGTTGGAAATTTCCAACTGATGACCATTTCAGTCCAAAATTTTGCCAAAAAATAGGAAAATATGCAAATATTGGTCCAAAAACAATTAATTCCCCCCCCCCCAATAAATTGTTTGAAAATCAAACTACAAGAACATTTCAACCTATTATAGGTGTGAAATTTCCAACTAATGTTTTGGCAGGTATGAAATTTCCAAATGTTGAAAATTTTGACCAAAGTTGGGGGGGGGGTGAGACCCCCCCCCCCCCCCTGTCGCCACGTCTCTGTTTATGATGGCATGGTGGTCGAATATGCCCAAGAAGCTATTCTACCCACTCATTCATATATATAACTAGCACAAAATATTATTTTGCGCCATCAAAACCTGCGTCCAAGATATTTTGCTTGAACCCGAATACCAGTTAATTCGGGGGTATGAATCCCGAGTACGGCTTCAAAACACCCTGAATCCCGCGTACCGAAAGGGGGGGGGGGGTGATACCCTCTCAAATGGGATACATAAACCGACAAGGCACATATTGATCATTAGTTTCCGCTTCGTGAAAGAACATCATGAGCCACCAAGGTACATCCAGACTTTCATAATTAAAGGTACTCAATCCGATCAGAGGGTCCCCATCTCATAAAGATACAACAACAACAACAACAACAACAACATTTCTTCAAAATACGCTTTAGTTATCAGAATCGATTAATTTCAACAAAATAATGTTAACCACTGTCAACTTTGGTATCAAATTTCCCAAACCGTGTTATTTATCAACATTTTGTTCAACGAAATATGGCCGTATTGTCACTTGAGTATTCACGAAATTTGGCCGTATTACCACTTGTTTTTAGAGTTATCCATTATCATCGGCAATTTTGACCGAGACCATCCATTTGACGGCGTGTTTCTGGGCCGCAAACAATTGGAATAACAAACTTCAAAAAATCGATATCTGATCACTCTGAGCTTTGACGGATGGGTTCCTCGACTCGAATCAAATATTTTTTACCCCCGAAGCCAAAGAGGTTGAAATTTAGGAGCATCTGATCGGATAGAGTACCTTTAACACAAGCCACACAGGCTATATCAACCTTTAACGAAAGGTGACGTCAAATCTTTTGACATGGACGGAGTTATATATGACAACAACTTCCAAGTAACGAGGTTGCCTGCCGCTAAGGCGATAACTCAGTCATATGGACTTTAAACAAACTTCACTCCAGCGGCTAACTGTAACCAAATTTGCATGAAATCAGACCCCGAACACGATAAGCATCAGTACTTAACTCTAATATCAGGAGAAATCACCTCAACCTTCTGAACGTCACATCATTTCGTGCGAATAGAGTGACGGCGCCGACGAGGCGAAATTACCAACAGGAAACCACTATCATTATATAGACAACGAGCATCTATATAACATAAAAAATATAGCATACATTGAAAATGTCGTTTTAAAAATGGTCATAAATCTTTAATTGTCAAAATGGCTTCCACCCGCGACCGTGGTCTGACCCAAATAGGAAGTGCCACGTCATTTCATCACTTATATATACCACATCAGGTTATCTCCCTTAATTGTTCTTAACTATATTAGAATTACCACCCTTGATCTCAAAACTCCCAGAGTTACTAACCTTATTGTGCGAATATATGCATTAACCCATCGCGTGGAGAACATAATTACCGCTTAACTCAATGACTTCAAACATCGGAAATTCTTCTGTTTATCAGTGTGTTTATACCACTTTTTACAAATTCTCTCATCAACGGGTACTTTAGGTTGTTTGTGTCTGCCTTTTTTAATTTCTAAACAATATGGTTGCTAATCCGAAGCTTTGTGAAAGATAATCTAACGGCGTTTTTTTTTTAACGAGTGTTATATACAGACCGTCAGTTGATGGTACGAGTGCTATGTCACATATTCGGTTATGTGTTTATTATGCACCCGTCCAACATCTCCTATATAACTGGTGTTATCTGAAGATTGCGTTCTTTTCGTGATATGTTATAGTATAAGTTGATGCTTTTGTTATAAAGTTCAGGTCTCATTGTCGAGTCCAGAGTCGGTTACGTCGTGTATGACACTAACATCGTGCCATTCCACGCATGCACCAGCGTATAGGAATCAGGGAGCCAAATGTGTTCCAGAGTCGGGGAGCGAGTGCTAAAGGTGAAGGTAACTGAAGAATGACCTTCACCTGATACATGTGACACGTTATTAAAGGATGACATCGTGTTTATTTGATTTGTACATCATATCTAAATAATTTAAACTGGTGAATTAATGGGGGGATACCTTTTTGTGAGTGGGACATTTATTTAACTGGCTGCTGTAGTTCTGGGTTTTACCAGATCAAATTTGGCTGTGGGAGAGCCCTGTCGTACACTTGGGGATTTATTTTAACAAGTAAACACATGACCTATGATTTTTCTTGCATTTTTGTGATCAACTGTTGTGATTCTAGCTGTGTAAACACCACTGGAGTGGCCTGTAGGCTTCAATTCGGTGAATTTGGCCGAAACGTTAACACTGTCGCCTATGGGAAACCATTTAGTTAAGTGATTCCTATATAGCGAAAAGTGTTGTCTTCGTAGGTTTTGCAAGAGTTATCTATCCTTAAAACGTGCTAAACTATGAGATAATCGTCCGCGCCTTTCCGCGCGCGTGTTATTTAATAGTTCCAATTATTTTGCATATTTAAGCAATACAAATATCAACGATTGGATAGGACTTCAGGGAATAAAGATATTTACAGTTAAATAAAATGTGCACGGAAAGGTGCAGACGGTCATCTCGTATAGGTTATATAGCGCGTTTTCAGGATAGATAACTCTTGAAAACCCTATGACGGTGACACCTTCAGCCATAGTATACGCTAAGCGTAATTGACGATCGCATGTAAAATGTATGGATATGGAAAACAATCTTTATAAACTATTATAGTCAGTTGATAAAAACAGGTAATCAATCTTTTAGTACTAACTTGGCCATATTGGTTCTTAGAAGTCGAACATATACCTTAATTGTTCGATCCAGCGCTGGAAATCATATTTTGTTTACTAATTCTTGTCGAACCTGAAACGGTAATGAAAAACTACTTCGATTTTGGAATTTCAATTATCTCGGTATTATCTATATATTGGTGACGTCACAAAATCAGATAGAGCGTATACGCAATGCGGTCGCAGCCAATACACCAAGGAAACAATATCTAATCTAATAACGATTGGTATTCAGTCTGAATAACATATGCGTTTTTCAAACGAAGAGCTTGAAAGAAGTGATTATAAAGAGCGGTAGTTATGACTCGGCTTGATACGGAGAACCGGGTTGTTTGTCCGTAACATGTGTGTAATACCAGGGATATAGATTACTAGGTTTGATCACAAGCTAGCAGCATGCACTATTCAATAGTCGCAACAGAAAAATTACCAAGAATCTCTCAGTTTTTATAAAGAAGGTCATTGATATATTCCGGAACTCTTGAGGGTACATTTTCGGACAAACAAGTAAACCACCTTCAAAATATACCTATATAATATACATGTTGTATACATATGTACCAAAACGTTATAAAGAAGGACCCCCCAACACCGATATAATAGTTTATGACTATAGTTGCGCTTATTTGATAAGTACTACAAGTACTACAATCTGATTCCTCTTAAGGCTCAATTCCTGTAACCATTCAAAATCCATATCCATTGACCGAACACGTAACCAATAACGCCGAACTCAATAACAATAACCCTATATATTTATCAGATAAATATAATTATATACATATCAAGACACTATTGCTATATACAACTATATTATATCCACACGTGGATCCATGCAAAAATATTATATCTGCAATAATTATGTTTCTGTTCTAGCTGTTTTGATGATCAGAATACTAATAAATTGAATTGAAATTGAAAACTGGAGATTACGAGTAACTTTATTCGTTTGACTTCCACATTAGTGCATGTTAGCCCATACAATTAGAGCGAAATGTCCATTGATCATTTTATAGGTGTTAAAGACTCATGGTTATGGTTCAACACAAATGGAACCATTATTCTATAAAGCTTCAACCATCATACACCGATACTATAGGAGCTATTAATTGTCGACTGATCGATCGAGGGACGAAATAGTTCCACCCTATTAAAGATCGCCTTATCTCCCTTGATTATCTAACCATGATTGAGAGTATATGGCATCAAGTGATCGCCATTGTCAACCAAGCCTGAGTTTAGTGTGCTTATCATTTGCAGAATGAGGTCCATAGCAGGTGCATTTAGTGACGCTATCCCGCATAGCGGACTAGCTTATAGCATCACTAAATTCACACTCTGGGGACCTCATTCTGCTTTCTCTGGAAAGTTTCTTTATTATAAAATTTCTATAGAAACTTCTTCATATAGATTCTATTTCTTTTTCAGTTTAGTTTCACTGCATCCCCAAATTGGCAGACGACATATTGCATAATCGAGATTCCCAATGGGTGTACATCACAATATTCATCATTTGGGAACCCAATCTGAGTCTATGTCTTCCATAGCATATGAGGCCATGCTTCGCGGGATAGCGTCACTAAATTCACCCTCTGGGGACCTCATTCTCCAAATGACAGGCACACTAAACTCAGGCTTGTTGTCAACGTCCCAACAGAGTCACTATATCACACATACGACTATTCGTGAATCGTTCTAGCACTTATTTTGATCACAATTATTAACAGAGGAGCGAGTTAGCGTGGTCTACTAGTTGTATTACACAATCCGTCTATGATGGTCGAAGGAGTCAATATAGCCAATATCTGTGTTCATAGAAGAGAAGTTGTGTAATTAGACTAACTATATTTCGATGGAATTATCGTACTGTATGGTGAGTACCAGTTAAACCTTTATTGCATGGTTATTCACATTTCGATTATGACAATCATATCGTGTTGCCGATTACTTAATTGAGTAACCATTTCCACCAATGCAACATTACTGATAGATTCATGTTCGGGACGTAGAAAAATGTAACTACCATAGGTAATATTACATGTACAAGTATAGCCTGTATTAGTACTGTATAAGTATAGTGTTACTATAGTCTATAGTATACGAATTGCATTATATCATTCCAATAAGAAACCAAGATTAGAAAGTTGACAGTCACCAGATAAATATATATATGTAACAACACATCGAAGGATCTGTGGTATAGTTTTAAACATATATTTTCCAAGATATTCATGTGATTTTACAAACGCTATTTATATAATTATACATGTGTGCAAGTAAATGAAAAACATTTGCATATAGTAATGTAATATGATGATACGTAAACGTAATTTGCGCCCGCTTGTTAATCTTTCGTAGGATTTGATGATTATTTAACCATAATTACAAAAATCATACCGGTATATGTAAATGATCATACATTCAAAAAAATTTCATTGTAATATTACGACAGAAACTGTTGGCAGGAATTGGACCATCAGTAACTCGTAAAATTACGAGATCAGCGTAATCTGACATTTACAAATTTGATCGTATATTTACAAAATGATCGTAATATTATGACAGAAAAACTATCGTAAAATTACAACATCATCGTAATGTGAATTTACGGTTTAATCGTAAAATTACATGGCCAACGTAATCTGAAGCTGAGAACCTGGTGTGAATTGAACTGTGGTGGGGTCTCAAGCGATCTACCCCTACACATTATAAACAAATGCCAGTAAATGACATAAGTAGCTTGAGGATGGATGTGATCCATCGAACCACAGAAAAATTCAACCAGGTCCACAGGAGCTAAATGTCTGCACTATACATCTACAATTATAGATAAAAATCAATGTCCAACACCTAATTGTCATGAAATCGACATTTCTCGTACAACAAAATTTTGGAACAAAGTTACATACCGGTACCTTGAATAATTAGCCTAACTAATGTAGGTACCAACCTGTGCTTTCACCACGACAAAAGATAACAAACTCTGATAATCAACACCCGAGTTACAAGGTGATATGCTGTACTGGTAAATGGGGGGGTCAGAAAACATTTTCAGGCACGTATGCTGATTTTTTACTTTCGACCCTTGTTGGGACCCCCACCCACCATGCGTCCAAATTTTTCCGACCATTTTTGGACACCCACCCCCTTTTAACACTAAAACAGATTTGCGGGGGGAATTCACTGTAAACAGCTGAATATGAATTTCTGTGCATACTATTTGTCATGGATGTTAACATTGGTATGTAAATAGGAACGGGTCATTTTGGGGCCATTCGGCCAAAAAAACATGGCTGCCAGCGGCCATCTTGGATTTCAAAATTTGCAACAAAATACAACACAATAACTGCCTGCAGTCAGTTTAGCAGTTATAATTACATTATTTCTCTTATTCTAAGGTGTTTTAAGCCAAATTCATTGAAAAAAACAGTCAAAAAACTTGCAGGAAAAAAAGTTCTGAGTTGCAGAAAAAATTGTTTGTTAGTCCCATCGACCAAACCACCCATCCAGTGACCCACCCCCGCATAAGTGCCCGTAAAAAATACCCCCCCCTGCCCGACCCCCATAGGCATAATATGATAATAACATGGGAGGAACAGAGGGAACATGGACTACCGGTGTACCTTCATCTAATGATAATAACATGGGAAGGACAGGAAACACCGGCTACCTTCATCTAATTACTAGTATAATAACATGGGAATATTAACAGAGGAAACATGGGCTACCTTCACAGTGGTCAGTGATTTGTAACATGAGAGCAGATGGTGCATAAATCACTTAATTTTTTTTTAAGTACTGAATTGTACACAACTAAGTGTAGTACACATGTTTTCCTCTACCAACAATTAATCTGCCTTAGCTGTGATATCGCTTAATTGTAGGAAGCCACGTAAAACCACAAATATAAAATAAATAAATGAAAGGCAGTATCAACATTGAGTATATTTTTTGGGGTTTTGTTGCTTTCCACAACTGAGGCGATATAACAATGAGGCCAGATCATTTGTTGTTGATGGAAACTATGTGATCTATGGTTAGTCACCTACAATAGGTAGTCACGATGCACCGTCTGCACATATCATATGTAAGGTGCTGGAATTATGCAAAATTGCCCAATATTCAATAAATTGTGACCTACAAAACTTGAAAATGTAAGGGTAATAGAACTTGCTGAATGCTGAAACAAGCCCAAGTTGCCAGGAAATGATATGGGGGCCACCTTTCATATGCTTCATAAACAACCAGACAGCCCCCATTTTAGGCTCACTTTAAAAAAAATTCTCCCCGGGGAAAACCCCGTACCCCCAATAGTCACTAGGGGGTACCCCCCCCCCCTCCTCGCAAACCCACCACCTCGGTCCCCCAAAATGTCCCCAAATTAGCCTAATCTAAAGGCCTGCAAACATACATGTAGTAATGTACCCTTAAATTTTCAAAACATTTCACCAATAATTGTGAGCTTCATGGTGTGCCGATTGATTCAAATTTGAAATCCAGTATGGCTGCTGGTAGCCATGTTTTTTAAACAAAATTCGGAAAAAATGGGATAGCTGCCATCAAGATGTGACCCTGAAGATCCATACCGGTATGAAGTTTGGTGACGATCAGATGAGAGATGTTACATGTAGGGTGTGCTAAAGGATTTAGTCAAACAAAGAGTAAAAACAAGATGGCCATTGGCAGCCATGTTTTTTTTACCAGATTTTTGATGGGGTAATCTCTCATTTAGATGTCACTATGGTGAATCCATATTATGTTTGGTGACGATCGGATGAGAGATGTTGCCTGTTGCTGTTAGCAGCCATGTACAGGTATTTTTACCAGAAAATTGAAAACAAAAGTTTGGCTAAATCTTGTGCTATGAGCCGGGGCATATTTTACCCACAAGTTTTGAATTCTCATTCCAAATGACTTTCTGTCACAATTTCAGTACCGGTTCTCATAATTTGCTACAGTAATCAGGCATGCTGAAGCAAACTGGGCCAAGACAAAGGGTTGCAGTAGCACATTGCCAAAGCCAAACAACGTAAATTAAGAGGGCTGCAATTTATGCTACAGAATAACTGTTCACAATTACAATGAAAATGAACTGAAAAGAAATTGCCAATTGCCCCCATACATTCTGGAACACAGTTGAAGTAACTGCGTCGCAACCGATAGCAAACCCTGTGTACCCATTAGCAAATTTTTAAAAACATATACATAGGCCTACCCTTCACTTAACCCTGACGTCCTGAACATTAAATGACCCCCGACCGGGTTACGTAGCGTTTTTCCGAAGACCCATAACTCCGAAGGTCCGATTCTCCGAAGGTCAGATTCTCCGACGCCCGATTCTCCGAAAGCCCATAACTCCGAAGTCTCGATTCTCCGAAATCCCATAACTCCGAAGACCCATAACTCTGAAAGCCCATAACTCCGAAGGCCTATAACTCCGAAAGCCCATAACTCCGAAGGCCTATAACTCCGAACGCCCATAACTCCGAAGGTCTATAACTCCGAAGGGCCGATTCTCCGAAGGTCCGATTCTCCGAAGATCATGTTTTATCGCTTATTAAATAGTGTACAGTCCAGTGGCGGGGTCAATGGGGCCCTAGGGAAGACCGCCCCCCAAAAAAACATGTCAAGTGTCATGTAAACGTCCGTATTGTATATAGGCATTCAAATATTCAGTGTTCCTGCACCGGGGAGCCCCCGGACCAACGATTGGGGGCGACCCCTCCCATGCATGCGCTCCCCAAATCAGGCCTTCGCGATATGCTTTCGGCATATCATATGCATGATATATCCCCCACATATGCTAATTAATGTGCACCCCTAAATGGGAAATCTGGCGCCGCCACTGGTGTGCACCGGGTATATCATAACGAAACGCTGCAAGAATGTCAGAGTAGCCTAACATGCACAGGGGCGAACGGGGCCAAAGGGGCAGAACTCGCCCTTTTTCTGGCGACTGAAAATTATACTTCCGGCGTACGAAAAGGGGGGAAAGGGCCCTCATATATTGGAAACGTTAACTATATATGTATTATAATAAGGTGATATCTACACCATCAGTAGTGTGCGACAAGCCTTAATTTTCCACAGAATGCTTAAATTTATGAAAGAAATACAATTATTTTGCCACAATGTACGTCTTAATACAATTAACATGATTAAACTGTGCACATCTGACTGCATTGGGGTGATTTGATGCAATCAGGTTCATTTTATATATGAAAAAGTACAAGTTCTTCCCCGTTCACCCCTGTACATTTTACTCTGGCATCTCATGGGCCAACGTAATGTTATAGTATATGGTGTATAGTCAGTGGCGGGCCAGGATTCCCATTTAGGTGGGGGGGGGGAGGAAAATTTTGTATATTTTGATGCCCCATGAACGATTTCCGGGCGTTTACATGACATTAGACATGTTTTGGTAGGGGCCCATATTGTCTGAAATAGCAAGTAGAGGTTTAATAGGGGCAGTAGAAATTTGGGACCCCTTGGCTTCGCCACTGGACTGTACACTATTTAGTAAACGATAATACCCCGATAAAACAAAATCTTCGGAGAATCGGACCTTCGGAGAATCGGACCTTCGGAGTTATGGGCCGTCGGAGAATCGGGCCTTCGGAGTTATAGATCTTCGGAGAATCGGTCCTTCGGAGTTATGGGCCGTCGGAGAATCGGGTCTTCGGAGTTGTGGGCCTTCGTAGTAATAGGTCTTCGGAAAATCGGTCTGACACCCCCGACCGAGGCACCTGGTGTTATATAGTGTTTTGACGACATAACCCATACTCTTGGGCTCCAAATAAACATGCATGCACCTTTATTATTTTTGTGGGAAATTTCCCCCACACACAGTGCTTATTTGGGTCTGCACAATCATTAATTTTGAGGCTATGAAAATTGAAAAGAGCACAAAGTCAAGATTTCTATATGATTCTGATATCAAAATGATGAGCTTATAACTTTATGCATGTACATATTCTAGTATATGGCATACATACCCTGCTTGACAAAACAAGTGTCCACCTAACCGCTGTGCAGGTAGCGTTGCCACCGCGGCTGAAATGCAACTACACCGCAGCTCCATCGGCTAACTACAGTTGGGCCGCGGTGTACATGTACTTGCCGTTCAGCCATGTTGTAGTTGCCGCGGTGTACACTGTACGTTCATTAAACTGAAAAAAGATGATACAAACCGGAAATCTAACCATGGTGCAGTGTAGTTGCCTTTCGGCCGCAGGGTACTTGTTGTTGGGCCACAGTGTACTTGCCGTTCGGCCGCGGTGCTAAACTGCAGTTACAAACTCTGACACCGCAGCCGAACGGCAAATACACCGCGGTGCCAATGGACACTTGTTTTGTCCAGCGGGTATGGACATTTAATTAAAGGTACTCAATCCGATCAGGCCCTCATCAATTACTATTTCTTTGGCTTCGGGGATAAAAATAATCGATTCGATCATTCGAGTCGAGGAACCAACCTATCAACGCGCAGAGTGATCACGATCAGATATCAATTTTTGAAGTTATGTTATTTCTATACCCGGTATGTTCTGGCCCAGAAACACGCCGTCAAAAGGACGGTCTCAGTCAAAATTGCAATATTAATACACTTGATTTTAGAGTTATCCATCTTTGTCTGTTTGAATAAGTTTTTCTGGGGAAATTATTAGTACACATCTCGAGTGCAATTAGGGCTCTACAAATTGGCAATTTACCACAAAAAATCGGGCTGCCTATGTCAACATGAATAGCAACCAGTCAGTCCAGATTTTATTATTATACTGCCTCGGGAAATTTCAGTGTACCATACACGTACTATTGTAGGCCTAATTTGTTGGCAGAAAATAGCATCACATCTGCAATTCTCCTTATCCTGTTGTTTTAGTTATATATACATTTCAATTCAGTTTTATTAACTCAAGTAAAATATTTCTAAGTATATATATGTGTATGCGCAAAAATAGTTAATACTATTACTAGTATCAAGTTTGCAGTTACAGATTATCATTTCCAGCAATAATCACTTAAAATAATTAAGTCAAGTACAGCTATGCTCTAATTAATCGACCCATTTAACGAGGTTATGGGCCGGTCATACCGCCACTACACCGCGGTCATGCGGTAGTACACCGCGGCCATGCGGTAGTACACCGCGGTCATACGGTAGTACACCGCGGCCATGCGGTAGTACACCGCGGTCATGCGGTAGTACACCGCGGTCATACGGTAATACACCGCAATGCACGGTGACATGCGGTATCTGACCGCGGTCATGTCCACCGCGGTAATCTAGACCGTTACCGGCGTACACCGCGGTAGTATTTTCCGCGAGCGGTCATTCCCGGTGTCAACCGCGTTCGAATAATCTGCCGATAAAAATCTGCTTTTTCTTTTGGAAGACTCAAGGTAAGAATTTCGATCTGTCTTGTTCAGGTTGGCCTATAATTTGCGTCAATATATTAAGAAACTGACCTTACATTCATTCCTCGCGCCAAACTAATTTATTTTAGAGTACTGATGTCTTCAATGGTTGATGTCCCCACGTAATTCCTTGAGCCAAATGATTTTTGTGTCGGTGAAATGTGCACATGGCGATCGCATAATTATCTTGCTCGAACCGAAAAGCCATTTTAATTCTTAATCGCGCACGCCTTATCCATATACCATATCACGAATAAACAGACGCTCTTTATTTGGCACGCTTAAGGAAATCGGGGACTGTGGTAAATTAGAGCCGATTTATTTTCAATTTCAGATTAATATTTTCCATGCGCAATATGTCAGTCTATTGTCAGATAATTTACAATGCTCAGTTGCGATATTGACGCTAGGTTTTACTGTGGTTTAAACTTACACAGTGGTAGTGGCACCAAAAACTCAACCGCGACCACGCGGTTGCCCGCGTTTTCAATACCGCGGCTGACCACGTTATTACACCGCGGTCAGGCGTTATTACACCGCGGTCAGGCGGTATTACACCGCAGTCAGGCGGTATTACACCGCCCGACCGCAGTATTACACCGTGGTCATACCGCATGTCAACCTCGTTAAGGAGGATCGATTAATTAGAGCATAGCTGTACTTCATATAATGAAAGTGTCAATGACACTGTACCTCAACTTGGAAAGGGAATAATTTAATGTGGAGCGATTAGGGGTGCGGAAAGTTGAAATGTCTAAGTAATACTAGATTATCAACATGAAGAGATACATATACCGGTACATGTATACCGATCAACTTCCCCCCCCGGGGGGGGGGGGGAAGTTGACCTAGGTTATCTTCCCCCCCGCCCTGATCATCTTCCCCCCGCCTGAATTTTACATACCTTAACATCTATTGGCGTGATAGTCTCATTTTATCATTCACTATGACTATGTGACGTAGAAAAACTATCATTGGTGGCAAGGAAGCATGTCTTTTCCGGCAGAGACATTATTGTTCAGATTTTTTTTTTATTGAAAATCACCCCCAAAAAAAAATCTGAACAATAATGTCTCTGCCGAAGAAAAGACATGCTTCCTTGCCACCAATGATAGTTTTTCTAAGTCACATAGTCATAGTGAATGATTAAATGAGACTATCTCGCCAATAGATGTTAAGGTATGGAAAATCCAGGCAGGGGGGGGGGAGATAAACTAGGTAAATTCCAATGAAAATTCTCCGAACTATAATTATTGTCTCTTTTACAGAAAAATCATGCTTCCTTGTCACCTGTGATAGTTTTTCTTAGTCACATAGTGATAGTGAACGATAAAATGAGACTAACTCGCCAATAGATGTTAAGGTATGGAAAATTCAGGCGGGGGGGAGATAAACTGGGTGATTTTCAATAAAAAAAAATCTGAACAATAATGTCTCTGCCGAAGAAAAGACATGCTTCCTTGCCACCAATGATAGTTTTTCTAAGTCACATAGTCATAGTGAATGATAAAATGAGACTATCACGCCAATAGATGTTAAGGAATGGAAAATTCAGGCGGGGGGGAAGATGATCAGGGCGGGGGGGGGGGGGAGATAACCTAGGTCATCTTCCCCCCCGGGGGGGAAGATAAACTAGGTAAAACCAGGTTATCTCCCCCCCCGGGGGGAAGATGCGCAGGGGGGGAAGTTGATTTGTCACACCGGTATATAAACAAGACAGTCAAAGACTGTGGGGTCGCTCACCAGACTACAAAGACTGATAAGACTGGGACTCTGGAGACCACAACAGTCAGAACTTTTCATAATCATTTTAAAAGAAGTAGATCTAAACAGGATATGTGGCTAGAGAGGCTTCATGTATGTAGATCGGTGAATATCTACCTTGAATTTACCAACTGTACACTACTGATCACCCCACCCCCTCCTCCAGCTCAACAAGTCCCCTCCCGACCGGGCTCCAGACTCCCAAGTCTTAGGTTGGAATTTCACAACCGACATCTCAAACTTTCTCAATTGTTGGAAATTTCAAATCTCACAAGCGCCTTTTTATAAAACCATTTAGACATGTTTGAAGCCCAATTATCCATGGACCCAAAACACCATACATGTATGTCAGATTAATCAGTCAGGTAGTTCCAAGGTAGATGTTTTAATGAATTTTGTATTTTAATGATTTTATTAGACACAAAAGTGTTAAGTCCCCATAGCCCCGTCATTTCTTAACAGGTTGACCTCATGTTAACAAATCTGAATCTCAGACACTAAAGGATCCTCCATACTATATGTAAGCTAAATAGTCCAACCTATCTTGAGAAGACATTTTAAGTATTACTATAGAAACATACAGTTATGTCCCTGGTCCCACCCTATTTAACCTGGTGACCCCATCTGAATAAATTTGAATCCCATACACCAAAGAACCCTTCATACTAAATATCAGTAAAATAGACCTGATGGTCCTTGTGAAGGAAGCATATTAAGAGGAAAACTGTCCTTCGCTTGGCCCCTATTTGACCAGGTGACCTCATTTGAAAATTACCAACCTGACAACCCCATAAAGTTAAAATTTGTGGCCAATTCTGTCCAACAGTTTAACCTGAAGTAGGAACATATATGGAATGGTGAATTAAAAACATACATGTTGGAAAAACATACATGTTGGAGAATTAAACCAAACTATGAAAACAGTTCCAACCGATTTTTAGTGTGAACATCTAATCTACAACTAATGTTGTATCAGGCATGAAATTTTCAACTGTTTTTATTTTTATCAAGGTAGGGGTTCAAAACTCCACCCCCTCTACACTCCCTCCCCATTGCCAAATGTAAATCCCCAACTATGAGATCAATTCATCTAGTAATATCAATATACCCCCAATATCCTATATACCCCCCCCCCAAATTTTCTTTGAAAAATAAGGTCATGTGGTGGTTAAGAAAATAATATTGGAAAATCTACAACTAATGTTGTATCAGGCATGAAATTTTTTGGTGTGAACATCTAATCTACAACTAATGTTGTATCAGGCATGAAATTTTCAACTGTTTAAATTTTGATTAAAGTAGGGGGCCAAAACTCCACCCCCTCTACACTCACTACCCATTGCCTCAAATGTTGCCCCCACCCAGGCTGCCTGGAAATCAATATTATTATACCAGTACCAAACAGCATAGAGGAGAGTTAAATCTCTTATCTCTGCCCCTATTAGAACAAATGTGAATCCCCATCTATGAGATCCATTTATCTAGTAATATCAATATATACCCCCCAATATTCAATATACCCCCCCCCCATTTTTCTTTTTCTGGAACAGCAAGCCTGTATTAAGTGTGTCTGACCTTTGCAGAATGAGGTCCCCAAACGGCGAATTTAATGACACTATTCCGCAAGGTGGGCTAGCATCACTGAATTCACCTCACCCTCTGGGGGCCTCTTTTCCTAAAAATGACCCCATTTGAACAAATCTGAACCCCGGTCACCCAAGGCCCCTCCATACCAAATATAAGCTATATAGGCCCAATGGTTCTTGAGAAGAAATTGTTTTAAAAATTACTATGGCGGGAAACAGTTATGGTCCTGGCTTTGCACCTACATGTATTTGATCTGATGAACTTATTTGAACAAATCTGATTGTGAGTCACCTAGGGAACATGCACACCAAAATATATAAACACATTTGGTCTTTAATATGGAGAAGAAAACAATTGTTGAAAGACAGATGGATAGACATCCCAACAGATAGATGGATAGAAGGACTGCCTGACAGACAGAAGACAAATTCAATCCAATATACCCCCCAATTTTTCTTCACCTGGACACCTGGATAAGTGGTGGTTAAGAAAATAATATGAAACAGCCAAGCCTGAATTTAGTGTCTGACATTTGCAGAATGAGGTCCCCAAAAGGTGAATTGAATGACACTATTCCGCAAGGCAGGCTAGCATCACTGAATTCACACTCAGTCTGATTAGGCCTTCAACTGCCATGGGAAACCTAGAAACAGATTGAAGTTCTACTGTTGAAGTTGGTGATTCTAGCCTGCTGTACAGGGTAGCAACACTAAATCACCCCCTGGGGACCTCATTCTGCAAATGTCAGACACACTAAATTCAGGCTTGAGAAAATAATTTTGTTTTAATTTGATAATAACAACAAGCACCATTGCTAGTGCAGTGTTTACACAAACCTGTCCAATAACATTCTAATCTCTAATCTGTCATTCTGATCTCAATTAATGACCTGACTGTGTGTCTCTATGAAGCTGAGTCCTCTTGTAGATATAATATTGGCAGATATAATAACTGCTTCTGGAGAGAGGTAAGTTGTGATATGATATGGGTGAAGGGGCTGTTGGCAGGGTGGGGTCCTGGGTCATGTGAGGGTGGGGGGTGGGTAATGGAAAGTTTCTGTGATTTCATTGAAGACTGAAGTTTCATAACTCAGAGGATGTTATAATTATGTGAGTTTTTCAAATTTGATAACATGTTATAAAAAAAAAACTATTAAAAAAAATTTGTGTGTTAAATTGAGCAAGGAGTTAAATCTGAATATTTTTTTTTGGGGTTTTTTTTTTTTTTAGTTATGTCACTGGCTCCGCCAACATTCGACACAGTGACCTCATTTGAACAAATCTGAACCACAGTCACCCAAGGTACCCTCATACCAAATATGAACCCATTCGGCCCGACAACTTCAGAAAAGAAGTCGTTTTAAGAATTACTATGTGGAAAAATAGTTATGGTCCTGACATCAAAACTATTTGACTTGGTGACCTCATTTGAACAAATCTGAATGAGAGTCACCTAGGGAACATCCACACCAAATATGAACCAATTCGGTATGATGGTTTCAGAGGAGAAGATGCTTAAAAAAAGTTTGACGGACGGACGGACAGACGGACGCACGGACGGACAGACGGACGCACGGACGGACGACGGACGAGGAGTGATGACTATAGCTCCACCGGAGACTTCGTCTCAGGTGAGCTAAAAAGTAAAATCCAAGATGGTTACAGATGTAAAATCCAGGTGGCTATGTTTTCCAATAAAATTTAAAAACATTTCATAGCTTCCATCTAGTAAGATCAATATCAAGATTAATATGAAGTCTGGAGATGATCGGATGAGGGAAGTGGACTGTAGGGTGTGCCAAAGGATTTTGTCATGCAAAGAGTAAAATCCAAGATGGCTGCCAGTGGACACATTTAAGACCAAATGAACCTAAAATGACTTGTTATCTACATGCCTGTGTCAACAGCCATGACAAATTTCATGATGATCCGATTAAAGGTACGACCAGTAGCCCATGCCAAAGGATTTAGTCATGCAAAGAGTAAAATCCAAGATGGCTGCTGGCGGCCATGATTTTGGCCGAATAACCTAAAAATTACTCGATCTCATCTACATGTCAATGTCAACATCCATGACAAATTTCACAATGATCTGACAAAAGGTGCGTTCTGTAGCACGTGCCAAAGGATTTAGTCATGCAAAGTGTAAAATCCAAGATGGCTGCTGGCGGCCATGTTTTTTGGTCGAATGACTGGACAATGACTCGTTCCCATCTACATGTCATATTTAACAACCATGACAAATTTCATGATGATCTGACCAAAGGTTAGACTTGTGGCCTGTGTGAAAGGATTTAGTCATGCAAAGAGTAAACTCCAAGATGGCTGCCAGCGGCCATGTTTTTTGGCCGAACGACCCCAAAATTACTCGTTCCCATCTACATGTCAATATTAACACCCATGACAAATTTAATGATGACCAGACTCACAGTAGCCTGTGCTAATGGATTGAATTTTGAAATCAAAGATGGCCGCGGGCAGCCATGTTTTTTTGTCCGAATGACCCCAAAATGACTCATTCCCATCTACATTCCAATTTAAACAGCCATGACAAATTTCATGATGATCAGACTAAAGCTACGATTTGTAGCCCGTGCTAAAGGATTTAGTCATCCAAAGAGTAAAATCCAAGATGGCTGCTGGCGGCCATGTTTTTTGGCCAAATGACCCCAAAATGACTCGTTCCCATCTACATGTCTTTGTCAACATTCATGACAAATTTTATGATGATCTGACCAAAGGTACGACCTGTAGCCCGTGCCAAAGGATTTAGTCACGCAAAGAGTAAAATCCAAGATAGCCAGTTGAGATAGCTGCCAGCGGCCATGTTTTTTGGCCGAATGACCCCAAAAGTACTCGTTTCCGATCTACATGTAAATATTAACATCCATGACAAATTTCATGATGATCCGACCAAAGGTACAACCTGTATGGCGTGCCAAAGAATTTAGTCATGCAAAGAGTAAAATCCAAGATGGCTGTCGACGGCCATGTTTTTTGGTCGAATGACCCCAAAATTACTCGTTCCCATCTACATGTCAATATTAACATCCATGACAAATTTCATGATGATCAGACGAACAGTACGACCTGTAGACCGTTCTAATGGATTGAATATTGAAATCCAAGATGGCCACTGGTGGCCATGTTTTTTTATCCAAATGAATCGTTCCGGTCTAAATGTTGATGTCAACAGCTTTGTGAAATTTCATAATGATCTGACCAAAGGTACGACCTGTAGCCTGTATTGTTGACGAATTACGCACGCACGCATACATGTACACACAGACGACAAAGCCATGGCAATAGCTCAAACTTTACAAAGTAATGTAGGGTGGGTCATTCATAATTTCTGCAGCATATCATAACATGCACCATAAATGTAAACTAATTACTACAAGTATACATGTATAGGGAGAGTCAGGCCACTTAGATCACATTTCAGCTGTCAAATGAGGTTGCTTATGTGACTAGCCACATAAGCAATCATTTGAGTCCAAATGGTATTTGAGTGGCTTCGAAGACACATAAGTGGCATTTTGTGGGAACGGACCCCATTTCTATAGTCCCACGAAAATTAAATTTTTCGGGGGACAATAATAAACAAGTCCAATAACTCTGCTGAAAATATCCAGCTGGACCTTGTTTGCGAACTCGTTCTAGATACTGATCATGTGAACTCATACATGTATACTGACAATCTTTGAAATCCGTTGACATTTGTGGAAATGAGCCCTTTGATGCACTAAAAATAATAAAAAAAAGTCCAATAACTCTGCTGAAAATATCCGGCAGGCTGGACCTGGTTTCAACCGTTAGCGAACTCGTTCTAGATACTGGTCATGTGAACTCATGTCACAAAAATCATTGAAATCCGTTGACACATTTGTGCAAATGAGTATGGATGCCACGATTAATCATATAATCGATGAAACGTTGATAAAGCCGATAATCGATTACCATTTCCGTCATCGATTAATCTCCGTTATTTACTTTGGATGTCGGAAAATGATGAGTATTTAATCTACAACCAAAGGTTTAACAACATTTGATCATGCATCAGAGAGATTCTGACAACATGAGTATACTTAGATGTTACTAGTACAGGCTATCACTTATCGTATGGTGACTGCTGAATGAAATTCACTTACTATCACAATTACTTAACTTGTTCTGAGTCCTGAAATTTCTGGGTGGGGGGGGGGGGGGGGCACCTTTGTGATTGTTATCCACACTCTGGAAGATTGCTGAAAGTTATAGTTTCTGTAACATTAGATTCCTTTTTTAGGAACTGCCGGCAGTCGTCATGCATTCCTATTTTGATATTGTTTGTATGTTTGGCTATTCATAACACTGAAATTAATGGCTATGTTCGTTCTAATAAACTCACAATTATTATAACCTTGACATCGCTGAGAAATGTGCTGGTATTTAATACATTGTACCCGTTACCATTACCAGTGGTTTATGGTGCACATTATTAACGTAAAAATTACATCAGCCGAGTTTTTTAAACCAACACACAGCCAATAGGCCATATTTACGGAATACTTCCACTGTTATTGATATTAGGTACGATTAATAGATTATTATCAATTATTGACGACCGACTATCAAAATCAATAATCGTGGCACCTCTAGAAATGAGCCCTGATGTCATCTATTTGCTATATGGTAAATTCGAAAAAAAACAAACAAAGTCCAGTAACTCCGGTAAAAATATCCGGCTGGACCTGGCTTGAAAATCATTCTAGGTAATGGTTAGGTGAACTCATACCAAATATCTTTGAAATTCATTGAGATTAGTGGAAATGATCCCTGTGAGGTCTATTTGCTACTGTATTGGGTAAATTCGACAAACATAATAAACAAAGTACAGGTGAACTCATATACCACAAATCTTTGAAATCTCTTGACATTTGTTCAAGTTATGACTCTTACAGATTTGGTTAGGACGGACGGACAGACGGAGCCCATTCCTATATCCCCCGGAAATTTTCAAATTGGCGCCATTGGCGGGAGATAAAAATTGTTGCGAAATGTAAATCGCCTGTATGGTAAACTTCAGTTTTCTATGGAAACACTTGGGTTTCCGTGCTATTGAGAAAAACGGTGTTAGGAATGTCGACAACACCAAAACAATATACTAAGCAGACAAAAGTTGTAAACTGGTCCAATTTTCAGTCTGGAAAGTATCGTGATACGTATTGTATACATGTAGTTGCAGCCCTACATGTATAGTGTAAATTAAAACTCACCTTTATCAACAAGTGTTGGTCTCAATGATATGATAAGCACAGCATCTTAGTAAATAACACTGAAAGAAAGGAAAAGCATTTATCAATAAAAGAAAGTGATTTTTTGGGTATTCCGAAGGTTTGCTATTCTGAATGTTTTCTATTTTCTTATAATATATGGGTGTATTTGTTCAGAAATGCACATAAAAATTTACATCCACCACCCCCCCTTGCGATGCAATTAGCGCTATAATGACAACCAATTTAATATAAAATAAAAGGCCATCCAGCCACAGTGTGCCCAGAAAAAGTAGCTTCATTTGGGGCCAATTTGGGGGCGTCAGCTTTTCTAAAAAAAACTAACAAGGACCCTAAAATCCGATACTAAATTTCAGAACAATCCAACCAGTGCCCCCTGAAATGGTGGATAAACTATCATACAAAAATTGACAGGATTCTAAGTCGAAAAAGGGCCATAACTCTCGCGAAAATGGGTGGAGCAAACCCATATTTGAACTTGACCTGTACATGTACGGTATGCTTTTGATCTATTGACCGAAATGAAAGTTAAATATCATCATGAAACCATTTGCGGATGCACGGACGGACACTGGCTATTTTAATAGACTCCTGAAAAAAAAAATTGGGGGACAAAAAACATGTATTGGTCGGGGGGGGGGGGGGTCAGCTGTATATGAATTGCATACGTGCCAGAAATTTTTTGTTCACACCCCCCCCCCTGTATTGGTAAGGAATGCTATACAAAATCTATCCACTAACCGAATGGGCGCAGAATAAAACTTTATCCATGTCCTCATGGAGAAAGTCAAGCCCCAACAAGCCAAGACTGCAAAATGCTATAAAAATTTAAAACATGAAATCGAAGCCTGGCCACTAGCGGAATTGAAATATAATGTGCTGGATAAAATATAGTCCCTAAAATTGGCCTAAATAGCATCGCTATTAATCTTTAATATCGTTAAAAATTAAAAGACAAAAAATTGCCACCTCGAATAGTAATAGATATAGAGTTAGTATATGGGTGTCTAGCTCTGTTTGATTAGTTGGGTCCACCAACTAATCGAGAGCGTCTACCGGTAGCTCTGTTAATATATTACATGTAGTTGGGTCCACGAACTATAAGGGGTGATGTGTGATTTCTGAAAGTACATGTATTCAGGGCGAATGTACTGACTGCCAAATTTCGACATAAGGCTAAGTGACGCCGCTGGTTTGTTTATACATCATTACATGTACATGTATATATTATAATTTATATAGCAACGAGCAAGTAACGGAAGTCAGTAGACAGTACGCAGGGTTTCCGCCAGGCCGGCTGCGGGTCTGTCCCACGGACCCATTCCCCCCGTTGTTTGTTGCATGAAATCCCGCTCACACACAAATAAATGACGCTATTAAAAACTTTTTCAATCTTGTCTGTGTCGACAGGCTATATATCTAACTTATTTTTATTAATATTGACAAAATGAAATCGACACAGTCCATCTCCCGAAAAAAACAATAAGAAAGAGCGTGTCAAATAGCGACATTATTGAGAACACCATTCATTTGAGCCATCTTACATGCATGGAGGATAAACACGAACACATACCCCCCCTCCAATATGGAGATAATTTTCAAATTCAAGGTACGGTCAATAATAGTTTAGTTGTCCCGCCTGGGTCCCCAAGCACAATAATCAACAACGCACATGTTCACATTTCCAGCCTTCATAATTGGATACGGCAATAAGCATTGCCGAAGCTATTTGCTGAAGCAAACTGGGCCACGGCATACTGTTGCCGTAGCGGATTGCCGAAGCCAAACAATCTGAATTAAGAGGGCTGCATTTCGAGGTAGGCATTGAAATTTGAACTGAAGAGACAGACATAAATCCCATTACAAATTTAGCTACATGAGCTCAAATGTCATTTGAGCTCATGAGTCAGGTCGGGCACAGGTGCCAAATGAGCTAAATAGCTCATTTGAAATGAGCTATTTAGCTCATTTGGCACCTGTGCCCGACCTGACAAGTATATTCGCATAGAGTCTGATAGTGATAGACTGTCACTATGCGCATTACAATTTACAGTGATTACTTATAATATTAATTAAATATTATTATTAATATAATAATAAAAAAAATTCAACGCAACGTCAAATATATCATAAATGACATAATGAAAATATGCTGTGAAACTTGATGTCAGCCTCAAAATTCAATTTGGATTCGGAAATTAATATTCGCTGGGTCACTTTTCCTAATTTCGATGGCAGCATGAACACTGATGAATCAGCCATGATTGATGATGATGAAGCGATATTGATGATCTGCTCATATTCATATAGTTCAGTCATGAACGTAGTGCGGAAGCAGCAATCTGCGAAAGCGGTCATGTTGACCTAATATTCATAAGTCATATCCATTAGAAAATTGGTTCCAATCCATAGTTGCAATAATTAGAATTAAGATTGTGGTACCAGCCATCGCATATGATATACATTAGGCCACCAATTCAATCATTGTCTTGTCACTCTTGAAGTTGTAAAGACGAGTGACTCATGAGTCCATCGTCAAAGTCAAAGACTCGGAGGTCAGTGATTCGAGTGAGTGAGTTGCGAAAGCGGGTGTACCGTTACTAACGGCGTTAGTCAAATGGATCTAGTGTACCGTGTTTCACTGTTCGTGGGAATACTGCGATTAATTAAAACTTCGAATTATCTAATTTTTGGAAACTCATAATTACATAATTTGATAAGATTTTGCTGTAAAAGATACTCACAAACTTCGATTGGAATAAACAGATAGATAGATAGTTGTTGTTGTTTGATAGATAGATAGATAGTTTGGCTCTGGGGCCCTCGTCGAACTCGAAGGAATTAGCCGACGAAACTACGTGACGTAACACGTCAACGCACGAGAGATTCCACTTATGGTCATAGCGTATGCCCATATATGGCGCATTCATTCATGAATTTTTATTTTCTGTTCGGACCTTTTTATTTATGCGCAGTGATCTAAAATTCAAAATTTGAACCTTATTCGCTTGCTGTAAATAGAAATGCAGGATATGCAAAGAAATTACATCCATTGCCGATAATTATAAACATATAATTATTTTGTTTTATGCAAATAGTGAATCTAATGACCCAAATACCTACAATACTGGGTACTACATTTTCCTATCCAATGTGACGAGCAGGTGCCGTTCGTTGATTCTGTTTTCTGTCTTATTTGTGCGTACTGATCTAAAATTCAAAATTTGAACCTCATTCGCTCATTGTAAATAGAAATGTAGAAAATGCAAATAAATTACATCCATTTTAAATTATTATAATCATATAACTGTTTGGTCTTATGAAACTAGTGAATCTAATGACCCAAAAATACATAGATTACTGGAACTATATTTGCCTCCCTCATGTTATGAGCCGGTACCTTTCGTTCGTTCCATTTTCTGCAATATTATTTATTCTGATTTAAAAATCGAGATAATAGGTTCGGTTTGTTGGCTTTTAACTTTGGGAATGTTCAATCAAACTTTTAGGAGAGAATACCGTTAGAAAATCGAAGTCAAACTCTAAATGTTAATTTGGATATAGAGAAATGGCTTTGGGGCCAAATATTTTTAATAATTTTATAAAAAATGTAAACAATTTTTTTTATGCAATTCTACGTTTTTTTTTAATAATGGTTTTGTTTTATTTACAATCGTAATTTTTTTGGCCTTTGAAGCATGGTATGCCTATATAATTGAGTATAATTGACATATGCCGAAAAAATATATTTATATTTGCAATTGTATTTGCACTTGGGCACTTGATCAATCACACTAATTGTTGCTGTAGCGAGGTGGAACTAATCGATACAAAATGGCGGCCGTCGCCAAAAATAATTTTGTGAACCCCGCTGACCCTTCAGTTATGAATAAATTATCCTATTATAAGTAATTTTATCTATGTTTAGATTGGCCGAAAAAGTCGATTAGTATATCTCATATTCGCATACGTATACCCTGGTCGCTTCGCTTCCGCGGCTTCGCCGCGGGAGAGCGGGCGCTATAATGTTATAATGATATATGTAAAAAATAACTTATTACGAATTTGGTTGCCATTTTGGAAGCCACCTTGAGCAATTTGGTCTATAAACACCGTAGTGTGACACATTTAAGATAGACCAATACAACAAACACCTTTCAATCCAAAGATAGCTACATATTACTAGAAAAAATGGTCCAAACCTGAAAAGTTAATTTTTGCCGATATTTATGTCAAGTTTTTGAGAGAAAAGTCCAATATTCTTGGTGATGTCAGTGTGACAATAGTAACAATTAACCATGGTGCAGCCGACATGTTAGTATTCAGTGTATAGAAGGCATAATAGCCAACATAAACCACAACGTGTAAGCGATTGCAGGACACCCTAGCGCAATATTTACCATTTTCCATATTTTGGCGGCCATTTTGGCAGCCATTTTGAGCAAAAGTAAGAATTTTGGTTCCAATGAGTTGGAATATTCATAGGTAAGGGTATGCCTCACTTAATTGCAACCTTCTGTTCATTTCTTGTTGAAATATGACTAGAATCCCAGTTGCGATTTTTTTGTGAAATTTTATACCGCATTCTGTAAAATCGAATTTTTGAGGGATTACAAGCGGACAGGACCCCAATAATTGCATATTTAATTGCTCCAATGATCAGTTAATATAAAAAATACAAAATAAAGTCATATTACTCAACCAGTTCCAAACAGCATGAACAGATCTAGAAGATATTTATGAAAAAATGTCATATTTTCAACTTCCGGCGGACATTTTGGTGGCCATCTTGGATGGTGAGTTTCAATTTTGGCCCAAAATAGTGTCATTATGTCTTAGCTTCATGAAAATATATACATTTTACTAGATTAGTCATGTGAATTTGCAACAAATTCCAAGTAACTGGTTTTACGTCTGAGGAAACATTGGGGGGGGGGGGTATACTTTTTAGGGCGCTATAAAAAAAAATTGCTCAAGGCTGACAGATGGCCAGCCGATAAAATCTTGATGTCGGATACCTGAATTTACAAAATCCGCAGAGAAAAAAACTTTATACGCCAAAACACGCATCCGTGACCTGGCGGCCGGACTATTAATCTGTCTTGCTGTCCTAATTATATGACTCCACTGCAGTATTTGATCAATGCGTTAATCCCCTAACAAAGGCAGCCTTATGCAGGTGGCCTGTTTTACTTCATAATCCTGATTATGTCATTGTGTGTGATTTACAACCCTAGCTGGCTTGATTGTTTTAATCCCTGCTATTAGTATGTAGGCAAATTATACATAATGATGTATCTTAATGTTAATTATTTTTGTTTCAGCGGAAACATAGGGATCAATATGAGCGCCCTCTTCAGTTTCATGGATGAAACTACACCGATCCTCACAACTGACAGTGATGAGGTTACGAAATATCTGCAGGAACCGTGCGTGCCCAGTGATACCAGGCCACTCACATACTGGCGAATTAATTGTACAAACTTTCCTGGGTTAAGCCTGCTAGCTGCAATTCGAAAGAATGATGATGGTCAGGTGTAACCACCACTTCAAATGAACAATTTGTGCTCTACATATAGTTGTTGTTTTATTGTTTTGTTTACATTGTTTCACTGTGTTACATTAATTTGCTTTTATATTTTATGTATATCAATAAAGTTCATTAAACACAAATGACTTTCCTCCTTGAAGCTCTTCCCGAATCCCGATTTTCATTAACCAAAAGTAATTGTAATTGTAATTGAACCAATGTAATTGTAAGTTATTACATTGCATTTCCAATGTAATTGACATATTTCAATGTAATTGTAATTGTAATTAATTACATTTCAATGTAATTGACCCAACCCTGCCGCATACCCTAACCCACAAAGGGGAAGCAGGCCCCTCCGACGCTGAATAAAGGCTCCCAGCAGGGAGCATGCTTCAGATAGTTTCATTGTAAATTAGGATTGTTTTATGTATTTATTTATTTATTGAACTTCAATTGATACCGTGGAGTTAAGTTATAACAGTTCATTTTATGTTGGACTATTTGCTATTTCGATAAATCCATTCATGGTGGGGGCTGTTAATTCCCCGTTATTTTGCTGGTCAAATTGTGAGGCAATATACATTCACGTTTTTGTACTCGGCAGTTCTCTACTTACTTTTTCAGAATATTCTACGAGTCGTTCATGTCCAACAATCTCCGGTAGGAGTCAATCTGTATATATAAAAGAGTAGGATCTGTCTATGTGTATGTCTGTTTTTGTATTTTTCTCTCCCAGACCGTTGGACAGATTTCAACGAAATTTGGCGCGGTGGCTCGATGTACCCTGGCGGATGTTATAACGGCGTTATTTTTTTCAAAATTGTGATTTAAACAAATTTAATTCATTTAATTAAAGAAAATTAAATAAAAAATTGTTAAATTGAGTAAGGAGCTAAATCTAAAACAGTTAATTAAAATTATTTATTTTAATCAGAATGTTAAGAGCACACAGAGGACGCAGGCTCCTCCGACGCTGAATAAAGGCTCCCGAAGGAAGACTGTTTCAGCAAGTGTATTCATAAACCTATGAACCAGGGGGCGTGTCCATCGTAGCGTTATGGGAAAAGCAGAAGCAATATCAAGTGTATATAAATATATTCATACGAGTTTCGTTCACTCATCTGTTGCAGAGCTATTATACCTTAGAACATAACACCAAAAATCATTGAAATCGAGCAATTATAGTACATAACTATACAAACAATCATTGAATTCGAGTAATGGTGGTACATAAGTATACCAAACATATGTGCCAAATCTGGATATCTGTAACTCAATCACCGTAGATAATGTTGAATGGCCTTTAGCTTATACGCATGGGCTTTTGTCCGGTAATTTCCTCTGCAGTTATGTCCCTGATATATAAAGTGTAAAAATTCGTCCACCCTCGTATCTGTTCATCTACGATCGGACGTGAATGATCATTGGTATTGTACTCTTGGTCTGCGATCGGACGTGAATGACCATTGGTATTGTACTCTTGGTCTGCGATCGGACGTGAATGACCATTGGTATTGTACTCTTGGTCTGCGATCGGACGTGAATGACCATTGGTATTGTACTCTTGGTCTGCGATCGGACGTGAATGACCATTGGTATTGTACTCTTGGTCTGCGATCGGACGTGAATGACCATTGGTATTGTACTCTTGGTCTGCGATCGGACGTGAATGACCATTGGTATTGTACTCTTGGTCTGCGATCGGAGGTGAATGACCATTGGTATTGTACTCTTGGTCTGCGATCGGACGTGAATGACCATTGGTATTGTACTCTTGGTCTGCGATCGGACGTGAATGACCATTGGTATTGTACTCTTGGTCTGCGATCGGACGTGAATGACCATTGGTATTGTACTCTTGGTCTGCGATCGGACGTGAATGACCATTGGTATTGTACTCTTGGTCTGCGATCGGACGTGAATGACCATTGGTATTGTACTCTTGGTCTGCGATCGGAGGTGAATGACCATTGGTATTGTACTCTTGGTCTGCGATCGGACGTGAATGACCATTGGTATTGTACTCTTGGTCTGCGATCGGACGTGAATGACCATTGGTATTGTACTCTTGGTCTGCGATCGGACGTGAATGACCATTGGTTTGTACTCTTGGTCTGCGATCGGACGTGAATGACCATTGGTATTGTACTCTTGGTCTGCGATCGGACGTGAATGGCCATTGGTATTGTACTCTTGGTATAAGAATGGGATGAAGGATATCCCCACATGTTTTGCCCAGTCATCGCAGGCCCGATTAAGACAGTATGAATTAAACGGACATGGCTCATTCGAACATCCAATTTTTTTTCTACGTAATTTGGAGCAACGGATACGATAGGTCGATAAATAAACGAACTATTGATATACCGGCTTCGTATGCTCTGAAAAACACGACGTCGTGCCAAAGTTACAGCCGTTTTCAACTTTTCGTCAAAAGTCAGATAAAACTCTTTATTGCTACCATGTCAGGAATAGACTACCATGAACGCCCTTTTCTGTTCCATGTCGCGCAAATGTCTGTTTTGTGTTTGGGACCCAAAACCGTATTCGCAGTTGTATTTTTCATTACTTCAATGCGTCTTTTTGGGTTATATAATGCTCGTAGAAAGGCAGTTCAGATATTTATCGACCTATTTAGATACTGAGAAAAATTATATTATGTGTATTTTGGAGCACAAACCGCCATGTGGCTTTAAGCCAATTCTGAAAATTAAAGATCCACAGTCCAATTTAGCGCCAAACAATTCAGAATTATGTAGGAGAATTTTCCGCCTATCAGGAAAAGAAAAAGAAATATACTTGCAATAACCGTCATTCGTATCACACAGGCATCGTGAAAATCCATAAGCAATACGTCGAAAACGATCACAAAAGTTCATAAATGAAAACGATCTTTATTATCTTTTGCTTAAAGATACGAGAGGCGTTGCATGGCGGTAGGTATGTGTTAAAATATTCACCTCCGTCAAAAACCGCCATAAACAGAAGGAATAGTAAGATATAGACAGACTTTGTTGTTATGCCAATCAGAATATGGCATAAACAGTATGTTATTGTCAATTTCCTCCCTTTGTTATGTAAACAAAAACAAAAAAACGTTACGTTTCCTGGCTTTTGTTTAGATCCGGATATGGTAAACACAAAGAGCGTTATTTGTTACTGTTTTCCTGATATGGAAATAATGAAGAGCGTTTATATCATCTTTGTGTGATTAACCAATATAATTGCGCTGTGTTATATAAATAGAAGCACAACTTCTGTAACACGAACAGTTTCTTGTTTACGTACACCATCGTACGCAATATACTATTTACGCGCTGATTATGTTTGGCAAATATATATATATATAAATGAGCGGAACTGTATATATTTTGGTGTTCCTTCTGTTGATGGCGATTTGAAAAAATACAAATATTTTTTCAACGAACTACACCCGTGCCTTTAAAGCCACATGGTGGTTTGCGCTCCAAAATACACATAATACTATTCGCTTTTGAATTTTTCTCAGTATCGAAATAGGTCGAAAAATACCCGAACTACCTTTCTACGAGCATTATCAAAAAAGACGCAAACACAAAACAGACATTTGCACGACATGGAACAGAAAAGAGCGTTCCGTTGTAGTCTATTCCTGATATGGTAGCAATAGAGAGCGTTTGTCTTACTTCTGGCGAAAAGTTGAAAACGGCTGCAAAATGGCTGTGACTTTGGCAAGTGTTTTTTTTAGAGCATATGCAGCCGATATATATATACCAATAGTTCGTTTATTTATCGACCTATCGCATCCGTCGCTCCAACTTACTTAGAAAAACATTGGGACGTTCGAATGAGCCATATGTCCGTTTAAAATTGCGCTTTATTGAAATTTTTGCTTGGCTGGCGGAACAATATGTGTTAAAACCTTCTAATGTCATTGTGGGTCCGTTCTAATTATGTTCTGGGCTATAAATCGTATAGATGGTTCTTTTGCGGTGTCAAATCGGACAGGACATCTTTAACAAACACAGGCGAAAGCCACCTTTGCGGGAAATACTCTGTGTGGTATACTTGTTCGGTGTGGAAGCAGCTGTTTGATGAGTTTTGCCATGAACTATAATGCCACGATCCCTGCAGTTATGTGGCCGTTTCACAGCGGTTCATTTGCAAACTCATCAACTTTTAGGAGGATTATGGCGGATTGATGTTTGAATTTCTATAACTTAATTTCACGAATATGTCTGGTATTAAGTACTTGCACCGACGTCGAAGGTCATTATACACCTGAACATATATGACCACAAGTATCTCGGTCAGAAATAACATTCAACCCGCCGTATATTACGTGGGGTTTATAAAGATATATTTACATTTAAGCTTGATATAGCTTCCGCTATTCCCATAGCGTTATATACGATGGACACACCACCTGAGTCAATGTATATGTAAACATATGAACTGCATTGAGTCAATGTGGTTCATATAAGAACTGAACGGCAGTTTCAGTATGGTCATGTTATTTTGACCGTGAGAAAAATTCAGTAAACTACAGTTTGCTGAATTTTTACCGCGGTCAAAACCCATCATCACGTAGATTCCGATGTTTATTGTATACTTAAATACATTATGAATTAGGAGTGGTTTATATTAATTTGTTCGTTTTAATAATTATGTTCAGATCATATAAGGATAGGTCAGAAACGACAGGATCGGTAAAACAGGAGGTGGTGTAGCCGTCTTTATTCGCGACTCGGTTAGTTTCAAACATCGTGATGATTTAATGAATCCCAACATAGAATCTGTATGGGGTAGAGATAACTCATCCTAAACGACTTCTTGTGGGCTGTTTTTATCGCCCACCTAACTCCCAAGTATCACTTTGGGACAACATCGAAGACTCTATTACTGGTGCACGTGACAGCGGATGTGAATTGATAGTCACCGGTGACTTCAATGAAGATCAAACCCATACCCATCGAGGGCACATTCATAACTTAAGTAGCGCATGCGGTCTCAAGCAAATAATAAAATCTCCAACACACTTTACTGAAAATTCGAGTACTATTTTGGATCTTTTTCTCGTATCAAACCCAGACACAGTCAAAGATTACACCATTCTCGATCCGTTTCATGCAGACTTGAAGCGATATCACTGCCCAGTTAATGTACTTTTTAGATATGGAAACAACAGGCCTAAAAATACTATAAAACGCACTATTTGGAATTACAACCTTGCTGATTACGTTAAAATGAACCAAGCTTTTGATGAATGGAATACCTCAGATGATCTTAATAACTATAATTGTAACTCATTGACAAGTACTGTAACCACAAAAATAATGAACGTAGCGAAAACATTTATACCAAATAAGGTAGTACTAGTCCGCAGAGATAACCCACCATGGCTTACTTGCAACATCCGTAGACTAATAAGGGAACGGAGAAAAATCCATAAAAAAGCTAAATGTTCTAATACTGCATCCGACTGGTCAAATTACCGGAAAAAAAGAAATGAAGTAATATCAGAAGTCAGAAAAGCAAAGCGAAATCATATCATGAAACAAGAGCTCCTCCCCAATGACAGTAGTAGTGAAACCTCCACCTGGTGGAAAACACTTCAGCAGCTAATGTTCTCCCCTAATAGTCGAACAATACCCCCTACCACGGATGGTAATGACATCCTGGTATCACCGATGGAAACGGCTGAATGCTTTAATACATACTTCTGCAATATATCATCACTAAACGAAGATGGAGTAACCGTCCCAATCTGTTCGGGAAATCCTTGGCGTCCTCTTCTGTCAGATATTAAGTTGAGTACCGATGATGTAAGGGAGGCCCTCTATTCTGTAAATCCTTCAAAGACGTCTGGCCCAGATCAAATTAGTCCCAAAACATTGAAATACTGTTCGGAATCACTTTGCTACCCCTTAGCAAAAATGTTCAATAAATTTCTAGAAGAATCACTGTTCCCCCAAGAATGGAAACGTTCAAATGTTGTCCCAATATACAAAAAAGGCGAAAAATCTCTAGTTGCTAATTATAGACCTATATCATTGTTAAGTTGTATGTCTAAAGCTTTCGAAAAGTGCATTTATAAAAAAATGTGGGATTTTTTGACTACCAACGGACTTATATCAATGTATCAATCTGGTTTTGTTAGAGGTGACTCTACTGTATACCAATTAACAGATATTTACGATTACATTACCGATTCATTAGATCAAGGTAAAGAAATTAGATGTGTGTTTTGTGATGTCAGTAAAGCTTTTGATAAGGTCTGGCATAAGGGCCTCCTTTACAAATTGGAACGTATAGGTATAACTGGTAATCTTTTAAAACTCCTTGAGTCTTATTTAACACACCGTCAGCAATGAGTAGTCTTAGACAGTGCTAACTCAGAAAGGAACCACGTGAGAGCCGGTGTCCCCCAGGGATAAATACTCGGACCCCTGCTATTCTTAATTTACATCAATGATATAGCTGAACATGTTACTTGTCACATTCGGCTTTTTGCAGATGACACATCAATGTTTTTAACCATAGAAGACCCAAATCGAGCAGCAGATTTAATTAACAGTGATATTGCAAAGTTGGTTGAATGGTCGAATCGTTGGCTTGTTACTTTTAATGAAATAAAAACCGAATCTCTTCTTATTTCCCGGAAAACAAATCCCCCTGATCACCCACCTCTTATTATGGCAAATTGTATTGAGGAAGTTAAGTATCATAGACATCTTGGTCTCACATTTAATAATACGGGTACGTGGGCAGCGCATATTGACGACATCACTGATACAGCATGGAATAGAGTTAACCTAATGAGGAAATACAAATACATGTTATCTAGAAACACCCTTCAGAAAATTTATTTTGCATTTATTCGTCCAGTATTGGAATATGCTGCGCCTGTGTGGGACAACTGTGGCATAACATTAGGCGATCGAATTGAAAAGATACATCACGAAGCGGCTAGAATAGTATCAGGAGCGACAGGAAGTATTAATGCTAACAATATAATATCTGATCTTGGCTGTGAGACTTTGGCGGATAGACGAAAAAAATTCAAGTTACACCAATTTTACAAAATGTTTCATCGATCATCACCCCAGTATCTCCATACCCTTGTTAATCACGAGAACCCAGGAGCAGAACGATACTCTTTCAGAAAAACTTCACTCAGACCCCTCGCTCAGATCTCTCCTTATACATGGATACTTTTCTGCCATCAGCGACCAGATTATGGAATGACTTGACCCCTGAACTGAAACAAGCGGAATCCCTCGAAGTATTTAAATCGCGACTAGATGCAGGTAAACGTCTAAACATGAGAAGAACTCTTCACCTGAATTTGTGTTCTAATCGAAAAGCCCAAATAATCCACACCCAACTAAGACTCAAATGTAGTAGTCTTAATAAAGGCCTCCACGAGAATCACATAAAAGAAAGCAACAGGTGCTCATGTGGTGACATAGAAAGCGCAGATCACTTTCTTTTAGTCTGCCCTTTATACAACCAAATCAGGGATGAATGCTTTATGCCATTAGAAACAAAATACAGAGACAGTGTAATACTCTTAAATGGCTCAAATTCTCTTACACTTAGCACCAACCACAAAATTTTTAACGTAACCCAAAACTTTCATTACAAGAAGTGAACGTTTCAGTCCTTTATCATAAGATATAGAATCATATCAGTACTGCATAAAATACGTCCACTTAATCAAGTAGCATAGTTGCCCGATTCAGTGAATTTCCGTTAAACTTGCCTTAAGTGTCAATCATCATGAAAAACAAAGTTATAAAGATCTATAAAGATAGATATATTTGAGAATACTTGTGAACAAGTCATGAAAAACAAAAATAGATATATTTGAGAATACTTGTAAACACACAGCAGTAGTAACTCACCCTCTGTCCCACTCCTTCCATCTCTTCTGCCTCAACTTAATGTTAGTAACTTGTTATTTTCATTCCCCCAACCTGTTCTCTTTAACTCAGCCTCCCGCCATACGCTCCTTCTACATACTATTCTGCATGCTTTACTTTTCCGAGGAGATAACTTCAAATAAGCGGTGACCCGCTTGTTGTTAAATCCTCTTCACCCTCCTTTTCTTCTAACCTGTTATTGAATTTAACTCATATTGTTCAACGTCTTATTTCATATATACATGTATTAATTGAGGGTTGAATAAATATTGTTTACACCAAATACCCACCAAAGGGGTACGATATACCCATATTGTGTTTAATGTGCACATTCAAGCACAACCTCCACAAAGTGTAACCAATTGTTACTTATTTAAACATACGAAACATCGTAAAACATGGAAACATCGAAAATCCCCGATTGGAAATTGTCGTAAATTAGTCGGAATCAGTTTTTGGTCTCTCATGAACAATTGCTAATTTGACATTACGACTTCTTCGAATCTCACCGATGTGATTATTAATAATCGGTAAGCATGTGTTTTATTTGAAAGTAAATCGTACCGTTTTATTTATATCGTGGAGATTTTAAATGGCAAACATTCGATATGTTTATATTACTGGCGTAAAAGTAAGTTTTGATAACACCATAACATATAATCTACGTCTTCATCTCTAAATCATATAGTATTTTTTGACAATTCAGAATGTTTTATGTGAGACATTGTTTCTGATTAGAAGTTATACCCAATTTTGTTAGGTGAATATAATATTAATATAAACTATATATAGGCTTCAAATTCCCGATAGGAGATATGGGTAATTCCATATATGTCGTTGTTAACGGTCTCGTTTTACATATATTGCGCTTCCTCATCTCTGTATTCCGTCCACTCTATTTGTTAGTGTTTTTATCTTATGCCTATGCTAGTATTTTCACGTTCTTCTGGGTTCTTTGCCAAAATATAAACAATTTCTCCCGGTATTGTAATACAGAATAAAGTTACACGAACGTGTGAATAAACCTGACTATTACGATGACATTATTGGCAGATTTAGGTTTCATTTCATTTAAGTGATGACGCAGATGATTGATTTATTCTTATAATTCGCCTGAACATAGAGAAGTACCGAGAAAGAAGTATTGACAATATAATATAAGGATATATACATTATATACATGTATCCGGTGCTATGGGTTATCTATATCCTAATATGTGAATATAATAATGTATGTTGTTATCGTGTTTCATTTGGCTCTGTGGTATGAATTTGTCCTGTACGAAACTGTTAGTACTGCTCCCTGAAACAGATGACTCCATGTGTCATCGTTTACATCTCTTTTTAACGGTAAATAGTCGGTAATATAACATTAGTAATTTGACAGAGTCTTTCTGATGACAGATATAGTTACAACGTGTGTTTGTCATAACTAATTAGGAATTTAGGAGTGACAATATTAAGATAATTTGACAAATTCAGAGATTTAAATGATTGATGAGTTCGGATCAGGACTGTGGCCCAGTGTGGGTGTTGCATGACATGAATGCATGCCTGCGGGTGTTGTTTATACGTGATTCAAAACTTTTAGCTGTCTTCAGGTTAAGTTATGGATGGGAAGGGGGTCAATATACAAACAATGGGCTGGTATACGTTCGCCCCTAAAAGGGGACAGTCCTCCGTTAAATTACCGTTTAAATAAGCACCTTCAGCAATATATAATGTGTATATGTATACATGTATAATATACGCATTTAACAGTACTGATAATCTATATTAGTATATATCATAGAGCAATGGATTGGATAATACATATAATGAATATGAATATATTAAATATATTTGAAGAGACAACACATATCTAATATACAAAAGTAGAAGTGGAGTTTTAGCACAAAGTGTTATCATGATGTGCTTATATTTGAGAGCTCTGTGTGGACAGTTCGGATCAGCATGCATATTCGGTTTATAATTATGGGGTCATATGAGTTCAGGATTTCACCCATAATCGAAATATTTATTTTATCACCATATTTTTGGGGGATAAATTTCTTCCTTATGTGCGCAATTTTTTTGCATTCCAACAAATAGTGAAATTCGTCTGCTATCATGTTATGGTTACATAAGCGACATTTTCTATCATTGTGGGGTGTTCCGTTCCATCTCCCAGTTTCTATTGGGAGGTTGTGGTTCGCTGTTATGAATCTGCAAAATTCAATTCAGTTTACTTTGTAAGATATCAAGATATTTTTCAAAGGAAAAATGGTGCTTAAATATGCGATATATTTGGCCTCTACTTGATATGTTCCTTTCAGAATCCCACTTTATTTTAAAGTCTCTAAGAAGACTGTTTTCGCGCAATCAAGGAATTGATTGGCACACTTTACTTACCAGGTGTCAGTAAATCCGGCTGGTCACGGCTACGTAAGATCTCTCGAATTTCTCTTGTCCACTTAAAAAGCCTTTCATCGGCATCTCCCATAAGTTTCACTGAAAAATCATAAAGCACTTTCCCATACCGTGTGTATGTTTTATTTTCGACCAATACTTCAATAATCTTAACTTTATTGTGATGTCCAATGGACATCTTTCTGATTCACCATAAATCATATAATTGGGGGTTGATGGTTTCAAATTTAGGATGTTTAAAAAAAATTCGGTGTACATTTTCGAGTACCTGGTTATCTCCATAACCCCATATCTCACAGCCGTACAATAATATTGGCAGCACCTGTGACTCGAATAGGTCCAATTGATTAGCCACTGAGAGGCAGTTTTCTCTGGATCTTTTTATCACAGAGTACATTGCATGACTGCCTTTTGTTGCAAGAATTTGGTTTGTTTATGTGTATGATCCCGATTTTGTATGCATAATTCCTAAATAATTGAACTTTTGCACTACTTCAATGTCAGTGCTATCAAATGTGAATTGTATGTTTCTTGGTAAGCTATGTTTTGAAATGAGTACAATTTTCGTTTTATTAATATTTACGCACGTATTTGTTAGACCCGGTATGCATGTAAATGTCATGTATAAAACATATACTTTTAGCATTGGAACTTAGTGCGAGCACCCTCTGTATTAATATTCATCTTGCTAGCACATGTATGCCATATAAATGACAAAACGATAACATACAACTCTTATTTGACGATACACATGTACTCCCACAACGCAACGATGTAGATTTCCGGCTAGTGCTGATAAACATATCGTCGAATGAGAGTTACATGTTATGTAGGAATTATTGAAACTTAAAAACAATTCTGGTTTGACATGTTGTTGAATATCGGTCGGTGGGATAAACGTCATATAAGACGTCGGGAATTTGAGATAATTTTACTCTCGACAAACAGAACAAAACAATCAAATGCAATGCCAATCCCGACCATATTCGGAAGTATTCTGGCGCAACTCCTAATATGTGGAACCATACTCGGGACGGAACAGATGTATTTAATGTTGAGCGAGCGCAGCTCTCCCGTCATGAAAGGGTTGAGTTCGTTTTCACTGACGTCGTTCAGGAGTCGGTTTCTGCCCCGCGAGGGACCCTTTTAAGGTTCACCGTTCACAAGTTCATTCTGAATTCCGTTCAGACTTTGAATGAAATCTGCACCGCTATCACAATCACAAACGAAATAATTTTTCTGCGATCTACGAATTTTAACATTCCTAATTCATTGAGTGTTCTGATTCCCCGAGTTGCTGTTCCAGAAACATCACACCGTTACTACTCAAGTCCAGTAACTCTAGTTTGAAAGGGTGACCGATTGTCAGTATTATTCTGATGAGAAGATTGTTTGACAAGTCAATGACTCGGACTTTCTTCTTCCCAATAAACATGTTATCTGGAATAAAAGCCAATGCATTATACGATAGATCAATTATTTCTAAATCTAACACAAAAAAAATATTTTTGACAGCAATATCGGAATTTGTACCTAACTTGTTTCTTCCTGCTCTAGTGACTTTTAAATTGTTTCATTCCTTTGAATATTGTGGGTGATATGTATGTGATATTTTTGGATTGCACGTCAAATTATCATATTTTGGGTATGAAACGACCGATATCTATTCCAATCTGAATTAAATCGACATTTTTTTTCTAAATTAAAGCTTCAAGTGAATTGTTTGCATTATCATATCCGAGCGATTTAGGAAAAACAGTGTCTTTAACAAGCATTCAAGAACATAAATATTTTTGCAACAAAATTAATAATGGCTGCACTGGTGTTTGCAAAACTATATGAACAGCCATCTTGATCATAGTCGATTTGCAACAACTAATACAACCTGTATTAACCCTTTGAGTGTCAGGTCCGATTTTTGTATCAACCCATATACCCTGTGCCAATGCATTCTCTTATATATGCGAGTCGACCATAGGTCGACTCGCATATATAAGAGAATGCATTGGCCTAAAAACATTTTATCATTTGTTATTATTTTTTACAAATTTTGTTACAATTTTAATAATTTTTTTCTTATATTCTTTAACAGACTTATTTTGTAGGTTTAGTGCCAGTGAATCTCACGTTTTTCATTGGCATCAACATTATTACTATGAATACTTGGTGATAGTTTTGAGTTATAACATGCCCCTAAGATTTTATCCAGTTTGTTTTTAAATTCGCTATAGCATGCTTAAGCATACCCAAAAAAATTCAACCAAAAAATAACATTTTTTTTATTTTTAATTCTTTTTTAGGGCCGATATTACAGACCGTGAATTAGGGCCGATGAGATCCGCACCTGGCACTGAAAGGATTAAACTAGTTTGCAATATATATGTTTTTGAATGTTCCATACACGTATTGGCATTTTATGGGTATGTTCAGATTTTCCGAACACAGCGAAAATGACAACTTAATAAACATATAACGGTACTTGTTCTTAACAGCATCAGTTTGCCCTAACATCGCCATAGCAAATCAGCAGGACCCACCAGCATCATATCACATTAGCCGGACCACTTGAACAGGGGTGAGACTAGTTCACAGTGTACGGTTATAACTGAATAGAGGGGTTAAACATAATGAAGGAATTGATTGGGCGAAGCAGGAAGAAAATGTCACGACCGAGACAGAGGCTATCATTGATACTCGCTGTGAAACAAAAAATAATTTGTTCGTGACCATCTTTTCCTCCGTTAATTAAGAATGCTCGGGAAATAGACCTGTGCCATCAATACGCCCGCCACGCCGTAAGTCCCGCGCGATTATAGGGGAGCTGGTCAATTTCGTTGAACGAGTACTATCAAACCAAATTTAATCCGGGCTTTGCTTTTTTCTAAAAGACGTCAATGACCGCTAGCGAATGGATTCTCGAAATAATTGGGCCGATTGTGGCTCAGTCGATGATGTGCACAACACATTAAGGCTATCGGATGCAAATATATTGCTCAATAGTCGTAAACGCATGTTTATCATGTTTATTATCATGTATGCGTGGGTTTGTGTTGTGTGAGAATAAACCACGGTTCGATTATACACCAAATACGGATTGGACCAAATTTTAATATTGTAGGGTAAAATTCCTACCCTACCGTTGTTCTCAATGCCAGTGATGGCAATTATCCACAAGATGGGCAGTCTCGTTTAACACTTCCATGACTGGAGCTTCACTCCCAGAATAAATGAGTATACATTCTACACAATATGTTTTAATTTTGATCTTAAACAACATTGTGTAGAGATGACATGCCATATGTGTCGGTGGAATTTTTTCAACATAGAATATGAGTGAATATGTGAGTATATTATAGTTAGTAGATGAGATATTTTTTATTTGAGACAGAAACCTCGTCAGAAGCTACCATACTACAATTCTGGCAGCAGCGTTAAAACTGTGTGCTACACAATGCCTGTGTCACAACTGAACAGCACATAATTGTGTAGCACACAGTTTTTAAGTTGTTGCCAGATTTTTACTATGGTAGCTTTTTAGGAGGTTTGTGTCTCAAATAGAACATATCTCATCTACTAACTATAATATACTCACATATTCTATGATATTCACTCGTATTCAATGTTGATAAAATTCCACCTGGAGATATAGAATGTGTCATTTCTACACAATTTTGTTTAAGAAAAAAATTAAAACATATTGTGTAGAATTTATACACATTTGTTCTAAGAGTGTTCCTGTGCCAGTGCATTCTCTTATACGATAACGTAATTGGCCTTACAATATTTACATTGCCCGTATAAGTCTATGCATTATCTTATGTATGCGAGACTCTCTATGTGAGCCTCGTATATACATGTGTAAGAGAATCCACAGAACCATTGATGCCGCAAAAGCACAGACTGCACAGCTCCCGTCACGAAAGGGTTAAAATGCCGAAGCCGACGATAATCCTATCCGATTTACAAGATTATCGTCGGATTATTAAAGAGACATGCAGAAAGAGGGTTATGATACAAGAGAACATGACTGTTCGATTACAGTTCCCCCGACGTGGTGACAACGTTTGCTCGTGTGACAATTTCCTTCGTGACAGCAACCGGAAATTGAAGACAAACCGAAGAATATATGACACATCCTCTAAACTCGACACCCAGGCACTCGAGTGGTTATGGAGTTTGGCTGACGAGTACCGAACAAATAATTGCTCCATGATTCAACGTTGCCGACGTAATGTGAGTTAAATTATGTATAACGTGCTTCCATCGTGGAGTGTACTGTATCAACGTACACCAAATACATAGACACAAAACCCGACCCCAACAACGCACATTTATATGTGCCAAATATATGTTCCAAAGCAAAGCAACATCATGTACTTGTATATATATTTGTCGTTTTGTTTAGAATCGAATAAAACGTCCATTGAATTTCGGAATGGGGACATAATTATGTAAGGCGTAAAAACGTGTTTCTTATTGTCGTTGTAAACGAATTTAAAATAAAAATGATTTTGTTCAAAGTATAAAGTAGGTCAGTCGAAAGACGAAGGTGTTTCAATCTCGAGGTAATGAACATGGCCCTCCAACTTAATCGGTTTTGGAAACAGCAATGTATAGCACAACATGATATTCTATGTTTAATGGAATCCAAAACCGATGACTGTGATGCTTTAGCATTGAATGGTTATACATTTTTAATGAAAAATCGGTTCAGGTGTGCTATTAGGAAATCGGGCGGTATCGTTGTGGAATATAGACATGAACTCGATTACTTCATCGATATTGTCGAAACAGACTGCAAATATGTACTCTGTTGAAAATAAGCAACAAGTACACTCAAACTGACGAAGATGTCATAATAGGTGCTGTCGATATCCCACCGCGAAATACATCTTATTCCATCAACGATCCATACACACAACTTCAGTGTGAGTATCTTAGCATGGCAAGTACGCATAGCTACATTTTTCTTGCAGGCGATTTTAACGCACGAACATCTTGCGATAACGATTACGATTCATATACTGACGAATCAGAATGGGCCCAGTTAGATGAACCCCGAGAAATTGAAATGAAAACTGTATTAATTGCATGTGGATTTTCTGTCTGTAGAACTAACAAAGGTCACAAAAAGAACAGTTTCGGTAAACTACTTCTAGATATATGTATACATAATGATGTATTCATATTGAATGGTAGGGTGGGTGCAGATATTTGGGGTAGGTGCGTATACATGCAGAGGATTATCCACTGTATATTATGTTATTAAGTCAATAAATACAGCCCCCCCCCCACTGATAGCAAACTTTGAAGTTCTGCCGTTTAGCTCTCTTTTCAGCGACGTGCATTCGCCAATCGCTTTAGAAATTAAACTTTCAAATTACCCGTCTCAAAGAGCAGTCACATTTGAAAATGTACAGTCTGAATCCGTGCCAGGTTTGTGGGATTTTAATAAAGCTAATTGTTTTATTGATAACATGAATCAGAATGAGCTTGAACATATCTCCAATACTGTAAACGAAATGGCAACTGGTGTTGCGGATCAATATACTATTAATCAAGCGATTGCAAAAATTTCTAAAGTATTAGTGGACTCAGCGCGAAAGACATTGCGAACCCGAAACATATTATCACATAACCCCACCCCAAGTAACCCTTGGAACAAACGTCGCACTACCCACGACTCGAATTCAATTAGAATTAGACTCGAGTTTAATTCAAAATTCGTCTGCTGAAACAAACGTCGCATTTAATTCAAGACGAATCAAAATGATTTCTTAAAATGGCATAAAGCGTTCTTGAGGGTTTTGGTCAAAACGGCTATAATATGAAGTTATATATCAATTTAAAACATAAAATTTAGTGAGAAAATGTGGCTTTTGACTTCCAAACGACGAAGTAAATGTTAATATTCTGAGGAGTGGACATTATTGGTTTTATATCGCTATTTCGTAGGTATTTGACACATATTTTAGGTAGGACATGATTCTTTAGGTGGTATATTGCTCTGAACTTGTCTGAAAGAAATCAGGTCCAGTTTACTTTTTATACGAAAACGTTGTACCTTTTTAACAATTTAATAGCAAGTTGAGGTCAACGCGGTATAACACTATATTGCGTTAGTACGCCTATCTAAAACCACGTAGTAAAATAAACATGGCGGGCAGGGACGTATAGCTAGATGGTCTCCGTTGGGGGGGGGGGGGGGCTAATAAATTTGCGTAATTCAATTTGCAACCCGCTTGGCTGTTCCTTCACATGCCTGGATGATAGCATATTCTGAATGGATCCGTAGACTTGTGATCATGCACTGGGCGGACCATGGTTCTGCCAGTAGAAGAAAAATTAGAGATCTGAACCTGAAAATCCGATCATAGTTGGGCACGGTGTGAGAAAAGTTTTGAAATCTGAACATGAAAATTGCAAAAACCTATAGCATCTAGACTGGCCTCAAGCTTTACAAGTGTTGGACATTTCCAACTGATGACCATTTAAGTTCATAATTTTGAACAAAAGCATAGGAAAATAATTAGCAGTTTTTTGGCTGGCCACGGGGGTCATGAGGGACCAGGACACAAGCTTCCCGACTGGTGGCAATTTCAGTCAAAATTTTTGACCAAAAGTAGGAAAATATGCAAATGTTGGTCTAAAAACAACAAATTCCCCAATAATTCATTGTTGGAAAATCAAATTACAAGAACAATTTCAACCCATCGTTAATGTGAAATTTGCACACGTCCATGCATAGTAGCTGGTATATCCAAACGGAATAAATATTTATTTAGTGCGTCTACTCGCATTTAATTTGAAACAAACGTCGCACTTTGGTCGACTCGAATTCAAATACCACCAAATTACGTCACGTTCGTTGATGTTTTCCAGTTTAAATTGGAATTCCCTCATTAGCATATCATTATGCAGCTCGTTTGCATTTCTCCGATATAAATTCGAGTCGACGGTGATGCGACGTTTGTTTCAAACACGGATCTCAGACGCATCAGCAATTAGATTCGTGTTGACTACACGCATACTTCGTCGGTAGTGTGTCTACTCGCATTTATTTGAAACAAACGTCGCACTTTTGTCGACTCGAATTCAAATAATTGAATTCGAGTCGTCGGTAGTGCTACGTTTGTTCCAAGGGTAAGGCGAGCAACCCGTGGTTCGATCGCCAATGTAGAGAGGCCAGAACTACTTTCAGAAAGGCGAAACGCCGATGTAAAAACTATCCGTCTGCACAAAATAAGTCTGAGTTGAAACAATCAGAGAAAAAATAAGAAAACACTTGATTTCAAAATTAAGCGGCATAGATCGCTCGTACGATCACAAATTGATAACCTCAAATTACGCAACCCAAGGAAATTTGGTCTTCCCTGATGTTTGAAAAAAGTATACATGCGAAAAGCGCATCGCTTGATAATCTCCATAAGCACTTCGAACAACTTAACAAAGGATGTAATACCCGTAGTCAGTTACTTGATTTTGAGGTTTGTGATAGTGAAGATCTTAATACCAAAATTTCAGAATTATGGGTAATTGTTCAGGATTTATTCGGAAATATGGCTTGTTGCCATTCATAGGAAAGCTCTCCCCGAGAGCTTTCCGATGAATGGCAACAAGCCATAATTCCGACTAAATCCTGAAAAATAATTACCCATAAGTCTGCTGTGTTTAAGGAGTCGAATAAAGTGCCATAATAATCACATCGGGTATCAAAACCACGGAGATTTTATGTAATGGATGATTGATGTTCTTACATGATCAAGTTATGAAGAAAAAAACTGATACCCATGGATAAGTTATATCTAACTATCTAAGACATTACATTTTTCATGCTTTAAATATAGTCCACTGTTCTTTTGTTTTAAAAATTTTTCTTTAAGACAATATTTGCTCATAGAATTATTTTCTAACCTTTTGTTCATATTTCGAATCAGAAATATTGTCGGTGATTTCTAAACTTTTAGAGAAAATTCGGATAGAAATATCTGGCAATGTGTTCTTGTGACATAGATATAAACTCTTGTGATTCGTATATATGTTTCAAGAATTGTGTTCTTTACTACGAACATCATTGATTGTAGTATGTATCATGGCCTTCTTTGAAACTGTTGAGGTAGCTTTTGTCCTCGGTTGCGGTTTCTGTTAAGTCAGTTGCGAGACGATATGGTGTTTCAGAATCGCGGTAATGACCTATATTAAACGAACTGATGATCAATACGCTGGGGAAACACCAATTCCAGAACAACGTATATATTTGCTGTTGGAATGGCGCGAATTGTTCTGTGAACCAAATTGGATCGAACGTTCTCGTGTGGCTTTCGACGTAGCTTTTAACCCTTTACCCAACAGAACGGCCCTGTGCCAATGCATTCTCTTATATATGCGAGTCGACCATAGGTCGCCTCGCATATATAAGAGAATGCATTGGCTTAACACATAAACAGATTTTTTTTAGGCCAATGCATTCTCTTATATATGCGAGGCGACCTATGGTCGACTCGCATATATAAGAGAATGCATTGGCACAGGGCATAACTGTAACCATCACAATGTGGTCAATGAACCGGTTCCAATGATATCCATATTTGTATGGTGTTATTGAGACAGACCGAAGATATTTTAGGCTGTTGAAGCTTTATTTGGGCGTTTTTGGCCGGTTTGTTGGGTAAAGGGTTAATGGGGATAAAGCCCGAGATGTAAACATGGGAGCCGCTGAAATCTAGTGAGTGCCAGAATAATCACATCGGGTATGATAACCACGGAGATGTTATGTAATGTTATGTAATGGCTGATTGATGCTTCTTCCATAATCAAATTATGAAAACATTTGTATCGCACCATCTGGTACAGGCAATACAAATACTGTGATCGGCTTACTTACCACAGTCTCGCTACAGCATTTCTAGATTTGTGTAGGATATGATCCATGCGTTAGGAAGTATTGTTTATTCAGTTCATAACAAACTTTCAGCAGGTGTGAATTTAGGAGGTAAGTCATTGCTGCCCTTAAAGCGACTCTTAGGTCCGAATCGGCATCTCTGGTTTAGACTAGGTTTTATTCTAGACCAGGTTTAACTCCAGTTTAAGCTAGGTTTAAGTAGGGTTTAAACTTGGTTTTACAGTAGTTAAACCAGGTTTATGGGAGTAAAACTGGGTTTTAGCGTACTTAAACCAAGTTTTGTGATAAACTCAGTTTAAGTTGAAACTAGGTTTTATTAACGTGATAAAGTTATGGTAATATTACTAATTGTTTGTGGTGAATTGGCTATATAATCATCAGTATAAGCTTAGGTATATATGATTTATACGTACCATACGTCTCGCCTCGAACATACACCTTTAAATATACTTTGAAAAAAATTCAAAGTTAAACCACCCTACCCCAGGTTTGACTAAAACCTAGTTTTTTGGGTTTAATTATTCGGCCGATATTTTTCGCCCAATATTGATGTTGTTTCTTCGTGAATATGGGAGTGTTTATTTTGAATTGGGGGAGGCGTTTATGCGCGGGCGTTTGTCACTCAATGTAGATGCAGGAGAGTCTTAGTGGAATTCGGGGAGGCGATGTCGGTACTTATGAGATAAATTCTAACAAAATATGTGCCAGTGTGATGGATGATTTCTTGCTATATATGTCTGTTTGCAATTCGCTCGTTCGGATGTCGATTTGGCGGCTGAGAGCATGGCGGGATCGGACTGATCAGATTGACACGTTAGACACGAACATGACTTTTGAAACTGATTCCTTATTCACAAAAAGGTCTCTTTCGGTCAATTTGACGCATGGGTTGGTGGCCCGCCCAAATACCCATCAGAGACACCCAGCCTTCACCCGGGGGAGGGTAACGGCCACCCTGAGGGGGTGGAGTATGGACTATTTTGGAGAACTGTAAGGATTTCGGCCAATTTGATAGTATGGGTGGGTGGCTCGCCCCAAATAACTCATATAAACACCCCACCCCTCACATCCGGGGGGGGTACCACCGAGGGGGTGAACGTGGGATATGGACCATTTTCGAGACTGGTAAGGATTTCGGCCAATTGACGGCATGGATGGATGGTCCGCTTAAATGTCCCATAGAAACAGCCCACCCCTGAACGCTGGGGGAACCACCCCAGGAGGTGAAAATGGGGTATGGACCATTTTCCAGAACGGTAAGGATTTCGGTCATTTGACGTCAGCAGTGTGGGTAGCCCGCTCCAACTACCCCCTAGAAACACCCTCACCCGGAGGTACCACCCCGAGGGGGTGAAATGGGGTATGGACCATTTTCGAGAACGGTGGGTGGCACATCCCAAATGCCCCCCATAGAAACACCCCACCCCCACCCGGACCCCATTTTCACCCGCTCGGGTAGAACCACCCGCGGTAAGGGTGGGGGTGTTTCTATGACTATATTTGAGGGCGGGCCGCCCACCAATGACGTCATATTGGCCGAAATCCTTACCGTACTCGATAACGGTCCATACCCCATTCTATGGGGTATTTGGGGCGGGCCACATACACATGCCGTAATATTGACCAACAGAGGCATGTTTTTTGCGAATAATGAATAAAATGCTCCATACCCCATTTCACCCCAGCAGGGTGGTACCCGCCAGGGATGAGGGTAGGGTGTATATATGGGATATTTGGAGCGGGCCACACACCCCTGTCGTCAAATTGGCCGAAATCCTTACTGTTCTCGAACATGGTTCATATCCCATCTTCACCCCTCGGTGGTAACCCACCCCACCCCGCCCGGATGTGAGGGTGGGGTGTTTATATGCGTTATTTGAGGTACCCTTCCCCGGGGGTGAGGGTTGGGGTGTTTCTATTCGGTATTTGGGCGTACCCAATTTCCACCTCCTCTGGTGGGACCCCTCCCCCCGGTGAGGGGTGGGTAGGGGTGGTTCTATGGTGTATTTTGATCGTGCCACCCACTCCTGCTGCCAAATTAATTAGCCTAAATCCTTACCGTCCATACCCCTGTTATTCCGGGGTGAGGGGTGATGTTTCTATCGGGTATTATGGGCGAGCCACCCATTCATGCCGTCAAATTCGCCGAAATCCTTCCCGTTCTCAAAAATGGTCCATACCCCATTTTCACCCGTCCGGATGGTACCCCCGGGGTGGTGGTGTTTCTATGGGGTATTTGTGGCGGGGCCCCACCCATGCCCTCAAGAGATATTTTTGAGTTCCAAAAGTCACGTTCGTCCATGATATTAGATAATATCTAACCGTTATACAACAGACTGTGCATTCGTCGTGATTTCTCAAAGCGCACGGGTTATTCCCCTGATTGGGAGATTATATAGCGACAACAGGTCGCGTGACCGGACAATGAATTGACAAGAATTAGTAGCGATAATAAACAGACAGACCACGCCTCCTATTCTTGCAATTGGACAAGTGTGGCCCACAGGTAACGCAATCGACCAAATCTATGTCGTCCCAGCGGTGGAGAAAAACTTGGTTTTACTACTAAAACCCAGTTTAAACTGGTAGTTTAAACTAGGTCTAAACTGGAGATGCCGATTCGGACCTCTGACTTCAAATATCAGATCAATCTCAGAAATTAATCGTGTGATTTTTCGGGGATGAAATTAAAATAGCACAATAAATACACAGCATGCATATATAATGTGTATAATACATGGTCCGATTCGCCATACCCCGTTTATACCATAGGGTTTAGTGTCGAAATTGAACTGGTCGCGTTAACATACGCCCAGCACCGTTTTAATTACAAGCTAATATCTGAATAAATCGTGTTCGAATTAATTCGCCCTGTTGATTTTAGGAATATGACTCTCATTTTATCCGGTTTAGACTCGGTAAGCGGACTTATTCCAGACATTGTTTATATTACAGTTCACACACAAAGATAGCGGTTCGACGTGCATGCAAGAATGAACACAACCATTAAGGGATTTTGAGTCTTCCGAACATTGTGTTCAAAGATTAACACGGACTGTTCAATAACGGAACACAACCGGAACTGAAGATATTCAATTCTGAACACTTTATTTGCACTTTTTATTTATTGTTCTTCGGGGATGTTTATAAAAAATTCAAATATACGAGTTATCCCAACTATATACCCATTTTATAGATTTTAATATCCTGATTACAGAACAGAATATGTTAAGTATTTTTCGAGTTATGTGCATCCTGAACAGGGGTTGTATCTTATTTCAGATCCTCAATTTCAGAGTCCATAGTTTAAGGAAAATAGTTTTGAAATCAGAACAAATGAAGGATTTTTACACTGCATGTTTCAATAATTGTCCCACTAGATCGTGTACAAGAAATTAAAATTAAGGTAGGACCTACTTAACCCGACATGTTCACTAATTGTGATTTAAACATTTATATACTATTAAAATACTATTCCAATGTATATACTGTTATAAATGAATGGCATGGGAGAATCCATTTAGTAATGCAACGGTTAAAATAAAAATGAAATTAAAGTCGTGCATTTGTATTCGTATGTACGTTTGTTATAATTTCCCTTACAATCGTCGCTGGATCATCATACATACATGGACATTTGATTGACATCATCGATTATGTCAGTAAGTATGACGTTCTTCTTTGTGCTGTAATATAAGTGTGATTCTAAAAACTTCACATAAAGTTCGGTCTTTTGTGTCACATCTGTGTGGTCTACACATAGCTTATGTTGTGGTATGGGCTGTATGGCTTTTGCGGCATTAGTTTCCATGCATTATATAACTCTAGCTTCATACAAAAAGGTACCATTTTCCCCTCATAAATCTAGCCATAATATAAGCTGGTGTGAAGTGCGGACGTGCTCAGTAGAAAGTAGGGACGTGCCCCTAAAACAGGTGCGATTAATTAGGAATATGCTCTTATTTTATCCGGTTTAGACACGGTAAGCAGACTTACTCCAGACATTATTTATATTTATGTTATATACAGCTCCCACATACGCTTAGGAATGTCACATTGATTGGTCATATGCGGACGCTTGCAACATGTGCATGGTTTGTCAGTCGGATTTCCATATCTTAAAAGCTGTATAGCGTCTAATATGATTGCACAAACTCCTCGTCTCCACACACATACATATATAGCATGTTAGTGGTATACGTTAATCAGCAGAAAAGCATTCTCGTAATGACATAGTAATGCAATCTATGTTTAAACACTGTCTTATGTGTCCGATTTGTCAGCTACAGTTTAAACCTCGATCTAAACCCGGATTGAAGCCAGACCAATATGCTAGGAGCATACGGGGTCTAAGACCAGTTGACTATCAACTCTATTCTGCTCTTCTGCGATGAAAACTTACGCTCAAGCCATCTTGTGACTGGGTGGAAAAAACAAAGCCGATACTGGCACAGTAGACAGGCCTTCGTGTTCAACTAACATTATGTACATCTCTGACCTTCGAACTGATTATGTAACAATTGAACCCTGCGATTATTATTGTATGTAATCTATGGATTCGTGATCTCAGCGTTTGTCTTGATTCTGAAGACATATACGAATCGGTATAACTTTGATTAATGAGCTGTTCATCCATGCATTGGAGTCAGTACGAACAACGTTACTGCCCTACCAAGTATGAATACTATACAAACTACCGATTTCAAAGTATGAGCAGCTATGCAAAGTTAACATCTTTGAATTACTAAAATAAACTTGTTCTGATTATTATTAAACGGACATGGCTCGTACGAGCTTCCATATTCTGTCTACGTACATGTAGTTTGGACAGAGTTATAAGATATGTTGAAAAATACAAGAAATATTAATATACCGGCTTCATATGCTCTGACAAATACTTGCATGGCCACAGCCATTTTACAGCTTTTTAAAACTTTTCGCACAGTGGTGAAAAAAACGCCCTTCATTTCTACCATATCAGGAATATAGACAAACGGAACGCTAATTTCGTCTGTTCCACGCCGTGCCCATGTCTGTTTTATGTTTGGGCCCACAAACACCGTGTTCAAAGTTGTCGTTTGTTTAACGTGTTTCTCGAAGACAGGTAGTTCACTTATTTATCGACATATTTCGATACTGGGGGAAATTAAAAAGGGAATATTATTAGATGTATTTTGGAACGCAAACCACTTTAACTGCGGTTTTAACTAAAATTAATCTATTATCGATGATTATGACGTGGAAATCCGTGGGTCAGCACAGTCAGCACAGCACAGTTGCAGACAAGTTATGTGAACTACTGATAATATAAACCGGATTTAGAGTGTATCCCTTTACAATATGGATTTTCCCACCAGTTATATATACGTATATAATTGGAGTCTCCCACTCAGTTATATAAGTATATAATTGGAATGGTATATTATTCATCTGAGGGGTGCTCATACGACATATATACTAAAATATAATAGAGAAGCATCAAAATTCCTATTCATTGGTGGTAAATATTCAGATAATAAGTCCCCGTGTGTGACCTGGGTAGAATAGGCCTACCGCACCACTGCGAGGTGTAAGAATCCCCTAATATGGCACCCTGTTTGCCGAGGGGTGCATCCCGTGAGATGTGGTGTAGGAGTCCTGGTGGTACTAGGACAACCGTTCCAAGTGAGGAATCAACCTGCGGATACGGCTTAGCTCATGGTCGACTTTGGTCCTACATCCTGGACATCTCTTCATGACGGGTGGTTGAGTTTACCCGGCTTAATAAATCGGCTAGTTACGACTCTCCAGTGTTTCAGATTAAATTTGTTTTATCTGTTGTATTGTTCGTCTGATGTTTGAAGTACACTCTTAAAAAAGCAATTGATTTAGGTACCCCATAATACCTATAGCCCATATAGTACCAAACAGCATGATAATATATGCCTTTAGTACCTGTATAACGCTGTAGAACCAGTATATGATAGGTTTCACAGAGAACCAAATCGTTGGTTCCAAGCGGATTGGTTGAGACGGTCACGTGCGTCGATGTCGAGTGTCGGGTGCAAATGATCAAATCAAAGGGAACAAAATGGCCGCTCATCGACTCACTGTCATATATCTATCGTTTAAAAGTACCCTATAACAACGGAGAAACACGACACAACACCCGCTTGCATCTTTTATTTAAAGGCGAATTCGGACTCGACTTACAGGTACACTTTTGAAGTTTTAGTGTGGCCTAAAATGAAACAATTTGCCGGTTGCTAAGTTACAACGAAGGCGTGAAAATTGAAATGATAAATAGTTTTTATTTTGACCAAATTTGGCGAAATTGGATCAAATAGGTTACTTCGTGTACTGTAGATGTTCTGGAATAATGTCAACACTGTTTGATTTGGGTCTGAATGTGAATCGGAGAAGCTGTTTAACTACTAAAACCGGTCGATGTTGATATTTTCGTTAATTCGACTGTCACTGTTCGCAACGTCCCAAGCCAATGATGTTGGTGTTACACTTGGTACTGACACGAGAATAATTCCCCAAAGATTTGATGTCAACCACTTGTGATTAGATCAACAACAACAATGTAGAAAATGAGAAAGTTTAATCAGAATTGGTGTGTTGATATTCTCTTCTTCGGAATTAATTATGGCGAACTGACGCGTGGACACAAATCAGTCACTCGTCTCATGATACATCATATTTCATCGAAACATATGTGTGGCCATGTCCACGAGTTGAGAACCGTGTCACAAAATCGTTGTCCAGTTTCGGAGTCATTGTTGAATGTTCGGAATGTTTCTACGGAGTCTGCGGCGAACTGACAGGCCTACTGAATTATAGTGTTGTGATGTATGCATGGACTGGTTGTAAGGTTGTAGGCTGTTAATGACCGCGGTTGTACCGCCATTCAACCACAGTCGAGTGGTATAACCGCGATTGATATTTTTCTTATACGACATAACATATCGCCCAGTTATGGAGTCTGCTATTCTTTTGATCGAAACGCCGATGACGCTGTGATATTGTTGATATACATATGGAATGACGGATAATCTCGGAGACACGGATCCAATTCTGGGACACACATCATCACTGAATCCGTCACAGGATTTTACTAGTATCAGAAGTTTATTTTTTTTCACACTAATATTCGCGAAATTTTACTTTATATGGCTCTGGCGATCAGGCAATGGCATTGACTCGCTGACGCATAGATGCGAATAGAGAATAATTTATTCACTATGGCTGTACAATACTTGATCATATATTAAATACATTAAACTTTCTTTTTGTAATCTTAGCGTTTGTTCATATACCGATACGTACAGCACACCGTAAGTGTACGATAAGCAAAACACTCAGCACCGTGGCGATTTTTTTGGGAGAGTGATTCCGGTGACCCATTCAACACCAAAATCTTGTGGCGCTATAACGGTGTCAGTTTTAATTAACCAAAGGTCATTAGTGTGATCTCCCCATTGTTGAGTATATTGTTTATCGCACGCTATTTATATACTGTACAACAGGTTCTGGAACATAATTCGGCTTTATTCACATAATGCAGTGTAGAACTACGACAATTACATCCTATTTACGCAATATTTATTATGGGTATAAAGAAAGGTCTGAGTGCACCACATATTAACTATAATTGCCTGATCGGGCTAAAATAGACCGATCGGTCTTCCTGGCACAGTGCTCACTGTTGTAAGAGAAGGAACTCTAAATATTGACAATTTGAATCTGTTTGTTTGAATATACATGTATGTTTATTTTGAATATTCTCAGTAAATAATTATTTGGTGTCTTGCAAAAGAAATCAGAATTAATTTTGTTTAAGTATTGGTCTATTTTAGTCTATTATAGATCGATAAGTGGTTCACCCAGACCTGTTTAAGATATCTGATTGATAATGTTTATACGGTTCAATCATATTGGTGCCCACGTATATATAACAATATATCTGCGATAAATCACAAATCATTGCGATTAATCGCAAACCTTTGTGATAAATCGCCAAGTAGTTGGCGATTTATCAGAAATATGAATGTTCACTAACAGTTTTGCTTTCAAACGATTGCTATCTAGACTTTACATACTTTGTTATTCCAGAACTTATGCTACATTGTATTTGTCAATCCGCCTGAATATCTCAGGCATGTGTTATAGAATGTCACTGAAGTTTTGTAGATGGATGTTCACCATCATAAGGGGTTTCATTGAAGTGATAATATTCGCATTTCCCTCTCCTTTGTTTTAGAGCAACTTGGCGGTTCCAAAATACACAAAATATTCGCTTTTGAATTTGTCCTGGTAACGAAATAGGTCGACAATACTTGAACTACCCAGAAAGACGCATTGAGGTAATAAAAAATACAACGTGGAAGACGATGCTTGGGCTCCAAACTAAATTATATAAGCTTCTGTGCAAAAAATTGGAAATGGCTGTGACAATGGCAAGTATTGTTGAGAGCATATGAGGCCGGTATATCAATATGTCATATATTTCTCAACCTCTCTTATCCATTGCATCCTTCCAAATTACGTAGACAAATATTGACACTCGAATGAGCCATGTCCGTTCATATTTGGGTTCCGTCTTTCTCGTGTTTCTAATTGCCACGGATTTTATAATTTACTAATTGATAGCTGCAAGTTACATGGTGTACCAGCAACACAACCGAAGCATTCTCTAAAGTTGTATATCGAATCGATTAAAAACCAACTTTATTCACAATACAATTTTATTTCGATTTATATTTCGACCGACCGACACAACGTTCAGAAGAAAAATCCGCTAACCAAGTGTTTATTAAAACAGGTATATATAAGTTATGTGCAAATATAGTTGTTATTGGGTACAAATTCACTTCTCACATATGTTAGAGGTCACATAACTCACAGAAGCATCACCGGATGATCACCCCAACTGTTAAACGTATAATAGTCTTCCCGCAATTTGCTAGCATTCCAGTTAGTACTATTCAAAGAAGGGCATCTGTGTCAAGTGTGTCATTTATATCAATTGTCAAACGTTACTCTCATGGTTTGGTTGCAGTTGTATTTTCACAGCATACACAAACGCCATCGTTTTCAACGTTATGAAAAAACAACCCATTTCCACGTGGAAAGTATCATAAGTATGTCCGCATGCCATGGTGGGTTTGCAAATAAATAATTGTCTTTTAAAATAACTATGCGGTATTAAGTGGTAACCCTGTGTCGAATAATTTGGAATAACTATAATAATTTTGTGAGCATGTGATACATGCAGTAACATCCTTTATATGTACTAGCATTCCAATATACATACACGTAGTACTAGATTGTCTCCCTTGAAAAGTGCTTGAATTTAGTAAGCCTCAATGTTGAACAATCATATATACGTCAATTGTCAAACTTTGATCTCGTCGTTTTGTTGGAGTAGTATTTTGACAGTTCATATTTTTTAAAACTTTATTACCCAAAGATATACATCATTTTACATAAAAATGTGTATTCAAACATTGATCAATTGGGCCGTGTGGGGGAGGGGTAACCAAACAATCTTACATGTATGTATTCGTGTAACTGGCGCGCACGTTCCAGACGATCACAGACATTGTGCGTCTGGCCTAACGGCAAATATATGGTGTTGTCGAATAATAGTTACTGTAATTGATCAGTTGCTGGTAACGTTGTCTTGATCTCGACGTTGACATAATTATGCTAAATTTTCTTGCGCCACAGAAAGGTCAAATCTAGATCTTAAGGAGGTCAGATCAATTCAGTTCATAACTTCATAACAACGTCGTTGTGTTCAACGGAATGAGAAAACAACCCACTTTATGATGAAAGTATGTCTGCAAGCCATGGTAGGATTTCAAACATAACAGTATCAACATCCCGCAAATACGTGCATAATCGACCTATAAGGTGAACCATGCACATACTGTGATTACTTGATTATAAAATAAGCAGATAATGCTGGATCATATCCGTTATTTCGTTTTATGGCGCGGGCCACAACGAAAACACGTGTTAAAGAGCGTACACATCAAAAGTAGTGAATTCGCTTATTTGTGTTATTGTCCGCACATAATCTGCTTAGAATCGCGTCATTGTGAGTCGATAATGTGACTAAAATGCTCTCATTTTAAGCATATTATCTACTCAAAATTATGCGATTCTAAGTACATTATCTACATAAAACAAGTTATATTATAAGCAGTTAATGTGCGGTGTTTCGGGAGAACAGGCTGGCAATATACTTGAAAAAGTCTCGAACAGTGCATGCTTGATAATGGTTACCAAATTTTTAGTGTTAGACCTGTTCGCTGTGAAGTCGGACAAATAAACCCACTCAAAGAGCATGACCCACAACTGATATGCATGCAATAAGCTTCCTTAAAGTTGCTACCATTCCAATATGAGAAACACGCTCCCGATTTTCACACACAAAGGGATAGAAGATGGCGATGCAGATCACAAACGCGTTCCGTTGTCCTAATTGGTGAATGTGTCGAATAATTTGGATCTCCACAGTCGTCCCTTAAATCAGATCAGTTTGTGGCACGCTAGATAGTTATCACGCGCCCGATAACGAGGCTCAATCAAAATTCCGTGTAGCTCCTAATAGACAAAATAAGACACAGAATCCAATTTTACAACTCTTCTCCAGCTGTGGCTTTCATCGTGATTTTATGTGTGTATATATGAGATTTTTATTAATATTGTTCGCTGCAGTAGGGAATTTCTCAACTCGTGGCCAATGGGTTTTTTACACTATTTTGGTGTATTTTACCACCAGCGTAATGTTTCTGTGCGCGTTTTTGATCGACCGCATGGGGGTCGCTACTGCTGCGTTGTGTTCGCATTGGGAATCATTACAGAAATTTAATTTACCATGTGCAGCTGTGCTCGTCATAGAAAATAAAGCGGCCAATGCACGCTGATATGTATTGGCCAATATCAGCACATATGTCTTGTAACGCGCAATTCGACTGGTTACAATTGGAAAAATCCAAATGTGTACGAATGCTACTCTTTAAACGGACACGGTTCATTTGAATCCAAACCATTACGTATACATAATCTGGTAGTGGCGACATTATATTTGTCGATAAAAACACAATTAATATTATATAAAAATTGCACGGTTTGGAGTTGACTCTGCCAAAATAGTGGTACGAGGGGAGGAGTATAGTCCCCGAGCCGGAGTCGAGGGTACTACATGTATTCCTCTAGCGAGGACCACTATTTTGGCAGTCAATTCAATATTTTTTATAATTTATCGAACGTTGTCCATGCTGACCCAAATCTCGTGTCAAACAAATCTACTGAAAAACAACCTAAGATTCGTTCGAAAATTTAGTATAGCGCGAACTTAGGGAAATTGACAAAACACACCAAATCTTTGATTAGTGAAGACAGGAACAGGATAAATCCTCACATCAAACATGGGGGAAAACATCATAAATAATATAATTATTTGCTTTCAAATTACCTCCCCTGGATAGCATATGCTAAAAAATAGATTTATGGATTTCCCCACCGAAAATGGGTGTGCTAAAGTTAGGAAGCGGACTATCCTGATGGGGACAGAACAATCGGAAATAGAGAATGTCAGTCAACCAATCACAAGCGAGGGTTAGGCTTAGGTAGTCACGTGAGATAAAATATTGCTGTATATAGGCATGTCCTGTCCTGTGTATACTTTGATGGAAAACAACACCGTATACATTTTCGACTTGTTTTCATTTCTTTCGGATAAATGTGAGATAAACTCTCTTTATCCATATAACGAATCAGGAACAGAATAACATTGAACTCGTTTGTTTGTTCCACACAAAATGTTAAAATCCTACAAAAAGTAAGGTTGGGAAACAATCGTTTTAATTTTTTTATCTTGGGCAATGGCAATACATTTAACAAAATAGTAATCGAACATGTGCAGCTGTGCTATTCAAATAAAACGAGCCGGACATTGCATGCTGACTTTTATTGTCCAATATCACCATATTTGTTACACTTGAAAACGCTATTATTTAAGAGTAAGATTTGACTCAATGTACCCACCACACGTTAAACATCGAGTAGCAGAACATTTTAAATTGATAACTTGCTTTTATACCCATGGTCTGAGTTGACGCTACATAAATTAGAGTACCTAATCCAATGTTGATGTGACCAGACAACAGAAAATATCAAAATACTTGCAATCACCATCATTTCTATTACACAAACATGTCGAACATATACATAAAATCCTCCATACGTAATACGTCGGAAACGACAACAAACGCTCATTATGGATAACACTTCGTCAAGCTGAGCTAAAACGTGTTAAACTTCCTTTTTTTTTAATTCGACTTCTGGCCACAAGAACCTCCTATCAATCGGATCATGGGTTCGAATTCATTATTCTCTAGTATATAAGAGGTGTCAGACGGTCATGTGAATCGGGAGTATTCCGTTCAATGTTGAATTGATAAATCTGGTGTGATCCTTTACAATAACATCCCATTGACAGTCCGTTTGTGAAATTTTATGCCAATGCATTCTGTTATATATGTGAGTCTCCCAATGGTAGCCTCGCACATAAGTGCCTGGCAATTTGTTCTTCAATACCTAAAGTACTATAGTATGATATAGTATATAGCACTCTAGGTATTCAGAACAAAATTACCAGGGTAATGTACACTCGCATATATAAGAGAGTGCATTGGCCTAACAATATTTGCCTTGACCTTGTAAGCCAGCGCATTCTCTTCTATATGCGAGGCTCCATATATATTGTCAACTGAAATTAGTAATATAATGTGAAAAATATGTTATCACAATGTGAACATAATTTCAAAAGAAAGCGTACTCCGTTGACCTCGCGATTTTATAACAGTTGGCGTCTTCTAACGAGCGCAAATAACACATATTAAACTCAAGTTATTCCTTATTACACGGCATATTATATGCATAATTTAACATAACTATTAGATCGTTATACAATATTATGATAGCAAGATATCACTATTTTCGATAAATATAGCACTTTGTATTAATGTGTATGACACAGTCGATTACAATTTACGAAATATCCCGCCACTGGATCTGAGCGTATAGTCCACTATTAGAAGAGTAAGGCAATCGTAGTTTGATGTAAACCAGTATTATCCCTATACCGATTTAACTAGCTGCTTTTCGTTGAAGGAAACTTGTGGACTACACCAATTGTTTTGACATTCTATGAGATCTGTCATTTCCTATCGAGTCCTGCAGTTCAGCCAATACCCCCAATCAAATAAATCAGCTCGATTGCAGATTATCGACGTAGCCCTGTTACTATTCGAGGTCTTATGATAAATAACCAACGCGTGATTGAGTTTGTGCTAGCGTTGCTAATTGAGGGTGGGCTTCCGATTGAACTTTCTCTGAATATCCTACAGCTGGAGGGCGATTCGCTATCCCAATAATTGTAATAAGCTATAGTTGAGAGATTTAATTTTCCAGCAGTACTTTGAACATCTTTTTACATCAAGATCGAAGCTAAGAATCGAGTACTGACGATATACCTCTGCATCGCTGAGGATCATCATTTTTTCGAGTTGCCATATAATTATGACAAATGTATGACCCAGTCGATGAGCCACCTGAATTACCCATCAAAAGAAGTGTCGGTCCAAAACTGGTATATACAGAGATGGAGTTTAGGGCTGCAACGTTTTCATCATGAATTAAATGTATCGTGATTCACTTTCAAACGATACGCATATCGTACCGTGCCATGTGTATCGCGACACAGGACATCATGTAATGTCTGAAGATGGGCTAGTGTAAAAAATAAACTGCAATGATTTCTTAAGTTTACATGTATACTATGTATATTTGACTCATCTAACCGAACAATTAAACTCCATTTTAGTTTAAAATGAACTCTACCCCCAGTTATAAATTTGTTGTTTCTGATAAGTCAGGCGGTTTTCATTTCGAAACACCAATTTAGTGTATCGTGATATGTATCGTATATTTGATCGTGTATCGTGATTCGTATCGTGACCAACTGTATCGTTGCAGCCCTATTGGGGTTGTGACCCGTTTAGCCGCTTCACAAAGCTACCTACTGGTACCTCTTCATATCAGAAACAGGCTTGAACAAAACTAAATTAAATTGTTTAAACAGTCATCAACACAAAATTCAAATAACTGAAAATGGCGCAAACGGCCAGTACACAATGACAAACTGCAAAATACGGCGACAGTGGTGACAGTAATGATGTAATCTGAAACAACATGTGGGGTCTGACTATAACCGATTGAGTCCGGTCAACTGAACCAGCCGCCATGAAGCAAAGTCTTTACAGTATATATCAATCATGTAGATATGTATTCCATCTGTGTATTAACCTATCTCATTCTTCTGTCGAAATACTTTGACATAATTTGGAGGTTCAATGAGCCGTGTCCGTCGCTTAAAGATACGGATGGCCTTCGCGATGGGTATCGCTGTTAAATTAGTCACATATTTCAAAAACCACCATAAACTGCCATAAACAGAAATAATATTAATATGCATACATGTTTTGTTATTATACCAATCATAAATATCGCATAAATAGCATGTAAACAAAAGCCATGCTATGTTACATTACGTAAAGAGGGTGCTATAAGTAAAACACTTAACACCGAAGAGATCCTACAAAGTGAACTTTGGTTAACTGTACCATGTTGTTTACAGCATACCTGTATAGCGCTCGCTAATCCTCGCCACTCAATACGTTGGTGTTAAATTTGTCACAGCGAATCAATCTTCATGTACCAAAACTAACCACGGTATTGAGTGTTTTGCTTATCGCACACTATTTGGGCTGTATATATAAACAAACGCTCTGCTCGCACAAGTGGTTTTGTGAATAATATCGTATTTATACTATCATTACTCTATACTATTGGTATATTCTTGAGGACACTTTCATAATTTGGTAATTTTTATTTCTAAATCACATGTATAACCTACAACCAAGGCCATCCGTGCCTTTGACGTAACGGCATTCAAATTCCGAGCAGTATGTCCGAACTGGAGGCAAACTATCGATATCGGCTGATGCACACATGCGGTCAATGTCTTGAATTTATATGTGCCTTTTTGTGGAACCTGGTCTTCCGTCGACAGTTATACGGCGCTTCTCCGCGGAGGTAGACGTCTTTACGAGGTCGTAATAGCAATCTCCCTTTACGAATCAAAGTAATGAGCCATGTCCGTTTAACGATGCGCCGTCCGATCTGACATAAAACTACCATTGGTAGTAATTTGGTACATGTTTTATTCCAGAAAATATAATTGATCGTACCCATGAACCCATTAATCAGTGGTTTTGGTGGTGTAATATCGACTGTCATCGACATTTAACCCATTGTATACTAAATGGATTCACCTACCAAGTTTAACAGTATACATTTGAACGGTCTATTATTCATGTTGAGGGGTTTTATGTAACACAAGCAGACGACACACATACGAAAAAATAATACAAGAGCTGAATCATTCATATTCATTTGTTTAACTTATTATCGGAAAATTTCGTAAGGTAACTACTCATCAATGAGTATTTGGTATAGAAAGGGTTGACGAACTTGAATGTTTGTCAGACGAGTAAAAATTCCAACGATCGTCCCTCAAAAAATGACCATGCTTTCGTTTCCCAAAATAGGTAGACAATAAAGAACGATATCAATTTTGATTCTTTGCCCCGTTTTAACATACATGTAAGGGGCCTCGGTGGATCAATCGGTCAGGGGTACAACTCCAAGCCGTTTCGCCCCCCAGCGCTGGTGGTGGTTTTCCGCACATGGTCGACGAGTTTATCAGCCATATAATGTTCGATTAGCCGTAAGTGTGCGGATTTCCTCCACCACTAAAACTGGCAATGTCGTGAAATGGCCTTAGTTGCTGAAATTGACATTAAACCCCAATCTAGCAATCAACGTACATGTACATGTGTATCACTGATCAACGTAACATTGATGGATGCTTTCGTGGATTTTTTGTGATTTTAGTGAATTATAGTGATTGCAAGCATTTTCCATTATTTTTTGCCTGGTAAGCAGAAAATTAACTTAGGAAATTTGTATTAATTTAGTGCAAAAATCGGATCGGGCATCTTAATCATAATGACAGTCAAATCCCGAGTATTGTATTCGTACTGTATATATCGATACCTGGTTGATGCACATTTGTGGTCAATGTCGTAAATTATCCCTACGTTTTGTAGAATCTGGCTTCCGTCGACAGATAGACGGTTTATACGAATCTGGATCCACAGAAGACGTCTTTATTACGTCGTAATAGCAATCTCCCTTTGTGAATCCTATTAACAGAAACCTGAAAATATCCGCGAAACGAGATTGTGAGGATTCCAATATGTTATCGGGACAGCTACGGTCGTCTCACGACAATAATATCCTGATGGGGAAAGCGGAGCGAAGCCAGCCCGAGAGCATGTATGTCACATATGGATGTGTGCTTACGTGTACATGTACGTCATGGGATCCATGCCAGTTGTGGGTCGTATCTTTCCGGGACAGCTTCGGTCGTCTGACGATAATAATATCCTAACAGAGAAGGCAGGTCGAAGCCCGCTGGAGAGTGCGAGTATGTCAAATACGGATAGGTGGTTACAGTATATGTAACCACCCCTCGGCAAGTGGTTCTGTCAGTTTTCTATGATTGTGGTATACTTTAACCCTTTGAGTGCCAGGGGCCGATCTCATCGGCCCTAACCCTACAAAATAAGTCTGTTAAAGAATATAAGAATAAATTATTAAAATTGTAACAAAACAAAAAAATTGTTAGGCCAATGCATTCTCTTATATATGCGAGGCGACCTATGGTCGACTCGCATATATAAGAGAATGCATTGGCACAGGGTATATGGGTTGATACAAAAATCGACCTGGCACTCAAAGGGTTAAAGTAGTTCAACGGTGGTTGTACTGGTGTTTGCAAAATCACAGAAATAGCCAGTCGGTGTGCAACAACTACACACCCATTATTAAAGATACGGGCCGTGTTGGCGCTGAGTATCTGTTAAAATATTCACATCCGTCAAAAACCACCATAAACAGAAAGAATAGTAAAATATAGACATACCTTGTTCTTATACCAATCAGAAATATGGCATAAACACTATGTTATTGTCAATTTTTCCCCTTTGTTGTGTAAACAAAAGCAAAAAACGTTACGTTTCCTGGCTTTTGTTTAGATCCGGATATGGTAAACATAAAGAGCGTTTTTTGTTACTGTTTTCCTGATATGGAAATAATAAAGAGCGTTCATATCATTTTTGTGTGATTAACCAATAGAATTGCGCTGTGTTATGTAAACAGAAGAACAACTTCTGTAACACGAGCAGGCTCTTGTTTGCGTACACCACTGTACGTTTTGACGACAATATACTATTTACACACTGATTATGTTTGGCATATGAACAAAACTATATATATTTTAATATTCCTTCTGTTGATGGCGATTTGAACAAATATGAATATTTCTGCAACGAACGCCGCCCGTGCCTTTAACATATCTGATAACATATATGTTTCTGAATGTTTTATGCGCGTGATGGCTTTCCTCGATTCGTTCAGATTAGCAACAAAATGCGAAAATTACAAGATTAGATAAAATAACGTTTGTTTTATAATAATAATACTAATATTTTATATAGCGCTCATCACCAGATACTCTCACCTCAGTTGACATTCATATTAGATCCAGTTGTAACAATTAACTGACGCCTGTCACTATCGAAAGGAGAGTGCACATAAGGCACAAAGGAATAGTTTCACTAATATATCTGATGAGAATAGTTGGTTCCGGAATGGGAGCTTTTTTATGTGTGGAACTCTTCCTCGAAATGCTTATTAGTGTGAGTTTAGCCATTTGTATAGCAGTCTGCTCTGCAAACAAAATGTTTGTTCTCCCTGCAATGGGGTAGTTATATCAGAGGTGTTTGGTGGTGTTATTCATTTAACAACAAAACACTTAAAGATCTCCTTAAATGTAAACATAACAAACTGCTAAAACATAAAGGAACTCAAGACCACACTGAATAATGATTCCAATACATCTTTAAAATCCAAAGTAATTAACTTGTCGGAATATATTCCAAGTGAATCGGAACTTTCAGTGCTCTGCGAGGGGCTGTCGTTTTGTTCTAGTACTGAATTAGATAAAGTGCGTTCGTCGCGGAAGAGTACGTTCGTCGCCAGCCAATCAGTACAATACTGAGAAACAATCAACGTGGACGCCTCCTACTGGCCGCAACAAAACCCCAAATTGGACAATTATATCGAGGCCGTTCGGAGCAGACTTAAATCTGAAATTGTATCCCGAAACCGTAAAACTATTTGGAATTGTCGCCCAATAGAAAAAACTATTGCTAGCCTTAAGAACAACAAAACGATTGCAATTAACCCCAATGACAAAGGCGGTCCGTTGTTATTCTCAACATAAATGACTATATTTCTGAAGCCAATCGACAACTTCTTAACGAGGATTAGTACTGTAAACTGGGCCCTGTTTCATGAAAGCAACTTATGACATAGTTGGGACTTAAGATGGTCATAAGTTCAAACTTCAGTCATAAGTGAGTTTCACGAACAAGGTCTTAACTTACGATGGTCTTAACTTTGGTCTTAACTTTAAGACTGCTGTGAGGTGTCATAAGATAATCTTAAAGTTAAGACCAACGTGATAAGTGGCATATCGATCACAAGTATGGCGGCCTATGTTATTTTGCAAATTACGGAGATATCGGTACATTGTCTGGGTGGGCAATTCGTCGTCTGGTATACAGGGTCGTGGCTACAGAGTGAGAGGGGGTGTTCGCCTCGAAATGTCCAACTACACCCTCTTAAACAACACCAAATTCTCTTCAGAGCAGAGACGTGGCGAATGGGGTTTGTGTGTTGTCTACCCCCCCCCCCCCCCACACACACTTTGGTCAAAATGTTTAGCAATTGGAAATTTCATGCCTGACAACAACATTAATCGTACACTATATTATATAGGTTTCAATTGTTTGAATTTCTAACTAGTAAAGGAATGTGTTGTTTTGGCCAAACAGCAGCAACCGAAAATCACCAACTTTAGGGGAGTCAGGTTAGAAATTTCGAACTGTTGGAATATTTGAGATACCAATTGGAAAGTTTAAATCTAAATCCAACGGGTGGGGTGGCCATGGCATTTCGCGAACATGGAAGTTTGGCCCGCTTCAATTAAGGGGCGGTGCAGTTGGAAATTGCACGATGTACCCCCCCCCCCCACAGAGACCAACTAGCCACCCCGAGCCTCGTCGAATGTAGGATATAGTCAATTATCAGCTGTGTATGTGACCTATAGATAATATATATTATAAAATTGTATTACCTACGAATTAAACTTTTGATAAGAATTATGGCCTAGTTCAAAGCTCACAATCTCCTCTATGTTATTCCATATGTGTGTGGGGAGATGGGGTAAAATGAGATCAATTAATGTATTGATTCTTTCCTCTTTCCAAATTTCCGTCGGCTGTTTACAAAGCAGATATGTCATATAGGAAAGGTAACACAAACGCTCTTTATCAAAATATGTTTTAGAAATAGTGACAATTTTCTATAGAGAATATTATATTTATTGAGTTTATTCCCACGCCCATATGTCGTGATTTTCAAGGCTGTCCAAATTTTTTAGATTTTTTTTTTGCAGGGGTGGGATGACCGTTGTACAGCATACTGTATATATGATATACACACCCGTAACGATGACACCCCTTAATACGAGTGTGCTAATGAAAACGTAGTTATATATATATATCCATGGTATGACAACCGCATAAAACATCTGCATACAAATAATAAAAAAGTTACTCTAACAAATATTTTCCATTTCCCTTTGAATCGAAAAATGACCTATGCGTGTCCTGATGACATCGCCGATTTATTTTGATTATTGCTACACGTAGAGAGCGGTGGTTGATAATACACGAGTTATGTCGGCTCACATAAAAAAAATCGCCGCCTGATCTTTGCTCTCAGTTGATTAACTCGGCGTGAATGCATGGTCGCAGTCATGCATCGATCCATATAATTCTCGTCAGTAAACGCAAAGCTCGTCATTTTAAGAGCCTGCGATGTAGAGGAGCGGCCTAATCCAAAAAGGGCCTCAGTTTTCGAGATACCCCTACCCTCGGTAGAACAAGTTGAAACCAACTTTTTCTGGAAGGTAAACATATATAATTTATGAAAATGATTCTTGGCCTTACCGGAATTGGTGGCAGCTATGTATGGTAAGACTATTTGTGAAGGTACCCTACCGAAATATTAGCCTGTTTTCAGCGGTTGACCAGCTATACACCATTGGTTAAAAGTTAATCACATCACCAAAAAACAGAACATTCTATTTGTTATTATGGGGTACATGGTGATACTAGATTGGAACGTTGTTATTTGATTATGGTTTGTTTGAGATTTCACGACGTCATGGTGGAGAATGTAACGTTCTGTGTAAAAAAATCATGACGATTCAGATAAACTGTCGCCCGTCAACTCTGTACAAAACTAGCACGCTGGATTGAGCTTATCTTGTCATATATGTTTGGAAAGACTGGAATATGTTCTACCGGGAGGTATTAAATTTATTTTGCTGATCCTACAAATATTGCAATAATAGGCAAAAACTTAACCCTCCCCCAAAGTATAGCCATAGCCGGGGATTAGATACAAGAATGATAGAATAGCGCGTAGTATTTCCTTTTATTTAGTGTAGAACACACATAACAAGTGTAAAATGCGAATTTCCAACCATATGCACTATTAGAAGAGTATCTAAATCCAAGATGGCGTCCAATATGGCATTCAGTTTTTATTTTAAGACTTTGTGAAGCGACATACGAAAAATCCAGAAAAGGAACGTCCCCAGTGGTAAAATGTATATTATTTTAATGACCACATAGAATAGCATTTCATATGAAACTTTAGTTTTACCAATAATACATCTTATCAATTGGTAAAATAATAGTCAAAAATTTATACCGCCAGTCAATGTCATAAAATTCGAACTAAAGTTGTCGCCTGGGATTGGAACCACGAATGATCGCATAATGCGCAGTATTTTGTTTTATTTAATGTAGAATACACATGCAAATTGACCAGAGAAAATTGCCATCCATATTTGTTATTAGAAGAGTATCATAATCCAAGATGGCGTTCAATATGGCGGCCAATTTTAATTTTAAAACTTAGTGAACGGCATACGACAAATACAGAAAAGGAATGTCCCCAGTGGTATATTATATATCATTTTACTGACTACATAGAATATCTCTTATCAAACATTAGATTCAGCATTAATCCATATTATCACTTGATGAAATAATTAGACAAAAAATTTAACCACCCCTATTCACAAACTTCCACACAAATGGGCCGCTGGTGATTGTAGTACAGGCCAAAAAGAAATGAGCATACATTTTTGATTTCATTTGTGCTGAATACGATAAAGAAACAAAAGTTTGAAGTCACGCCCACTATTGCGCCATAATGGCGACCAATGGCAGTTAAGTTTAATGTCAACACTTTGTGAACAACTAATACGATATGCGGGCAAAGAACGTCTAATATGGTATTTCTTATGCGATGTATTAGCTAGAATGTGTGTTTCCATTATTAAATGGCAATCAACATATATGTTATCTTCATAAATATGAGCAACAGTTGCTTTTATCAATCATAAAAACTACATGGCTCTGATAGCCAACCATTCAATTAACGTTCAGTGACTAAAGGTCAAACATGACTCCAGTGACGACATGTTCATAGAAACATAGAGACATATGGATATGAGAAATACATTTATAATTCCCACATTTTCATTGAATATGAGTCATACAATGTGAACCTATGCATATACAGCAATGGACACTTGAGCATGGCATGTCCAGTTTTTCTTGAGAAACGCAAAGGACCCTACTTGGTGAACAAGAACACAACACTATATGCCAGTGGTTTTGAGTTGATTACATCACTCTGATTTACACTCATTTACTTGTATCCCCCTAAAACATTAGATCAACGACGAAGGTGTTATGAATCCCGATCAGCAACACTGATATGAGGTCCATGTTAAGTGAAAATAACTTTCGAATATCTGTGCCAGTTTGGGGGTAGGTGGTTTATGTGTGGACTGAGTATATTGATTCCGCGGTAAGATCGGCGCTGTCTTTCCGCCACCCATAATAATACAATGTATGTCGTGATATGGCCTAGTCGCCATAGAGCAAACCATAAACACAATTTGAATATCTATATATCAAGACTAATGACTAGTGTTTATTGTGAATTGCCTTATGCCTGTCACCATTTCAATTGTGTTTATATTTGCTACTAGCCTACAGTTTTTCATTACTTACCATTTTATCCATTTCAAATGCCACCTGACTCAAAAGAACCGTGGACAAAACAACTTTTTTAGTGACATTCTGGTTTGCTAGTGAGTTGCGTGATTATGAATATAATCTAACGGCAATCATAAATGGAACACTAACGTGCATGTTCAGTGAGATTATCGCACTATCACCTATGTATCAATAAAATGTATTAGCATGAGAGATATTACTACACATGTAGTCCGGACCCACGTCCCTAAGAACTAATACAGATATGATATCAACCAGAGATATAGAAGATTCAATTTCATTAGTCTAGCCAGGGAACTCAATATCTTCTGTTTGTAACATATATGAATCCGATTGACATTCACAACAATTTAATTAACATATCAGTCGAGACTAAAATATTAATGAACGGAAAAACATGCACATCAAGCAACATATGGCGAGAACAACTTATATGCATAGGTATGCGGTGTTATTCTCTTATTTCACGCTGAGCCGAAACTCGGACGATTATACAAACCAGCAACCTCTAGATCACTATAACGCATATTTATAACCTAGTTTTACGCTGATTGCATTATACGGACATTGTGTTATGCCATTAAAGAGCATTTTGTGTGTGTGCGATGATGAATTCCCTGTTACGTTAATATGTAGTTACTATGGTGTGTGAACTTTGATTGCTCGTGGACTCATATCCCACTTTCCCAAAACCAGAGATCGATTAGATATCTTATTTGCTGTATTTCAAAATGTATGCCATTTTTGTCTTTTGCGTTACTGCATATAACAACAGTTAGTAATTCTGTTATTTAATGTTTAATTTGGCCAAAACTATTGCAAGGCTCTCTGAAAATGTTGGTGGAAATTCAAAAGGACATGTTAAGGAGGACTGCACATTCAACACTATCACAATATATTAATAGTGATATGATAGTCATATGGTAGTATTGAACATTACAACATCACTTCGTATCGTATCGAGTGCATGATTATTTGTAACGGTTAATGACCATCCTCTATTATTACCGGTTGTCTACATATTGTTAATGCTTACTTACTTAACGTCTCAAAATGACATAAAATTGTCACACAATAGTCAAAATGCGCACTGGCGATCGATACATGATACACGATTTAGCAAATTAAACTATTTTAATCATTCTCGGAATTTCGCTAAGTGTTTTTTATTTTGGTTGGTTTGTCTTTCTCCAAATATTTGATATAAAGTTCCTTATAATTGCTAAACAATACAACCTAAACATTCAACAAATGCAAATTTCCATCCAGTATTAATCCTTGCATCATAGCTAAGGGTGTGACATTTGGAACGTGATGTAGGATACTACCAAACCAATGGCAACATGAAAGACACGGTTTACCCGCCCGTAGGGAGCTGGTCGACAGTTTATTAAGTTTATTTGAGACAGTCATGTCAAAGGTTTATCAGAAAAAAATGTTGTATTACCACCATCACTCAAATACAACATTTCGACGTCTAATATAAACACACACTCGAAACAATATATCGCTTCAAACTGCCGATTGATACATTTTGACCGGCTTTCGTATTCATTGTTCGCATCGTGTTGACATTATAATTAGACGTCATGTTGGATTTTTGTTGTCTCCTAAGACCAGATGTGGATGCAAATTTGACATTTTATGTTTCTTCGTTGTATTCAACGCAAAGTAATTCCTAACGATTTGCTTAATTCTTTGCATTCTGGACTATAGTCACAAGTGCCGCCATTATGTGGACGTTTGTGACTGGGTGGTGGTTAAGTTTTTGTTTACTAATTCTCCAACTGATAAGATGGACTAATGGTGAAACTACTGTTCCATATGAAATATCGTCTATGTAGTCACTTCAATGATATACAATACCACAGGGGATGTCCCCTTTATAGATCGTCCGTATGTCCGTTCGCTAAGTGGTACAATTAAAATTGGACGCCATATTGGACGCCATCTTGTAGTCTCATTCTCTTCTAATAGTGAATATTGATGGAAATTCATACCTGTCACTTCGTATGGGTGTTCTACATTAAATAAAACAAAATACTGCGCATCATGCTATCATTCGTGGTTCCAATCCCAGGCGATAACTTTATTTCAAATTTTATGACATTGGATGGAGGGATAAATTTTTACCTATTATTTTACCAATTGAAAAGATGTATTAATGGTCAAATTAATGTTTGATATGGAATGTTATTCTATGTAGTCATTACAATAATATAGATTTTACCACTGGGGACGTTCCTTTTCTGGATTTTTCGTATGTCACTTCACAAAGTCTTAAAACTGACCGCCATATTGGACGCCATCTTGGATTTTGATACTCTTCTAATAGTGAATATTGTTGGAAATTCGCATTTTAAACTTGTTATGTGTGTTCTACACTAAATAAAATCAAATACTACGCACTATTCTATCATTCTGGGACCCAATCCACGGCGATGACTATATTCAGCATTTTATGACATTGGGGGGGGGTAAGTTTTTGCCTCTTATTGCAAGATTGGTAGGGACAGGATAATAAAGTTCATACCTCCTGGTAGAAAATACTCCAGTCTTTCCAAACATATATGATGTGATAAGCTAGGTCGAGCGTGCTAGTTTTGTACAGAGTTAACGGGCGACAGTTTATTTGAATCGTCATGATTTTTTTATGCAGAACGTTACATTCTCTACCATGACGTCGTAAAATCTCAAACAAACCAGAAAAAATAAGAACGTTCCAATCTAGTATCACCATGTACCCAATAATAACAAATAGAATGTTCTGTTTTTGGTGATGTGCTTAACTTTTAACCAATTGTGTATAGCTGGTCAACCGCTGAAAACAGGCTAATTTTTCGGTAGGATACCTTCACAAATAGTCTTACCATACATAGCTGCCACCAATTCCGGCAAGGCCAAGAATCATTTTCATAAATGATATGGATTTACCTTCCAGAAAAAGTTGGTTTCAACTTGTTCTACCGAGGGTAGGGGTATCCGACCACTTTTGGCATTTGGCGCTCCTCTAATGTACTCATGTTCGAATTCACATCGTGGAACTCATACAAGTCTAAGATCCATATGCGAATATAAGGCCACTGACTATAGACACTAAGATACATGCGCTGATTCGCCCACCCCAACCCCAGCCGCTATCCAGCATCCCTGTCACACAATAATGTCAACTCGGACTCGGCTCTTTCTCGATAACCTCTCAATGCCGTACATAAAGATTGCACAAGCCCACATTTTTTTGTTTCGGACTGTAGAAAATTGTCGATAACCAGTCTAAATGAGCGGGAACTTAACTTACTACTTAAGTAGGACTTAATCTTGTTTTGTGAAACGCGTTCTTGAAACGGAAAAGTTACATCATAAGATCCACCTTAGATCTTAGATTAAGTCCATCTTAATATAATCTTATGACCTTGCTTCATGAAACAGGCCCCTGGACTCCGACCCCACTTAAATGTATCAAGAGGTATTGTCACAAGTTATCGAGACCATACCGCAATCCGATAGGAATGAAATGGTCCCGCTTATCGTCAGTAAGCCATGTCCTGGTAAATTATATATGCTTCCCAAAGTGCACAAGGAGGAGTTCCTGGTCGGATGGGGAACTATTACCGAGAATATCTCAAAGCTTATTGACAACCAGCTTAAGCCCATTGTTAAATATACAAACAGCTAGATACAAGATTCAACAGGCTTTCTTAATAAAATCCACAGGTCGGAGACAGTAGCGACGGCAGCATTCTTGTCACAATGGATGTCAAGTCATTATCTTCCAATATTTCATATCAAGATGGCCTGGACGCAGTACAGATATGGCTCAGATATTCATCTACAATAATCAGCAGTTACTATTATAAATTTAACAAAGTTCATAATGGAGCACAACTATACTTTACCTTTAACGGCACGTGAGGCCTTAGTTGTCGAAAATGTTCATATTTGTTCTAATCACCGTAAACAGAAAAAACATTAAAACGCATACAGTTTCGTTCATATATACCATGACCATCACGTAAACAGCATGTTATCATAAAGACATACTATATTTTACCCAAGCAAGAGCCTGATTGTGTTACAGAAGACAGCACAATGCTACTGGCTAATCGCACACAAATGGCATGAACGCTCTTTATTAGTTCCATATCAGGAATTCACCAACAAAGAACGCTCTTTATGTTTACCATCATAATATAAACAAACACCAGAAAAGTTACTTTTTATGCTTTTGTTTACATAACAATGGTCAAACATTTTACAATAACATACTGTTGATGTGATATTTCTTATTTGTATACGGACAAAGTCTGTCTACATTTTGATGTTCTTTCTGTTTGTGGCGGTTTTTGACGGGTGGAAATATTTTCACAGGATATCCACCGCCAAGGCCATCCGTACCTTTAACGGTGAAATATTTCTACCAAAAAAAAATGGCATGTGCGATGGGGTGTCCGATGTCTCCACAACTGGCGAATATATTTATGGCGAATACGGAGGATGAATTTATAGAAGGCACTCAACTCAAGCCGCAAGTATACTTCCATTATATAGACGACATATGTTTTATATGGGATTATGGACTATCTGCTCTTGAGCAATTTTACGACACGTTCAGCAATACACACCCTAATATCAATTTCACCATGGAACTTTCAGAGGATGACATTAATTTCTTCGATGTAAAACTATTCCGACGTGATAATAATATGTGCAGAAAGCCCACATACCATTATTCGGACATGCATTCTTGGAGTTTTCACCCAGATCATAACAAAAGATCAGTGGTATACCAGCCTGTTCTCCCGAAGACAGCACATCATCTGCTTATAATATAACTTGTTTTATGTATATATTCTGATTAGAATCGCATCATTTTCAATCGATAATGTGCTGAAAATGAGAACATTTTAGTCACATTACCGACTCATAACGAGGCGATTCTGAGTATATTGTGTCCGGACAATAAGCCAACTCACGACTATTCAGTTGTACACACTTTAACAGGTGTTTTCACTGTGGTCCGATCCATAAAACGAAATAATGGGTAAGAGTCCAGTATCTGCTTATTTCAGAATCAAATAATCACACTATGTACCTATTTCACATTATAGGTCAATTATGTGCTTATTTCGGCGAAAATATGTTGTGTATAGTCAGGCATTGAGATACCACCGCATTAATTCCGACCAGAAGTACGCGGTAAACAGATCACGACCCTTCAATCGGCGTTTCATTCTCTTGGATATAAACGGGATTCAGTATAAAAACAAGTTACTAAAGCCATATTTAAGGACAGGGATGACCTACTCAAATACAACGAGAAAACCACCGTGACCGTGTTCCCATTGTAATGGTGGATCACCCATCTACGGACAAACTCATACGTATCATGCGGGACCTCCAGCCAATGATTGAAAGTCATGAATACCTCATTAGAGTTTTCCCCGACAAACCTGTTGTGGCTACAAGGCAACCGCCGAACCTTGCCCAAACGCTTGTCTCGAGCCAACTTAAATCATCCTTTGGAGAATCCGGTATACTGTACCTTGTCGTACCCCAAGGTGTAGGACATGCTCCCTCATCTCAAATAAGACAATTACAACCAACGATGCATGCCTTTAAATTCAATTCGAGTGGGCTTATGTATGCCATCGCGGGTGTCAAATGCCGATATACACATTACATAGGGTAAACTGGACAACAATTACGCTTTAGGATAAATGGCCACCAACGAATTAAAAATAAGGACAATTTGCCTGTGGCTGACCACTTTAATCTATGTTGGCACTCAAAACGAGATATCCGGGTTCGGGTTATCCGTGATGAATTGCCATATGTATTTACAGAGGAGACTAGTTGTGGAGCAGAAGTATAGAGCGAGGTTCAATAGTTTACATGATGGTATCACTCGTGATGCAGGTTTCATGACGACATTTATAACGTGTCTGTGTGCTCGTCAAGATAAACACCACTTTCAAGTTCAGAGCAAAACTTGTTTACTGTTCCAGTGCGATTGTGTCATTTCCAACACAAGTGCTTACGTCGTGAACTGTAACTCTCTTCTTGCGTTGTCTTATCTACCACCAGACGAAGGTTGTAAAACCGAAAGCTCGTGGAATTACACACTTTGTAGGTCTAAAATGTGTTATTATCTATTTATATATATATATATATGTATGGTCCAAGATTGATATAAGACATGTCTATAGAAAATAATTAATTTAATTAAAATGTCTATAGGCCTTTCGTGGCATTGCCACTTTTCAATAGACGACAATAATGATTACGACGTCATAGCGTCAAGGGAGATAACTCAATTTAGAGAGAACGTCATTTCCTGAGTGCATTAAGTTTACACTTGAAATGTTTCATATAAAAGTCTTCTCTTTGCTGTCTGAGTATTTTTAAATTATATTTGATTTTGGTGTTGTCAACCGTACGACAGAATGAAGGATTTATGACAATTAATGACTAATGACTAAGAGTGATTTAACCTGCCATATTACATTCCAAACGTATACTCACATGTAACAGATAGTAACAGTTCCAGTATCATACTTGATGAGCATAGTCGGTACCGGAATTGGTTCTGATTTAAACAGTATTTACTCTATGAAATATTACAATATGTGAGATATGGCAAAAATACAAACAAAAAATATGTTGTCAGGAACTGATTCCACATCAAGCAGTGTGCTTGTGATAGTCGTTTCTTAGAACATTACATAACACCCCATCCTGCGAGGATGTATAACGTGAAATCGACATATCAAATAGTTTTGCAAACGGAAATCCACCCTAACAGGAGGCGTTCTAATAAAGCACGACCGTCAAATAAACATGCAAACAGTTAATATATAGTGTTGCCTATATTCATAACAATGTTGCGATGGTTAGTGTTGTCCTTCTAAATCGTCGATTTTTACGAATAGTTTAGAAATTCTTGCATTTGTTCATTGCAATTGGTTCTGTTTGTGTGTGGAACCTTCTTCTAAGTTCTTACAGTGTGATTTTCGGCAGACTTTTCTATAATTTGCATAGCAGTCTGCTCTGAAAACTAAATGGTATTTTTGTCCCCATCGTGGGGTATTATCCCTATATACACTTTTCATGTAACCTTATAATTGACTTCAGTTGGATTGCATCGAATAACGACCGAGGCCAGCCAGGCAATTGATTCTGAGCTGGTGATAACTGTCGCCTTTTTAACCAAAGGATCAAGATTCCATTAGTTAAAACTGTGTAGATGATGATAAAATAGCGCCTGTTGAGTGGTGAGATTTATTCTGCGATTTATTTGGATAAATTGCCAACACTCTCTCTGGCCCCGGCCCCGATAACACGTTCATTATTTTGTTGAGTCCTGGGGCGATGTGAAGGCAAGTCTGCGAAGGACACATACATCGAATTCGGATCATTCTGTTGGGGATATGCCAGATGAATAGAATATACGGATTTAAAGTGCGACAGCAGGTAGGTGGAATATATTGTTATAAACTACGTGTTCGTAAGAGCAAGATGTCGCTATTAAGTGCATGTGGCTTATGCTAGATTCATGTACATATATTGCATGTGCTTGTACAAAGAAGCTCCATCTCTTCTTGGTAGCAATTCAAACAATAACAATAACATTATTATGAAACTCCTATTCAATAAACGTTTCAATTATTATTACCAGCAACCCAATATAAACACTCATCTGGTTCATTTATACTGTTTCAAATAATGGAGTTGCAATCAAAAGTGTTGGAATGTTCTCAAAATAGCTACAATGTTTGTCCAAGTTCATATAAGATAATTGGTGACAATCTTATTTCATGGTAGGTGAGCGACAAAGAAGCCATATTTTTCGATTTATTGCACAAATACAAATGCGATTGTACACCCCTTTGAGATTTGTTATGTACCGCTTATGATAGCACTTGGTTTGGTCACCGCATGTGCTGCGTTTACATTGACATCATTGGTTGGTTTAGCTGAGTCTCGAGTCGATGAGAAGGCAAGTCTTCGAAGAACACCCACATCGGTTCGTTATGTTGGGGATATGCCAGACAGACAGAATATACGGATATTAAATGTGACTGCAGATAGGTGCAAATGTATTGTTGCAAACCATGTGCTGGCTGGTAAGAGAAGGGTGTCACTACTCGTTGCACGAGGCTTGCGGTGGATGTATACAAATGTATTTCATCATTGTTTGTATAAAGAAGCTCCATCTCTTCCTGGTAGCAATTGCAACAGCAACAAAAATAAAATTTATCTGAACCTCCGGTTCAAGGTACCTTTTGATTGACAATACGCAAGAGAAATATCTGGTTGACGTTAATGCCATTTTCCAGTGGAAAAATAAAACGGGTTATATCACAAAAACCATAACACTGACTCACTGATTCACAATCGTGGAACATCATACGCTGTTTGAATATTCGAGATAGTTATTCCGATGGACCAATCGCTGAGTTCCAGTTATGAATAATGGCCGACTGCTGGAGTAGGTCCGTACTCAGTACGGATGCATAGCACACGGCGTGAAATTATACATCCAGTAGAGTACTGACGTATAGTAACCAAGAGGTTAAATTCCAGTAGCTCGGAATAGAATGTCTCAGATTATAAATAGTTGCAGTAGGGATTTATCTGTATCGTCTGGTGTAATCATATAAATGTATTGTCAAGGTTTGTTTTGGCACCCACAGTGGACAAAATCGAGCCCCGTCGGACGACTGAGAACAAAATTCTTCACCCACGCATTCAAAATGAAACTGTATTTCATTGTATTACAGTGACGGCATTGCGTATATATACATGTATATATGCAGTCATCATTTCTGTGTGGATTGTGCTATTCCTACAGAGAAATATATGGTTCCACGAACACTTAATTAAAATGTGCGTTCAATCGTAGAGTTCCAGTTGCTCGAAGAGAATGTCTCAGATGATATATAGTTGCAATAGGGCTTTTTATGTATCTTCTTGTTTAATCATATAAGTGTATTATCAACGTTTGCTTTGACACCCACAGTGAAGAAAATCGAGCACATTCGGAAGCTTGAGAAAAACAATTCTTCACACACGCGTTCAAAATGAAAAACAATTGAGCGCAAACAATACGATTACCTGGAAATCTCAGTTGAGCGTGTGTTGATCACGACACACATTCCGTGCTCTGGAAGATATTGAACACGACTTGAAATTGGTGTGCTTTGCCAACAAAATGGGGCAGCGATTGTAACAATGGGATTGGGCTCTACGCTACTGTGGCTGATATACTTTTCTTTTATACATGTATATGATAACATGCCAGCGCTGTTTAATCTATTACACGGGGTATATCTTGTCATGCTATAAAGAATAACAGAGCACTTTGTGACCATTTTGTTGGAGGGCTGGGGGATTTGCCACTGCTCCAGCGCTGTGTACATAATTTAACGCACAAGTTACTCAATGAGTTTCAATGGTACACATCTGAGATCTGATGGGCATTTTTCAATTAGAATTTGTCATTGTTAGTTGGTATGGTATGTAACAAGTTCCATACTAAATGGTTTCTCCCACTCAGTTATAAAAGTATACATTGGAGGGGTTTCCAGGAAAAATAAGTTGACGACAGATACAAGCACATACGGAGTCCTACTCAGTGGCGGGCAATTTCCAGATAATACGTTCAACAAACGTTTGTTGAACTTATTATATGTATATTTCATAAGGGTTAAAGTGATGTGAAACACTCCGGTAGGGTGATCAAATAGAAATGGAGGATAATGTTGCTCAAAGTAGTTATTTTTACAAATCTTCAATCCAAACTAACAACGCACACCGCCATTATTATATATTAATTAAATTCAGTGACACTCGATGGCGAAATCGTTTTCGTTACTTTATCGCCGATAGTTGCGCCCGAATTAAGACGTAAATATTTACAATTGAGCCTAGTTCAGATGATGTCTTCTATGGAGTGGTACGGTCGATTTGCTTGGGATTTTCGGCGATGTATTAGAATGCTACATTCCTCCAGTTGGCATACTATCTGACTAACAGTTTAACGTACCCGAACAAGTCCATAACATGTCTTTATCTAATCATCAATGAGAATTATGTATAGAAAGGGTTAATGGACAATTTTAGTATCATTTGCGATATCTACACACTTCTAGTAAATTAATAAAAACTGTATAGTATGTTAATTCAGCAAATCCTCGCGCAAATATGCACATAATCGACCTGTAATGTGCAATAGGCACATACTGTGATTATATTATTCTCAAATACGCAGATAATGGAGTCATATCCGTTATTTCGTTTTATGGCGCGGGCCACAGCGAACCCACATGATAAAGAGTGTACACCTTATAGGTCGTGATTTGGCTTATTTGTGTCATTGTCCGCACATAATATGCTTAGATTCGCCTCGGTATGAGTAGCTAATGTGACAAAAACTCTCTCGTTTTCAACACATTATCGACTCAAAATGAGGTGATTCTAAGCTGATAACCTACCTAAAATAAGTTATATTATAAGCAGATAATGTGCGGATTTTTGGGAGAACAGGCTGGTTATTTTCACTACAAACCATAATACAACACTTTGCGTATAGACACCACTGATCCATCCCAATAAGCAACTGCCCAGATATACGTATCGGGATACCGTCGCTTCAGTCCATCGGGATTGCTCAGCCATTGTGGACGACTTATGACAGCTTTATTTGTACACGCCTTGCTAACTGAGCCACACTGGGCTCCAATAATTCGTGATAAACGTCATGTTCGTCATTGACTTTCAATTACAAGTAACTTTGTATCGGAAGGCTTGTGAGTGTTATCTAAATCGGGATTGATCGTTCGTGGAAATTAGGATGTTCGCAATTGACTCCCAATTACAAGCACCTTTGAGTGTATAATTTAGATATTATACCGATATTAGATATTTAGATATAGGCTCAAAATAGCCGACATCCTAATTATGATACATAATTTGTGCAATATAAACCTGACATGCATCTTCGTTTAACGATTTCTGAACTGAAGTAAATAAAGATAGATAGATAGATAGATTTGTTTAATTGCACTCTCAAGTCGTCACATAACAATATAATTGAGACGAAATTTTGAGTACAATAGAACGTTGCGCATGCATGACATTGTTAATAAAAGGGGTGGTAGGCTAAATCAACAAGTTGTTTATACTAATATCATGGGGTAGGATGGTGGGGAATGGGATGCGATCACTATATATGGCGGTATCAAGAAGTGGGGCAAGAGTTGTGTGGGGTTATGTGTGGATTTTAGCTATCTAGTGCACACTATCCGGTGTTTGCCTACGGGCAGGCGGAGTCGTGAAACGTGGTATAGAGTTATGGTATACCGGTAAGCCTCGGTGGGGGGGGGGGGGGTCCATAAAACGCTGGGCTTCGCGCAGGAAGTTTACTATATTGGTTATGGTTTTTCTATTCTGTATAGCGAAGAGTGCATTTAGTGTGTGTAGTTGGCCGAGTATAGCGGAACGATTTCAGATATTTTGTCTAACAATAATCATAATTTGCGTGGCAAAAATCTACAAACAATAATTTTACTTGATCATAATTCAGAACGCTCTTTGTTATATATAGCTTTGATCATAATTAATAACGCTCTTTATTATACATAGCTTTAATCATAATTAATAACGCTCTTTATTATATATAGCTTTAATCTTGCAGAGTTAGCATTCCTATGCATGTAACTCGACGCATACTTGCAATCAGGTGTGCAACAAGCCAGTTTCTACAATGACAAAATCATTGCAACATAAACAATCGCATATAACCTTTCTTCCAATTGTTGCCGTTTTCCAGGCTGTAAAGTCATTTTCCAGCTGTTATCAATTGTTTAAATAGTAGTGAAAGAAACGCTCTTTATTTCCTCCATATCAGGAATTAAAAAGGCTAACACGGAATGCTCTTTTATGTTGCTTGGGACCCAAACATCGTGTTCAAAGTTTTATTTTTATGATCAATGCATCTTTCTGTGACATATAATGCTCGTAGAAAGATATTGCAAGTATTGTTGACCTATTTCGAGACCGGGACAAATTCAAAAGCGAATATTATCCAGTAGGCCAGGGGAGACCGGGGCATGTTGGAACATGGGGTACATTGAAACACACAACCTCTCTTGTTAAAAAATAAAACAGCATCTACAATTGCCACTTATTATGTGAAACGACGTTTTCATTGAATGCGTTGCGTTTTCCAATGATGACGATTTCTCGATCATAATTTATTTACCGGACTCAGCTAGTGGTTTTACCTCTATTATAACTTGATTTCATATGTGTTCCTTATACAATCAGTGTTCTGACTTACCCCGGTCGATGTTCCAATTTGCCCCTTGTTTCAAACAACCCGGGGCATGTTGGAACGAATTTTTTTTCGACTTTTTTTATGTAAAAGCGAAATAGATCCCACATAATGATATGCCATATTTAAAGTCTTTGATATCCTTTATGATAAAAGTTGAAAAAAGGAAGGGGCCCATGCTCACATTTCCCTGAATGTGTGATTGAATAAAAAACGTTCCAACCTGCCCCGCTCTCCCCTATATTTTGGAGCGCAAACCGTCATGTGGCCTTGAATACTGACATCCAAAAATTTAAAATATACTTTCACCACCCTTCAAACTATTAGTCAACACAAAACTACGCTGGTTTCAATGCCGAATACTGACTAGAATTATAGGCACGAACAGACTTTTAAACATAATGCGAATTCAGTCAAACTCAGATGTAACCTCTGAAATGAATCTATTTCGTATATTTTCTGTCCGTCTGTAAGAACGTAAATACCGCTCAAGCCTAGCTAGATCGCTATCAACTGGGCATCTCGCTTTCTCGGAAAAGCATTCTTTTTGGGAATTGGTGCTCACAGTAAAACAACAAACTAAACTTTCTTAGGATAGGATAGGATAGGATATATTATTTCCAATACACAAATATATTACATAATAATGATGAAATTATGGATAATTCTGTCGTATATTGTGGGGGATGGCATAATATGGCAAGACTGTCTTCCTGCCATCCCCAGTATGGTAAGTATAGAAAGTAATAACTTATAGAAAGATTGTGTACATGTATATGTAATATCAGTCTGAGTAAACTCATACCTAAATATTCATTACAACATTGAATATTAGGTCTGACGGATAACATCGCTATCTCATTTCCAAGTCCTCGGGATTCCGTAATCTGATTGATTGCGTAAATTATTTTCCGTCCAATGAAACCGTATGGGTTAATAAACAAGTGTTAGTGGTGGGCGGAGACTCCCATAATGTCACCTCTAAATATAGTAACAGAGCGGAATTTCGAGGCTTGCAAATACAACAGACAGAAAAAATGGCTTCGAAATTATATATTCGGTACGATTCCGATTAATTTGAAGGATGTGCTGGACCTGATAGATAGGCCTGCGTATGGTACCAACTTGGCCTCCCATAAATATAAATAGAACTTTACTCATGTCCGTGTATTTGATTTACTTTATTGTAACATGGTTTGCAAATCAAATTATTTGCCGTAAAAAAGTCATCTGAAAGTCAAACACCGAGGAAATGACTTAATTTTATGCTTTTAAATAGTTCTAAAGCATAATTTTTTATGACGACCTTATTGTTTGCTCTCGGATGCAGCTTTCCCGTTGATGCAGCGAGTTCATCTCCCGAAAAAGTATAGTCGCACACACGACAAATATTATCTTCTGTAAGTTTATGTCGCGACACAGGCCTTCTGTGGGTTGATGAGTCGGCGAAGCACAACAAATAACACGTGGGGACACCTGTCAATCATCGATGTATTTTTAAAAATCCGTGACGTCATTTTGGGGAAGCTCTTCGCTGAATAGAAATGGGTTTGGCGACATTAGCTCCAGACTCTATATTTCAAATATAGAGTCGACGTTCACCCAGACTGATGTAATATATGAGTTTAGGGCTCAATTCAAGACTGTGCGAAAATGGATACTACCCGAGGGCTGTTCAATCGTTATATGTACTGGGGCCAGTTTGGCCATCCTCGAGTTTTGCATTTGATATTGTTAGAATATTGCGCTTATTATTTTTTCAGTGATGTGTTTTTATTAATACGAACCTACTTTGATTTTTTTGTATGCGCTCGTTTGAAAAAAAGTCGTATTATGTAAATGGGTTGTCCGTCGTCCGTCCGTCCGTCCGTCAGCTTTTGGTTTCCGGTTGATAACTTTAGATTGTACTGAACCAAATTTGGTATATTAGTTTACCACCCCAAAATACAGATCAAGTTCGAATATGGGTTTCGTCCGCATGATTTTGACTGAGTTATGCCCCTTTTTCGACTTAGATTTTACCTGGTTTGCGGTTTCCGGATGATAACTTTAGATTGAATCAAGTGAACTGAATCAAATTTGGTATATTAGTTTACCACCTCAAAATACAAATCAAGTTCGAATATGGGTTTCGTCCGCATGATTTTGACTGAGTTATGCCCCTTTTCGACTTAGATTTTACCTGATATGCGGTTTCCAGATGATAACTTTAAATTGAATCGAGTGAACTGAACCAAATTTGGTATACAGATCAAGTTCAAATATGGGTTCTGTCTACATGATTTTGCAGATCAAGTTCGAATTCGAGTCCGATCCGACCATTTTTGCCAGAGTTATAGGATTTTTTGTCTGAATATAGCCGAAAATAAATATTTTAAAAAAATATTTCGGTTTCAGCCATTTCTCACTGGTAACAAGGTATATTAATTTCAGCTTAAACTGTTTCTATTTTTGAGGTTTCTGATTGATAAAACAGGGCACACACATAACTAACTTAACAGGGAACATAATTATCCTGAATAGTAAATAGTCTGAATTTGCAATATCTGATTCGGCAAACCAGTCCAAAGTTCATGAACAAATACAATTGAGACAGAACATAACATGCATAACATATATATAAATACATGTATACGCGCGCTTACAATGATACTATATATCAATGTATGTCCAAGGTGTGTGTGAGCTGTGTACGAATGTCGACCCCCCCCCACACATTCCCGTCATGTGATAAAGAGCAGTCATTTTGAAAGGTAATGTGTATTAAAGCGCGTGTTTTATATATAATTATCGTGTTCATTCTCATCTTATTATCTTGGATATCCATCACGCTAATTTACGCCATTATTCTTGGGTCTCCGTGATGGATATCAGATTGTGTTGATTGCAACTAATGTTCATGTTTTAAGCAAGTTTAAAACGGAATTTGTCACGTTTATTTGTTTCTTCATTTCTAGTGCTTAAAGACACACGGTTCGACTTGATACCAAATTCGTCAAAATTATCTGAGCCAATTTTATAGCTTAATATGTAAAAGAAATTACAAAATCCCCATATTGATGGGCTCATGGGTGATATGATATTCTCGTAAAGAAAAAGTACCAATGGTAGTGTTATGGTGTGATCTCTAATACCAGGGGCAACTTTAAAGAATTGCATTTGGGAACCTCCTCATAAAATGTATACATTGAGTAATTGAACAGCGTATCCTCACCACACAACGAGTTTCTACCGTTTCTAGCATGGTTCCCATACATCCCGTCGCGACTCGCAGATGGTCAATAGCATGGTTAGTATACCTATACATGTAATCTCGACAGACAAATGGTCTCTTTAGCATGGTTAACATTCCTATGCATGCAATCTCGGCGCACAGGGGGTCGACAGAAGGGTTAATATTACTATACATGTAATATCGACGCACATATGGTCTATGTACCAGGGTTAGTATTCCTAAACATGTAATTTCGACGCAGAGGTCCGAATCGGCATCTCTGGTTTAGACTAGGTTTTATTCTAGACCAGGTTTAACTCCAGTTTAAACTAGGTTTAAGTAGGATTTAAACTTGGTTTTACTGTAGTTAAACTAGGTTTTATGGGAGTAAACTGGGTTTTAGTGTAGTTAAACCCAGTTTTGCGATAAACTCAGTTTAAGTTTGTGGAATTCGATCTCAATTGAAACTAGGTTTTATTGACGTGATAAAGGTATGGTAATATTACTAATTGTTTGTGGTGAATTGGCTATATAGTCATCAGTATAAGCTTCTGTATATGTCTCGTCTCGAAAATGTACCTTTAAATATACTTTGAAACAACATCAAAGTTAAACCACCCTACCCCAGGTTTGACTAAAAGCTAGTTTTGTGGGTTTAATTATTCTGTCGATTTTTTTCGCCCAGTATTGATGTTGTTTCTTCGCGTGTATGGGAGTGTTTATTTTGAATTGGGGGAGGCGTTTATGCTCGGGCGTTTGTCACTCAATGTACATGCAGGAGAGTCTTAGTGGAATTCGGGGAGGCGATGTCGGTAATTATGAGATAAATTCTAACAACATATGTGCCAGTGTGGTGGATGATTTCTTGCTATATATATTTGTCTGCTATTCGCTTGTTCGGATGTCGCTTTGGCGACTGAGAGCATGGAGGGATCGGACTGATCAGTTTGACACGTTAGACACGAACATGACTTTTGAAACTGATTCCTTATTCACAAAAAGGTCTCTTTCGGTCAATTTGACGCATGGGTTGGTGGCCCGCCCAAATAACCCATAGAAACACCCACCCCAAATAACCCATAGAAACACACCACCCCTCACATCCGGGGGGGGGGGGGTGAACATGGGATATGGACCATTTTCGAGAGTGGTAAGGGTTTCGGCCGATTTGACGGCATGGGTGGATGGGCCGCTCAAATGTCCCATAGAAACAGCCCACCCCTCAACACTGGGGGAACCACCTCAGGAGGTGAAAATGGGGTATGGACCATTTTCGAGAACGGTAAGGATTATGGTCAATTTGACGCCAGGAGTGGGTATCCCGCTCCAACTACCCCATAGAAGCACCCTCACCAGGGGGTACCACACAGGGGGGGGGGGGTAAAATGGGGTTTGGACTATTTTCGAGAACGGTGGGTGGCACACCCCAAATGCCCCCCACTAGAAACACCCCAACCCGCACCCCGAAGTCCAACCCGATTTTCACCCGCTCGGGTAGAACCACACGCGGTGAGGGTGGGGGTGTTTCTATGGACTATATTTGAGGGCGGGCCACCCACCAATGCCGTCATATTGGCCGATATCCTTACCGTTCTCGATAACGGTCCATACCCCATTCCGACACCCGGGTGAGGGTGGGGTGTTTCTATATGTGGTATTTGGGCGGGCCACATACACATGGCGTAATATTGACCGACAGATGCATGATTTTTGCGAATAAGGAATAAAATGCTCCATACCCCATTTTCACCCATTAGGGTGGTACCCTCCAGGGATGAGGGTATGGTGTTTCTAGGGGATATTTGGAGCGGGCCACACACACCTGTCGTCAAATTGGCCGAAATCCTTATCGTTCTCGAACATGGTCCGGGTGTGAGGGGTGGGGTGTTTATGGGGGTTATTTGAGGTACCCTTCCCCGGGGGTGAGGGCTGTGGTGTTTCTATTCGGTATTTGGGCGTATCCCATTTCCACCTCCTCTGTGGCACCTCCCCCCGGGTTAGGGGTGTGTTGTGGGGGGGGGGTTCTATGGTGTATTTTGATCGGGCCACCCACTCCTGCTGCCAAATTAATTAGCCTAAATCCTTACCGTTCTGGAAAATGGTCTATACCTCAGTTCTCCCGGGGTGAGGGGTGATGTTTCTATCGGGTATTTTGAGCGGGCCACCCATTCATGCCGTCAAATTCGCCGAAATCCTTCCCGTTCTCGAAAATGGTCCATACCCCATTTTCACCCGTCCGGATGGTACCCCGGGGAGGGATGGTGGTGTTTCTATGGGGTATATGTGGCGGCCCCCACCCATCCCCTCAAGATATATTTTTGAGTTCCGAAAGTCATGTTCGTCCATGATATTAGATAATATCTAACCGCTATACAACAGACCGTGCATTCGTCGTGATTTCACAAAGCGCACGGTTTATTCGCCTGATTAGAAGATTAGGTAGCGACAACAGGTCGCGTGACCGGACAATGCATTGACAAGTAACGATAATAAACAGACAGACCACGCCTCCCATCCTTGCAATTGTACAAGTGTGGCACACAGGTGACGCATTCGACCAAATCTATGTCGTCCCAGCGGTGGAGAAAAACTTGGTTTTACTACTAAAACCCAGTTTAAACTGGTAGTTTAAACTAGGTCTAAACTGGAGATGCCGATTCGGACCAGAGGGTCTATAGCTGGGTTAGCATTCATATACATGTAATTTCGACGCACAAAGGGTCTGTAGCAGCGTTAACATTCCTATTCATGTAATTTCGATGCACAGAGGGTCTGTAGCAGGGTTAGCATTCCTAAACATGTAATTTCGACGCAGAGGGTCTATAGCAGAGTTAGCATTCCTATACATGTAATTTCGACGCACAGATGGTCTGTAGCAGGGTTAAAATTCCTATACATGTAATCTCGATGCACCGATGGTCTATTTACCAGGGTTAGCATTCCTATATACGTGTACTTTCGAAGCAGAGGGTCTCTAACGTAATTAGAAGCTATGTATATGTAATCTCGAATTACAAAGGGTGTCTATGATGGTTAGCATTCTTATACTTGTAATTTAGAAGCACATAGGGTTTCTAACAGGGCTCGAATCTCTATATATGTAATCTCGATTCAAATAGGGTCTCTAACATGGTTAGCATTGTTATACATATAATCTCGATTCACAGAGGATCTCTATCTTTGTTCAACATATCCTCGCGTAAATACGCACATAAATCGACCTATAATTTGAAATAGTTAGATAATGTGATTATTTGATTCTGAATATTAAAGCAGATAATGGACTCTTACTCGTTATTTCGTTTTATGACGCGGGCCTCAGTGAAAACACCTGTCCGCACATAATATGCTTAAAACCGCCTCATTGTGTGCCTATATTATGACTTAAAAGTTACCATTTTCACCACATTATCGACTCAAAATGAGACGATTCTAAGCAGATATTTCTACCCGAAGCAGGTTATATTATAAGTATAGATAATATGCTGGTTTTCGGGAGAACATGCTGCTTTGTGACCATTCCGAATAAAGATCACTTATGAAATATAGCGTTCATTTTTCAAGGTTATGAATGTTAAAGAGCGTTTTAAAAAGATTGTTTTCGGATTCATTCTCAGCTTATATCTTGAATGCCCATCTCGATAATGTGTGCCGCAATTCTGGAGTCTTCGTGGTGGATATCACGCTATATGGTATGTTGATTGCACCTAAAGTGTATGTTTGTTTATGAAAATGTCTAAGCAAGTTTAAGACGTATTTGTTAACGTTTATTTTCGTTCTTCAATTCTAGTGCTTATATACTGTCCAAATACGTCAAAATTACCTGCTCTAATTTTAGCTTACCAAGTTACCATGCAGGTAAAACAAAATACAAACCCCATATTAATGGGCTCATGCAAGGGCCAGATGACATATTGGTAAAGAAAAAGTACAATGTTATAGTGTCATGGTGTGATGCAAAATCTTATGGGACATTGGGAATGTCCTCGCATAATGTATATACATGGAACAATTGATCATCGTATCCTCACCAAGCGGAGAGTCTCTAGCAGGGTTAGCATTCCTATACATGTAATTTCGACGCATATATACTTGCAATCAGCTGTGCATTAAGTCAGCTCTCACAATGGCCAAATCAGTGCAGCATCACGCATCAGTGAAATCACTTAGTCCTGTATCAATAATGGGCATTTATCGAAGATTCTCTGATATCGATCGCCGATCAGCGATATCGCTGCTCAATCCATGGTTTGTGCCAACGGTGCCACGATGGAGGCACGTCGATCCCTATTTACGTGTATACCTAGTTGACTTATACGTGGAACGCTATGCTTTACCAGATTCTGCATGTGTAGATAGGTAAGTACATATACTATCAGCGATGTTCCTAAAATAATCGGTTTCTCGTCACAATCTTAAACGGGTACACACAAACACACATATATATATATCTATCTATATATGTGCACGATGTTAGGCTAATTTGTTAGACTACATGTACCGGCACATGTATATATTTGCAACAGCAGCCTAATGATTCACTACCATTCAGAAAGGTTATTTTGATTATAAATATCATATATTTGTATAAATATACACAAGTAGTCGCAGCACGAGTTGTTCCAACTCTGGATCAGTGGCAGGCAACACACATGTATGTTAAAATTTTATGAAACAATCCATTTGAGATGATCGAATGATTCGACTTATAATTCTCGCTCAAATGAGTTAATTCACAAACCATAGATCACGCCACAAAATGTCGTTATTAATAAGAAATGATAGGTTGTTTTAATTATAATACTCAGTTTTCGTTGCTTCCGGATATGTCTTTGGGCCTATCGGGTTTATTTCAACCTGAATAAACCAATACGTATTTCACGGTATTTGCATTGCTAGGTATTTCAAATTTGTGTTCACTGTCATTGTAAAACGTACTTGTGCGTTTTTTGTGGATTTGTGTTGAGTAATAAACAATAGTTGAACACGACATATAATTATTATTATATATCTGTAACACTATAACATAACTTTCAAAACAAGTCTAACCAGTTTACATGATTAATATATTTGAATTTATTTATATAGGAGTTCAAATCTTGAGTATTCGTTTTGTAAATATCAAATGTCCTCAATGTCACTGAATATGGTAGCTTCAACCGTCATTCGCGCCAGAGGAGACTTATAATCCATTTGGTATAATTTGGAACAACCAGGCTGCATGAATGTGGTTTTCGCCCAAACACCAAAGAGATAAGTGTACCCATTTGTACCGATTTTATTATACTGGCCACCATGCATATCGCTATCACAGCTAGGGGCGCATATATATGTACCAGGTCCGTTATGGTTCTACCCAATACACTGTCAGGTTTATAACATATTCCACCCTGATGTCCAACTTGATGAATACCATTTCATAATTAACTCTCCTAAATTACTATTTATTCGGCTTCGGGGTAAATATTAATAGATTTTAGTCGATGGACCCACCCATCAAAGCTCAGAGTTATCAGATACCAATTTTTGAAATCTTATTTTCACCACCTGGAATATTTGGCTGCCTGGCAAATATTCGACAAATGCTGACCGACATACTCGCGATACCAAATTGTGTTGAACAAAATGTTGATATATAACACTTTTTGGGCAATTTTATACTGTAGTTGACAGTGGTTAGCATTATTATTTTTGGCAATTAATCCATTCTGACAACTGAAGTGGCATGTCTGATGTCATGGGGACCGTCGAATCGGATTGTGTACCTTTAACCAGATTATTCCTATGTTAGCATGGCAATCTGCTGCGGCGAGGTATGGCACATTACATGCATTATACAGCCAACGAGATTAGAGCCTTGTAGTGTTGAGCCGATTCTGCTGGTCTACATTTCATGACAGTTGGTTTCCCCCTGTGGGCCCGGGATAGGCATACCGCCCCACTGAGAGAGTAAGAATCCCCTAATGTGCCATCCTGTTCGCCGTGGGGGCATCCCATCAGGTGTAGTGTAGGAGTCTTGGTGGTATTAGCGTCAACGATTTTTCAATTTTGAGGAAATTGGCGTAAAACTCTGATGTTGGGGCGTCAGAGCAAAAACTCTTTCGATTTATAAAATAATGCCTGATATAATTAGGTATTCCTAAATTGTTTGTAATATTTGTGGATAAATAGAAGCTGTTTTGCAGGCAATTAACATCGCAAAATTTCACTTAGCCAAGAATACCCCCGATACCAACCACATGTTAATACTAAAGGGGACTATAGCGGTATTCGGAATGGGTTCATTCGAAATAACACAAATGTTTGTGAAACAAGTATCATCAACAAGTACATGAAAATATAAATGTAGATGGACTTGTTCTTATCCTCATTATTAATAACTCCAATCATGAGATTTTGCATGTCAATACCATTACTGTTACAACGGAGTTACCGATACAAGTTCAGTTAGTATAATAAGTTACAACAGTTTAATAAAAACTTGTCGGTAAACATTGGAAACTTGGAAAGTATTGAAAATATTCTGAAAATGATATTTATACTAAAATATTTGAACTTAATCCACGTTTATCCATGTGTGTTCACAAATCACCCTAACAGGTTTGTTTACATAAGAATGGTTTCAACGCGAAATTTCGTTATTGGAGAACTGTCAATAATATATATAAGAACAAGGTTTTAGTATTTCTCTGTTCGTCTTATTAGTGGTAATATTTTACTAATTTGTGCGAGTGCCTTGGGCCCCTTTAATGTTAATAATATCAACCTTGTTACACCTCACGTATATCAAATAACTCCATCAGATGCTCACGGGAAATGAGTAACCTGAACAGATTCGATTCCGCCGTGTGTCCACCAAACTTCAAAATTTCTGAGAGAAAATATACGAGCGTTAAAGATATGAGAAATCGTTGAAATAGTTTATAGTCCTATCAATCAGTTCAGCAGAAGAGATACCCAATCTGTAATGTTACCCACAGCCACCCATTTACACCCTACGTATATCACATCAACTCCGCTTGATGATCATGGGAACTGAGTAACCCGAAAAACACGATTCCCAAAAGATATCAAAAGATATATGTGAGAAATTGTAAGAACGTTTAAGATATGGTATATAGTTTGTACAGTTATATCACTATGTTCTGGGGAAGAGATACACCATCTCTGGTATTACTCACAGCAACCCAGTTACCCTCAGGTATACCAAATCAACTTCACCAGATGATCATGGGAACTGAGTAACCGAAAAACATGATTCCCTCGCTTGCCCATCAAAAGATGTTTGCGATACATTGTTAGAACATTAAAGACAGCGGATATAGTTTGCAGTCATATCACGCACCCCAGAGTGTCTTCAAGAAAAAAAGAAAACAATAATAGAACGAGAAAAACAGCTGCAATCAGCCTCTATTCCACGAAGATTACGATGCGACAAAAAACTAGGAGTTCTCGGTTCACATGTGTTCCCCTCGAAGATGAAACTCTTGAGATCTGCGCTGTAACAATTTATACATCGCCCGTGTAATATCGGTCGCGCCCATATGAGCTGATTGGCGAAGGTAAAACAAAAGATTGGAACTAATTGAATTAACGGGTGTCTGGTCTTCTCCTATGTCCGCGCTCAATTACAGATACTGATATGTGTGGGGCATTATGTTATACACATTGATTCTCATCAAATGTTTTCGGTGTTCTCCAATGACGTGGATTAAAGTAATTATCAATATTATTTCTCCGCTTAGCAGACAACTTTCTAGTAAATTTCAACTATAATTACAAAAACAACAAACTAGATCGTTGTACACACTTAAAAGTGTATAAAAAATAAATTTCAAATGAAAATGATGCAATGCTCTAAATGTTACAGTGAAATAATTCGATTGGCAGCGCCCTCAGAGGGATTTTGGGCCAAAAGAATTAAAAATATTCTGGGCTCTGGTTGGGTAATAGTTGTTTTGATATTTAAGCATATAAAATACATGCCATCACTCATCTGGAAATTTCAAAACATTGGGACATGGTAAAGCACGTGGTTCCTAGTTTGAATTTGTTTGGCGTGAGGTCAAAATGTCAATATTGTTTTCATGCAATTCTGACTATAAATCCGAAATTTAAGGGTACATTCCATGCCTGAAGATAGTTTGTTTTCATTCAGAAAATGTGCGCAGATGCCAATCCTGATGATCCAGTCTGTTCTCCCGAAAACCAGCACATCGGCTTATAATAGAACTTGTTTTAGGTAGATAATCTGCTTAAAAACCTCATTTTGAGTCTATAATATGCTTAAAATGAAATATTTTAGTCACATTATCGACTAAGCAGATTATGTACGGACAATGACACAAATTAGCCAACGCACGACTTTTCATGTGTACGCTGTTTAACATGTGTTTTCACCGTGGTCGCGCCATAAAAGGAAATAATAGGTAAGTCCATTCTCTGCTTATTTTAGAATCAAATAATCACATTATGTACCTACTTCACATTATATGTCGATTATGTGCGTATTTCTGCGAGGATATGTTGGATGATCATGTAATCATTTGTCACAATTCGTGGACACTCAGGGCCGCAGGCCATTATGTGTAAACACCGAGGCCTATGGGAAATAATGACTTCACTGTAACCTAAACCACAATAATGACCATTTTTTCAGATTTGAGCCAATTCGGGAACTTGTACCACGTGGTATCTTATAATATTTGACTCGAAAAATTCCGTTTTTTATTTTTGAGCCCATATATGTACCTTTAATAAATGTCATGATTTCCGTTAAAATGCGCCACATCGCTGGCCAATACACAACTGGAATAGAGGCTTTTGACGAGCCATACGACCGAACAACGTCATTACATGTGGCTAGTCTCTCAAATTTGATGTAAAACAACCAGTGCAGGGTTAAATGGCGGCTATTTTGTCTGTTTATGTGAATTATATTATCGGCAGAAAGTGCAACACAGCGGTATGAGATATGTGGCCATATAGCTATACACATGCACAACATGCACATACGTGTAAGCACAAAATCATTCTGCTGCACTTAAAACTTCAGTTTTATGCCAAAAATTACTGAATAGAACTAAGAATTGGTCAAGTGCGTCCAATTCAAGCTCCAGCGAGGTCATGTTTATCAAGCGAACCATCGTCTATATTATCAATGATTGCAATGCGACAAAAACTATGAGTTATTGGTTCTTGTATGTGTTTATACCTTCGAAGGAGAAAGTCTAGAGATTTACGATGTAACAATTTATACATCGCGAGTTTAATATTGGTCGTGTCTATAGGAGCTGATTGGCGAAGGTAAAACAAATGATTGGAGTTAATTGAATCGGCGGGTGTCTGGTCTTCTCCTACGTCCGCGCTCAATTACAGATACTGATCTGTGGGGATGTTGATAGATCCGGATTAGATGGAGGGTCTTAGACCATCGACATACGCTGACAGTAAGAGGGATAGGAATGCCCTTTGTCAATCCAATCTTAGTAGCCAGCAGGATATGGCATTCTTTGAGTGCGGATATTGCTTCGGGCAAAATCACCAAACACTCTCTGACCTTGATTAAATGAACCTTCTTATTTCTTACTTCTCTGATTTGTTCATTTTGGGAGATTCATTCATGGCAACACTAATCTAATTGCCACACGAACGGCAGTCGCTAGATGTTCCCAAGGTGGTGTACATTTCACCCGATGTCGCTGGAATTGCCCGAGCAGCTGCAATATTGAATATAGGTTTCCAAAAGTTTGAAATTTACAAATAATCAGGGAATTTGAGCAAAAACTCGTGTCTACATGTGCATCTACAACAGCGAGTTGATAACTGACAAAGTTGCGAAAATCACTATCAAGTCATGTCAGTGACTGCCTATCAGTAATGCAATTAATTTAGCGTTTATAATTATCAATTATTTATACCACAGGAGAAGAGGCTGTATTGATACATGAATGTACCAGTACATTAGCACTAATGCTTATATTGAAATTATTTGAAATACATTGATAAGCCCATATCGTCAATATTTGAATCTGAATTTCGTTCAATGATCATAAATCGACTTAACAGAGTTACGCTCTTTATAATGTGTCTCCACTTTGGCCCTCGCCATAACACGGAATAGCTGGTATATGCATGTCGACTGTATATAACAGCGACTAAACGATTCGAAGTCGGATAATCAAACGCATTTCAGAATAGCCACAAAAAGCAAATTAGTCACAAATCGGTTTTGGCACCTCCCACCCCGAACCCACTCATTTGTAAATGTAAATATGTTTAACCTATATATGATTTTGAATCTCTCCTTCAACATTTTGTATGAATAATATTATTGTAAACAGGGAGAGGGGCAAAGTAAGTTTTGTAACTTGTCCCCAATCCCTTTTGTATTATTCGATATACAAATAAAATATGTTTAAAGTAAAAAGACTGTGGGCTTATTTCAGAATCAAATAAGTCCAATATGCATGAACCTATGGGAATATTTATGTCCAATATGAACCTATTTGCACGAGGTGTGTTGTTCCATAATAGTCCAGGCGATTAGGTAAAAAAACAAGAATTGCACATTTTTTTTATAAAAGCATGAAGTTTAGTATATAGGTACCTGACACCTTGCCGATCATTTTCAGATTGCAAAACAGCCATCTAAGTTACCCCCTTAGCAACCGTTGCTATGCATCTGTTTCCACCTTAGAAACGGATCGATATAATGGGAAATCCATATTCCTAGGCTATGAAGTAGGATAAAACAGGTTTATGAAGGTTCTTATGTTTAATTCATCAGAATTAAGCAAACTGAGGAAATAATTTATGTTTAAAGAATGTTTCTAACTAACGTTTATAGCGTACGTGGGGTCGAACTAATTTTAAACACAGTGCAAGTGTGTTGTTAATTCGCCTTGTTGGATATGAAACATGTCTGACTTTAAATATTGTTAACATCACATACTCTATTGAACAAATTCGAAGTAAATGACACGCAAAGAGCGTTTAGTGATTATTTCTCAGATTAAGAAGTTTATATTGATGCTGGATTGGGGTAACAAGTAATGAGTGACCAATCTATCCATCCAAAATCATAAAAATAGTGTCCTATGCCAAACAGCGGGTGTCCAAATTTCTAAACAACCCAACTAGTCTCTAAATCTATCCAACTAGTATCGTAAACCACCAACGTGCGTCCCACCCGTCCAACTAGGATCACAAACTATCGAATGGGTGTCCAAAACCACACACCGAGAGCCCAGACCCAACCAATGAGTGCCCAAAACCAACCAAGGCTTTGCCAACAAAAGCACATACCGAATCATTCAAGCCACCACGAATCACAACTGTCTAAATAATCTGATTAGATACTCAAACCTTATACTTAGTGCTCCAAACCGTCCAATGGGTGTCCCAGACAATCTACCAAGTCTTCTTACTCAGAGTCAATGAGTGTACCAAACCAAGTGACTATCGATGGAACTCATTTTAGGGACAATCGGTTGATCATTTGTGATACTCGGTGGATAGCTGTGTACACTAATGTGGTTAAAGACACTCATTGGACGGTTTTAAGTACCCAAACGGGTGGTTTTAGACACCATTTTGGTGATCTTATAAACTCCAGATGAAATGATATACCCTCGTGTGGTTTTGGATACTCTGTCGATGGCCTGGGATTCCTGGCGTGTAGTTTACGACACCGATTGGGTGGTTCGGGATACCGAGCGGGTGGTTTGGAGCGCTCTTTTCGGTATAGGTTGTTACACTCGCTGGGTGGTTTGGTACATTTTGGACACTGAAATGGAGATTTGGGCACATAGGACGGTTTATGACTCTCTGTGGATGGCACGGGACACTTATTGTGTGGTCTGGGTACTGATTGGATGGTATGAAACACTTATTATGTGGATTAGGACACCCGCTTGGTGCATTGTAGGACACCTTCTGGGTGGTTGTGGACACTACTTGATTGATTTGGGACACTCGTTGGATAGCGTGCGAGACCCATTGCGTGGTTGCAGACACGTTACAGACACCCGTTAGACTGTTTGGTACACTACATATGTGATCTGTGATACACGTTGTGTGGTTTGGGACACTCAGTGCATAGATTGGTGGTCATATGGTAGTTTGGGTCACCCGTTGGCTGGTTTGGGATACTATGAAATTTAGCGCAAATTACCCACATTCTGGTCACCATTGTACAACACCTTGAAAAGTAATGCCTTAATTTCGATTCCATTGGGCACTAGTGGTCTGTATCAGACATCTAATTAATATGTATCGCACCATGTGCTTGATTCCGGACATTCTAAATATTAAAATAAAGGTCGATAGTGTTTTAGCAATTTAGTACACTTATTTCGAATCTTGTCCGCCATTTTGGATTTTGACAATATAATCTTGAACCATATTACAGATGTCCGTCGTGACAACACGAATAGCGTGGTTTATGTTGCATGATTCGGTGGCCGACATATCTCCCGGACTATAATCGTGACTGATGGGACCGGGATCGAATCGCGGAGAAAATGGGGTGGTTGTCTGTTCGTAATGCATTCATGAAATACTCCCAAAACAATATTTAAATATAACTACCACAGATTTGAATATCTCATTGTATATTTCTCAACTAAAGACACTGTCTTGACTAAATTTGTAAGATACTCTATGAAAAGCGTTCGCAAATTGTTCTCCTTTGCGTTATCATATGATATTCGTTGGATGCACAGAATATTGCTCTTCAGATATATGATCCTACACGATATATTGTATAGTGTTCTTTCACCAAGAGTTTAAATGGCAATATTTCTTCAAATGGTCACTAAAACAATATATGACGTCCCATATAAAGTCATGAATTCATGGCCGCTCATAAAAATCGAAAACTACATTGAAAACATAATACATGGATTACTCATTCATTTAAGAATCCCTTGATGTATGAGCACAGAAGAAGTCCAGACCCAGAGTAGTACATTTTTACAACCTTGTCCTCCAATTGCTATGGGGATTTTTCAAAACTAGTATTTAGCATCCTTAAATCATACATTATTGGTTCAAATTTTTTAATTGTGGTTAACTAAACACATAAAAAAAACCCATAAACCTTTTGTATCCTGTTTCAGAGTCCTGACATAGCGATTTCCCATTATATATAACAGTTGCAAAGGCGGATCCATGTGCATAGCAACCGTTACTAGGGGGGCATTAGAGGGTTGTCTCCCAATCTCAAAATGACCAGTACGGTGTCAGGTACCTAGCAAGTTTCATGTTTTTATCACAAAATGTGCAACTTTTATCATAATCGCCTGGACCATAATGTGCTTCGGTCAATCTATTAGATTTGAATTAGATCATGAACTCTCGGCTCGTAGTGAATCGGGGAAATGTTACCAGCATTCATATGGAAACAATTTCCGGTTGTTAGATTGTCGTGCCATTCTACGGTACACTGGACTTTGTACTATTCAGGAAGCTAAATCGATCTCGATCGCCCTCCGGGTACACACTCTGCATAGGTAAGAATTAAGTACATCCGTAGGTATTTTCCAATTGACACCTCAAGAATTTCAACTGTTCGGAGTGTCCAACCGCATACGGTCCGTAATTTTCCAATTAATGAAAAAAAGTTGGTAATGTTCGGCGTTTTGTTTAAAAACCATTTCCGGAGTGTGTTATTCTACGGTACAACTTCCAGGAAGTTGAATCGTTCACCCGCGGGTACACACTGCTGGGTACGCATGTAGTGCGTAAGCACTCAGTCCATGAGGAACAAAGCTCTACTTATTATATACGTGCGTTCTGATATATTTTCTTTTAACATTTCGATACCCAACAATACGTCCGAATATGTAGGAGATAAACATACTCTGTTCCGTTGTATATTCGGGGATTAGAGCATGAAAACAGCTAGGTTGTGAACGATTCGGCTTGCGAGTTCACAAACTGTCTTCATGCTCGAATCCCAGAATATTCAACGAAACAGGGTACACCTATCCCAGTTGTGCGTTCGCTGATAGCATATGCTGCTTCGTTTTGGGTAATCTCATGCCATTACTATTCACCGATATCCGTGTCTCTCTCAACCTTTCTTGCGATCCATTCAGCTTCAGTGTTATGTTTCTCGTTCCTCTCCCATATACCTTCCGGCATGTTTCTATTTTGTCTGGAGGCATTGTCGTTGACATTTTAGTTTCATTCATATCTCTGTAAAACTTCTTTGTATTATTAACAAATGTCTTGTTATGTCCAAAATGCTTTGACATTCTTTTGTGTCTACGTATTTGCTGTGCTTGGGGTGTTTGTTTGGGTGTTTCAAGCACTTCCATTGTTCTGTCGTTATTGATAACATATTGTCTGAGTATCTTCCTCTGTTTACGGTAATTTAATTTTCCATTTTCAACACAGTTAGTGTTGATATAACTACCAGAAATGCATCAATTGTTTTCCTTATTAGCACCTTCCACTTTTGTTTCTAATTTTGAGTTTGCTTGTGTGGTCGAACCTTTTATGGCAATGTATAACACAGTTTTTATCTTGGTCGTGCTCAATTGTTGTCCGTTAAATATTATATCTATTGCTTTGTGAACCAAATTTATTTGCTTCCTAACAACCTTATTCTTTTTTTATTCTTTATTGATACATGACATGATTCATGGACATATTAAATTTGTCATATACAACAGCATAATACAATAACAGCAATAATGACACTGGAATGGGAGGGGAACTTTCGCACGCAATTCGCAAACGCCTTATATGCATTAAAAATTGATATGACACCTCATAGGTTTTTATTACACAGACTATGTTTATGAATGGAAGATCACCTGAATTTTGTTTAAAATGTTTTAGATATGCATGTTATTTATAATCCCCAGTATGACAAAAATTGCCTCTATCCGTGCCATAAATGTATATAGCGTTAATTCGATAATCATCGGTAAGTGAAGATGAATAAAAATCACCAACTACTTATGGGTCCTCATAGTACTTGAAAGGGCAAGGTATATGTCACACCATACGGAAGTGGTTGATGATATCTCTTTTCAGCGCTAAACATTTCTCTAAGCGGTATATCTCATCAAGTTCATGTAGAAATGATTTAAGTGATAAGGAGTCGGGGTTGAATTTGGTTTTGCACATGTAATATTTAAGCAATGTCAGAAATAAATTTTTGACTGAAATTTTCTGGCGGAGAAGACCGAATAGTATTTTTGATATGAGTTAGAGATGTCCATTTTTGTCAACCGAAATTTTTTTTTTCGGGGGACTATAGAAATGGGCTCCGTCGGGCCGTCCGTCCGTTCGTCCGTCCGTTCGACCGTCCGTCACAACTTTGAGTACCTTCATGGTGTAATCATCTCCTCCTACAAATATCATCCCAGAGATTTGATACTTCAGAATATCGTTGCCCATATATTGAAGATGTGCAACATGTATATTGATGACGAAATATTTTTTTTTTTTGACGGAGTTATTTACCCTTTTCAAATTTCAACATTTTTTATAATTTTCTGTATGAGGGTACCTTCATGGTGTAATCAACTCCTACAGTTTTGATCGTAGATATTTGAAACTTGAGAGTATTGTTACCCACATATTGGAGATGTGCAACATGTATATAGATGACGGAAAATATTTTTTTATGGAGTTATTAACCATTTTCGACTGCATTCATAGACCGCATGTGCTCTGTCCTACAGTAAATGACACTTGTTACAATGGTCGTCTGGGGATATCTTCATAAGAAACAGCAACCATTTCGTTCCCAAAATACTTGTATTTGTCCGATATTGAAACCATTGTAGTTTAGTATCCTGTACATTGAATTGAATGGCGATACTAATATATAAGACCACATACTTATTGTTATTTGGTCCCAGATCTATTTTTAGCTCAACTTACTTTTGTAAGTTTGAGCTATTGCCATGGTTTGGCGTCCGTCGTCCGTGTGTCCGTGTGTCCGTGTGTGCGTGTGTCCGTGTGTCCGTGTGTCCGTGTGTCCGTCAACAATTTCCTTTGGCGCGGGCTACAGGTTGTACCTTTGGTCTGATCTTCATGAAATTTGTCATGAATGTTGACATTGACATGTAGATGGGAACGAGTCATTTTGGGGTCATTCGGCCAAAAAACATGGCCGCTGGCAGCCATCTTGGATTTCAAGATTCAATCCATTGGCGCGGCCTACAGGTCGTACTGTTCATCTGATCATCATGAAATTTGTCATAAATGTTGACATTGACATGTAGATGGGAACGAGTCATTTTGGGGTCGTTCGGCCAAAAAACATGGCTGCCAGCAGCCATCTTGGATTTTACTCTTTGCATGACTAAATCCTTTGGCGCGGGCTACAGGTCGTTGTTTTGGTCGGAAGTTTATGAAATTTGTCATGGATGTTAACACTGTCATGTAGATGGGAACGAGTGATTTTGGAGTTGTTCGGCCAAAAAACATGGCCGCCAGCAGCCATCTTGGATTTTACTCTTTGCATGACTAAATCCTTTGGCGCAAGCTACAGGTTGTACCTTTGGTCTAATCTTTATGAAATTTGTCAAGAATGTTGACATTGACATGTAGATGGGAACGAATCATTGTGGGGTCATTCGGTCAAAAAACATGGCCGCTGGCGGCCATCTTAGATTTCAAAATTCAATCCATTGGCGCGGGCTACATGTCGTACTGTTCGTCTGATCATCATGAAATTTGTCATGGATGTTAATATTGACATGTAGATGGGAACGAGTGATTTTGAGGTTGTTCGGCCAATAAACATGGCCGCCAACAGCCATCTTGGATTTTACTCTTTGCATGACTAAATCCTTTGGCGTGGGCTACAGGTCGTAGCTTCAATCGGAAAATCATGAAATTTGTCATGGATGTTAACAATGACATGTAGATGGGAATCGAGTCATTTTGGGGTCATTCGGCCGAAAAACATGGCCGCCAGCAGCCATCTTGGATTTTACTCTTTGCATGACTAAATCCTTTGGCCCGGGCTACAGGTCGTACCTTTGGTCTGATCTTTATGAAATTTGTCATGAATGTTGACATTGACATGTAGATGGGAACGAGTCATTTTGGGGTCATTCGGCCAAAAAACATGGCCGCTGGCAGCCATCTTGGATTTCAAGATTCAATCCATTGGCGCGGGCTACAGATCGTACTGTTCGCCTGATCATCATGAAATTTGTCATGGATGTTAATATTGACAAGTAGATGGGAACGAGTCATTTTGGGGTCGTTCGGCCAATAAACATTGCTGCCAGCCGCCATCTTGGATTTTACTCTTTGCATGACTAAATCCTTTGGCGCTGGCTACAGGTCGTAGCTTTGATCGGAACATCATGAAATTTGTCATGGATGTTAACAATGACAAGTAGATGGGAACGAGTGATTTTGGGGTCGTTCGGCCAAAAAACATGGCTGCCAGCAGCCATCTTGGATTTTACTCTTTGCATGACTAAATCCTTTGGTGCGGGCTACAGGTCGTTGTGTTGGTCGGAAGTTTATGAAATTTGTCATGGATGTTAACACTGACATGTAGATGGGAACGAGTGATTTTGGGGTCATTCGGTCAAAAAATATGGCCGCCAGCAGCCATCTTGGATTTTACTCTTTGCATGACTAAATCCTTTGGTGCGGGCTACAGGTCGTAGCTTTGGTCAGATGGTCATTCGGTCAAAAAACATGGCCACCAGAATTTTACTCTTTGCATGACTAAATCCTTTGGCGTGGGCTACAGGTCATACCTTTGGTCTGATCTTTATTAAATTTGTCATGGATGTTAACACTGACATGTAGATGGGAACGAGTGATTTTGGAGTCGTTCGGCCAAAAAACATGGCCGCCAGCAGCCATCTTGGATTTTACTCTTTGCATGACTAAATCCTTTGGCACGGGCTACAGGTTGTACCTTTGGTCTAATCTTTATGAAATTTGTCATGAATGTTGACATTGACATGTAGATGGGAACGAATCATTGTGGGGTCATTCGGCCAAAAAACATGGCTGCCAGCGGCCATCTTGGATTTCAAAATTCAATCCATTGGCGCGGTATACAGGTCGTACTGTTCGTCTGATCATCATGAAATTTGTAGGTCGTAGCTTTGGTCAGATCTTCATAAAATTTGTCATGGATGTTAACAATTATACGTAGATGGGAACGAGTCCTTTTGGGGTCAATTGGCCAAAAAAAATGGCCACCAGCAGCCATCTTGTATTTTACTCTTTGCATCACTAAATCCTTTGGCGCATGTTAGACATTTCAATTAGCACCTTTCCTATTCCTCCATTTACTGTCAACCATTAAATTATTCCCCTACCTAAGTTGAGCTACAGTGTCATTGACACTTTCATTAATTTGGTCACACACAAGGGTGATTGACCAATTTCTGAGATAAGAAGATTGTAAAAATCCGTACATCCATACTTGCTCTTTGTTCGTATGTGTACACTGTTTGGATTGAATGGGGTCTCAATCGAATTTGGCCATGAAATTCGCCAGTCTGTGCAGTTTATTTCTGTCTGTGATAAGATCGTTTATAAATAAGATACCCTTTTCTTCCACTCGCTACTATTTATTACGTCTTTATCCATTTGGAGTTCATCGTGGTTCCAGGCAGTCTGGTTCACTTAGGGTGAATTATCCTTTGACATTTTTTCCAGCAGCTCTTCCATGCCATAATAACGTCGCGCCAGAAACGGTTTTCAGTTTCTGACAGAATAGTGTTGATGTATTTTGAATCGTATGTCCCTAGCAAAGAACTTTCTCGTGGTGTTGTGCTCAACCATCGTGGTGACTTTGTGATACATCTGCGCATCCGAGCTATTTTAAGGGCATCGTTGTAATGTTTTATATTAATAACTTATAGTCCGCCATATTCATAACCCCTGCAAAGCTGTGTACGACTGACCCTGTCGCGTTTGTTGTTCCATGCAAATGTGAAGATAGCTGTATTAATTTCGTCAAGGAAATATTCCTTATTCTTATTCAGCTTAGGCAGGGAATCTCTGGCTTCTACACATTTCTGAAGCTGACAATTGAATCATGATTCGGTCGCTTGGATATAATCATGTACCTCGGCGTCATCTAACTGGTGCGTCATCGTGGATAGACGCGTTGACCGCATGTTCACTAATATTGCCATTCAAGTTCAAGTTCAATGTTTTATTCATTCAAATCACAGTATGTGACACAAGAGACATGTTTATAATACACGGTATATGATATGTCATTGGTGTAATAATCAAAGTCGACAAAAAAAAAAAAAGAGTCTCTCAACAACGTATTCTATACGCACATAAAAATGTGCGAATGTGATGGTGGGGTTGATAGGGTCAGCGGTGATCCAAAATAGTTTCGAAGATTTTTTGCTGAATCCGCATAGCTTATAGAAGCATACATTGCTTTTTGTTCATTATATTTCTGAAATTATGGACATTTTTTTGTTCTGTCGAGTGTAAGGGTAACAATCGTCATCGGAGTGTGTTCAATTTGTTATAGTCCACTATGTAGTGATATTCGTTCCCTATTTCGCTCTTATCACACAACATGCATTTTCTCATTTGGTAATCAATCTTGTACCATGATCCAGTTTCTACTGGGAGGTGATGGTTTGAACATCTGAATTTAGCTAAAACAACTGCTTGTTTTTGGCGGAGATTGGATAAGTAATTTTCGTGTGCGAATTTATATTTTATTATCCGATAAGTTTGACACTTATCCATGGAGTTTAATCTCATTTCTCCACTGGTTTTGAAATATATTTTCCAGAGTTTGTCATGTGATATTTTTAATCGACTTAGGGTTAATTTCGTGTACAAACTGGTTTGCCCAGATATCGGGCAGTTCCAATTCTCTTAGTAACGCCTGGATGTAAACAATCCAGGGATAAGTCCTACCTGGTGTGTCTGCGATGCATTTGTTGTTGGTTCTATGGGCTGGTTCTATGTTTCGTCATGTTGTTGATATTGATTATGTTTCTGTTATGGTGTTTCGCGGTGTGGTTGTTTGTGAGTTACACATTGTCTATGTTCTGTCTTTGACTTAGTTGTGATAACGTGCGCCAAGATACCGCCTGTTCCAAACTTCTGAGTCTATTTTGTGATAGCTTGCCAGTATCGGTGACATTCAAATCACAGTATGTGACACAAGAGACATGTTTATAATACACGGTATATGATATGTCATTGCGTAAATATGTTTGTTCTTGTATCTGCCAAGTTGGTAGCTTTCGTATTTGGTCTCAAGTCCGGATTTCTAAGACGCCATATTTAAAACGTCTTATTAGTCATGGGAACGTCAGGATAATGGTGTTTCCATATGAAAATGCTATAATCAGTACCTCCCAATACCCCTCGTCTGTGCATCGTTTGCCTTTGGCTGTCTTGCGAGAAGGTGTGATTATTATTAGTAATATTATTGCTTCAGCACAAGTTACCAAGCCAGGGAAAATTCATTTAACCCTCTTATGTTGGAATTCAAGAAACTTCCAAGATTGTTGTTAAATGGTGCATCTTTGAAAGTTGTTTTTATGAAAATACTATCTATATACTATATTTGAATGTGTTATTGCTACCGGTATATATATACACGGAATTTGTGTGTAAGATTGAATGTGTACATTGCGTAAATATGTTTGTGCTTGTTTCGCTATATTTAGTGAATTTACAATCAACTTTAATTCATTCATTCAAAACAAAATTTCAAACTGGTACCTCAAGAATGTCAAATGTTTCAAATGTCCAACATGCCACCCCACATATTGTCATCATTTGGCCATTTGATGACAAATTTTCGGAGTTGTGCTCCATTCTACGGTACACTAGATTTCCCACTGTCTGTCCGGGACACTGCATCGACCATGCACCCGCTGTTATATACTCTGCTATAAGTAAATGCACTTGTTGCGTTCGAATATATAAAGTTACTTCCGTTCACATGTACACTCATGGCCCTTACGTTTATGATCAAGTTATGTCACACGTAATTATCTCATTTTGATTATAGGTAGTAATTATGGTATAAAACACTCCAATGCAGAGAGCGTCCGTCAACACGATTTTATTCCCACCATAAATAATTACGGTGATTAAAGTGATGTGAAAGACTCAGGTAGGGTGATCAAATAGAAATAAAGAAACAAAGCAGTTATTTTGCACAAATATTTTCCAAATTGACAACACACAACGCCATTGTTATATATCAATTAAATGCAGCGACTACCGATGGCGAAATCGTTAGTTTATCGCCGATTGATGCGTCCAGAATCGAGACGTAAATATTTACAATTGAGCGTATTTTAGACAATGTTTTTTATGGAGTGGAACGGTCCATTTGTTTGAGTGAGATTTTCGGTGATGTTAGTAGAATGATACATTCATTCCTCCAGTTGGCATAACGTCTGATTACTAATTTGTCAGTTTCGCACACCCTAAAAAGTCCGTAATTTGTAATTAATATCAGAAAATGAATTGTTGACAGTAACACAATGACTAAAACTAAATGCACGTCCACACACTCGTAAGTTTGCACGTTATGTTTTACAGGCATTTTGTCGTAGAATACCATATGGTGCCAGAATGAGAACGGAAACAAGCACATTTACACAAGCTAGCGACATGAGAAGTAAACACTCAGTATAGTTCAGCGTGTAACATTGTTACTAACACATTGCCTTCAAATGTCTGTACGATTCATTCTAGCGATACAATGTCATGCTATTTACAGGCAAGTTGTGGGAACATCGTTACATGCAGGTGGAACCATATTGCAACGATTTTACTTCTCCCGTATATATAGTTAGTTGTGGTATACAGATGCATTTTATATGCATATTTATGTTAATATTCTGGCAACATATGGTTTCCGACGACGAAATGCCGGCAGCACATACCGTGCAAACTTGCGGGTGTATGTACGTATACCCTATACTTGCGGTTGTGTCGACGTGTCTTCAAGCACGCAAGTCAACTTGTAAGATCAACTCCTGAAGATACTCGGTCAGATCTGATAACCAAATTAGTCAAAATTCACAAAGAAATGTTCAGCTTGGCCTGGCTTGCCATGTAAAAGAAACATTAAACCTGCAGTAACCTTGATTCGCATGGTAGCTTTACGTTCAATACGAGTACAACCGTTCGAAATTGCAAACACTTTATATTATATACTGCTTCTTGTGAAACGAACCCATCATATGGATGATCACTGCATATGTTTTGCTCCCCTGACAAAAAGATAAAACAAAATTAAAATTTCTTCTTTTAAAGGTCAATATCTTACCACAGATTAAACCTTTAATGACGGGATCTGCGCTACATTTGTAATCAATACACTAGGTTTAAACCATTTGATGAGTGAGCAAATCTGCAGACCTGTCTATCGAAACAGGCATCACATATCTCGACCAGGTAATCTAGTGCGCGCGGAGAGAGATGGCTCGAGGGGAGGAGAGGAATACCTACTGTGTTGACATTGTAAGATGGATTTAGAAAGGGAATTACGGCAGTGATAAACAAATCAGACCGGGAGATTACAACGCTTTACTGCTCATATTGCAAGAATTTCCTGTCGCCTTTCACCTCCACAAAACAGCATGCAATAAGCAAGAGGTGCATGATATGCTTTGCTACATAGTCAGACTGCAAGATTTCCACCTGCGAAAAACAGTAAGCAAGAGGCGCATTATATACTATGTATGCTACATGGACATGCTCAGATTGCAATTAAACTCTCCTGTCGCCTTTCACCCCACCAAACAGTAAGTAAGAGCCGCAGAACAGGCTCTATGTCGATAATTTAAAGGTACTCACTCCGATTCGATTGTCCCCATATCATCAGATTCCAACAACAACATTTTGTTTTAAATTCCGCTTCAGTTATCAGAATCGAGTAATTGCCCAAACAAAGTTGCTAACCATGCACAGTCAACTATAGTATAAAATTGCCTAAAACCTATTATATATCAACACTTTGTTCAACTAAAAAAAGCCACTTGATTTTAGAGTTATCCATCTTCATCCGCAATTTGGTCAGAGAAAGACTTCTCGTCGACTGTTTGCTGGGCCACTTAAAAATTATTGGTGGTGAAAAATAATAGATTTCAAACATCGATAGATGATCACTCTGAGCTTTGATGGGTGGGTTCCTCGACTCGACTCAAATATTTTTTACCTCCGAAGCCAAGGAAATAGTAATTTGCTAGCGTTAATTCGGATTATGTATATTTAATAAATGTCAGTTTAAATGACATGTATCTGTGCAATAAGGTGGTATGGATGTCATATACACATGTATGTGAAGTATATAATGATGACGAATAATATGCTCCATGCTCAGACTGCAAGAATCTCATGTAAGCCCCATAACAGTAAACAATAGAGGCCTACATGCAACATACATGCTATGTATAGATAGCATACTAACGGTGTGACTAAACACCGCCCGGACCAGCCCGGACCGCCCCTGTGGAGGATAGGGATGATTTTAGTGGCAATATATGTGAGTGTAGTCGAGGGTAGTTCCGCGACATATACGTAAGGAGTTATTAGAAGTACGAGGGCATTACGGGGGTCCGGGCTGTGAGTTTTTTTATTGGGGGCTCAATTTTATAATTCTGGCTGAATCTGACAAGTTTAGGGGTTAATATCGGCACTTCTGTTTGGCCGTGACCACCCTCCGTGCGTATGTGGGTTTCATTGACACCCGCGCATAGATAAGGCCACTAAAATCACCACTAGACGTCACAGGGGCGGTCCGGGCTGGTCCGGGCTGGTCCGGGCTTTTAGCTTCGTTGGCGGTAAACTTATTCGGCGACGGCGCATTATGGGGGTTAATTGCCCGGCTTTCGTTGGCGATTCGCCCTTGTTTCTTCGTGAGTGTAGTCGAGGGTAGTTCCGCAACATATATGTAAGGAGTTCTTAACCGTACGAGGGCGATACGGGGTCCGGGCTGTGAGTTTTTTTTATTGGGGGAACAATTTTGTAATTCTGGCTGAATCTGGTAAGTTTAGGGGTTAGTATCGGCACTACTGTTTGGCCGTGACCATCGTCCGTGCGTATGTGAGTTTCCATGACACCCGTGCATAGATAGGGCTACTAAAATCACCATTAGACGCCGCAGGGGCGGTCCGGGCTGGTCCGGGCTTTTAGCTTCGTTGGCGGTAAACTTATTCGGCGACGGCGGCATTTTTGGGGTTAATTGCCCGGCTTTCTTTGGCGATTCGCCCTTGTTTCTTCGTGAGTGTAGTCGAGGGTAGTTCCGCAACATACATGTAAGGAGTTATTAGAAGTACGAGGGCAGTACGGGAGTCCGGGCTACGAGTCTTCTTATTGGAGGCACAATTTTGTAATTATGGCTGAATCTGGCAAGTTTAGGGGTTAATATCGGCACTACTGTTCGACCGTGACCACCCTCCGTGTGTATGTGGGTTTCGACGACACCCACACACAGATGTGGCCACTAAAATCACCCCTAGACGTAACAGGGGTGGTCCGGGTTGTTAGCTTCATTCGCGGCGAACATATTCGCCGATGCCAGCATTTTGAGGGTTGATAGCGACACTTCTGTGTGATCGCGACCCCTTACCGTACGTGGATGGGTTTCCATGACACCCCTGCACATATATTGCCACTAAAATCACCCCTATACTCCACAGGGGGCGGTCCGGGCTGGTCCGGGCGGTGTTTAGTCACACCCCATACGAAATATCATATTAATCTTATGCCTGCATATATAAACCATAGGGTAGCATGGGTGGTGTCTATGCCATGGTATATAACGTAATTATGATATGCTCTGTTATATGCTGTCCTGCAAGAATCTCCTGTCGCCCTTCACCTCTCTAAAACAGTAATGTTATGCATGTACACACTGTAATTCGATGGCCTGGGCGGTGAGTACATAATGATATATAAATGTAATGATAATATGATGTGCTACATCTTTAGGTTGTAAGACTCTCCTGTTATCATTCTCCTCGACAAAACAGTAAGTAAGAGGAGCTAACATGCATGTTTCATGTATACTATTTATAGTAGATATAAAAAAAACGCAGGGCGGTTGTTGAACTTATTATCTGAAAAATTCCCTCCAATAAATAGGACTCCTTCTGGACTTAGATCATCAGTCCTCTGCTTATTTTTCATAAATATCGATCCCCCAGGTGAATAATAGATCATTCCAATCTATACTTCTGCAACTGAGTGGGAGAATCAATTCAGTATTGAAAGGGTTAAACTGGAGAAAACGAAGCGGGTTGTGGTCTTCAAGTTGGGTCAACTACGCTGCAAAGTTGAATTCATGAATCTGCAGTGTGCATATCTGACCTCCGTAGATGAAAGACTTGGACACGGAATATAGCAAGCTCCCGTAAATCCATCGATTTGGTAACTCAATTGACTATGTTAGTAACACTAATTATGAAGCAAGATTGAGGGATAATTAGCATTGCTAGTTAATAGCGGCGCAGGCGGCCCTCGATGTGGGTAACTTGGTACGAACTTCACTCACACGCTACACAAATAGCCATTCAGTGCTGGTCTGGGCTCATTTCAAAGAAGCCGAAAGTCGAAAGACACACATAACCATCGCTATTCAAGAGATTGCAGTATCAACTATTTACAGTCAATCGAACCAGCAGATTATGTCTTTGATGTACACGTGACTAGTCGCACCCTATAGATTAACGCCTGTTATACAAATGTAACCAAATTAACTCATTGCATCTGAAATTATTTTCCCGGATTTAGCTGCGTACAAATTACAATCCCAGGAGACAATTTCTGGATAGAACATGAGTACAAAGTTGCACCACACGTGCGCGATGAATGATGCTGTCGACAGCCGTCGGAGTTCTACGTGCATTTCACATGACTGACTTCCGCTGCATGAGATTAAACCACGCTCGTTGAAGTTCGTCGAAGTTCATTTAACTAACTTCCGTTGTTTGCTTCTAGTAGTGCATTCGCGTTCACGGAAGTCAACGGAATAGTAAGCCGTTTAAAATGTTCACTACAAATGAACTTAAAATTGCCACCCCGCCATTTCGTTCAACCCATAAACCACATAAACGTGAAGGTATGGGGGGGGGTCGTTGGGTTTAATGTACATGGTTTATCGCGGTATAGCCGCTAGGCCATATCACGACATTGTTAGGTTTAGAGCCTAATTTCAAATGGAAATACTTGCTGCTACAGGTGGTGCTAAAACGTTGCGTTAAACTGATTCGATTGCGAAGTAATTTCGTTTCCGGGACGCGTGATGAAAGACGACAACGGATAGTGTCCTATATATCGACAGATTTGTCGCCATTGCGGCAGCCGGCAGATTCTTCAATAGGGGATCCAAATCAACCGGAATCCGCCGTGAAAAGAACTCTATACACTAAAACACGCATTAGTGTCTTGGTGGCCTGCATTTGTCCCAGTGTGTAGGTACATGTACAACGTATCAATATCTTGTAACTACAACTCAACTACATTGCATTGTGTAGCTACCCCATAGAACTTACTACTTGTGCTACAACGTACTGGTTTACGTCGAATAACAGTTGTCATACTCTTCAATAGCGAACTTTACGCCCAGATCCAGTGGCGGCATTTTTCTTCAATTTTAATCGACTTTATCGTAAAATTAATACATGTATATATGGGAATAATTGATGCATTATAATATAACTGTTGTGTTAAATTGCGCACATAACATGTCGTGTAATTAGGACTAACATAATTGAAATGTTTGTTTAGAAAAGACCCAAACTGTTATGAAGTTCGCGAGATTAATTGAGTTCCTATTCTTTTAAAATATGTAAACATTGTATGCATTTTCATATTAAATTACTACATTCAGTTGGCAACTCTTGTGGAGTTCAGAAAAAATATGTTTTCTACGGAATAAACCGGGTTACTTGCACAATTGTGAAATTTTATTACCGGCTTTTGTGATTTTAGATGAGGGGTGATTTACGCTTAAAGTCCGCTATATATAGCAGAATAAGACAACCGTATATATACATGTACTTCAACGGAAACCAGTATTATCCCAACCGATTTTACTTGCTGCATGGTTCTCGTCCAAGGGAAATTGGACTACATATAGCGCTATTACGATGCGTTAGCCCGATTTGATTGCGACTTTATTGATGTTATATACTGTTCACCGCGGCATGCCATCAATAGCACTGTATGTTATTTGGAACGAACTTCTACGGAGTCAGGCGCGTTGGGTTACTTTCGTTTCTTGGACGCGTGATGGGAGTCGACAATGATTCGTGTCCTAACTTTCCAAGGATCACGATCAGCTGCCCCAACGCCGACCTACAACTTAGCTAAACTTTCTAAAGTGTATAATTTATATTGCCAATATCGGCATTTACGGGGTTAATAACACAGACCGTAGACGAGAGAGGGAGTCAATTTCTAAGTTGCCTTCAGGTGGTGTGCCGCTACATTATAACGTCGAGATATAGCGTCCACGTGCTCAATTACGGGGGCGCACGGGCTCTATCGGACAATAATTAGTCACACCGCCACATCTGTACAAGTAAGCTATCTTGCAGCTGAACTAAAACAGACATACATGTTTGTCCCAGCGTGTACAACTTAATTATTCTATAGCTACAACATTCTATCTTGTAGCAACTTAGAAATGTTTCAACAAGTGGCGCTAATACGCTGTCGTATAGGACCATGACGGCGAACGTTACTAAGTAAAAGCTGATGCTTCACCACACCATCCAGTGTCTAGAAAAAATAAACAAGCTAGAAAAGAAATTATGTCATAGCAAACTGGTGTGCCATTATGTTACAGACTGATTTCATCCGAATATATTCATCGAATTTCAACATGCCATCGACCCGGAACCATATGTACACATCTAGTATATGTATATTGCTATATGTCTATTGTATATATACTTCTTGTTATATATATATCAATATCCTTTATGTAATACATACTGTATGCAATGTATTAACTTGGATGAGAGAGTAAAGCATTGGTTGATTGAGGCTTTATCGATATGTCTGTATACACCGCAGCATGCTATCAAAAGTACTATTAACTTCTACGGATTCAGACGCGTTGGGTTATGTTCGTTTCCGGGACGCGTGATGAAAGGCGACAATAGATCGTGTCCTAACTTTGCAATGATCACGATCAGCCATCCTCCGACGCCGACCAGACAAATATGATGATTGTATGGCACACAAACCCGTTACTTTGCGATAATTAGCGGGGGTGGTTGTCACTGGTGTCGCACCACTTGGTATGAGACGACTTAACTTAATTACTGTATGGCCGCTCATATTCAATCGGATTAGTGTACTTCCTTCAATGCATAATCAACGCCGGTTTGCCAGACGTGCACAAAGATGAAGGCACCAGACAGTGATATGTCTTCGCGGACTTAAGGCGTAAGGTGAATTCTAGTCTCGGATAGTGCTGTGATACTTCCATTGGAAAGGTACGTGTTACAACGGAAGTGGTGGCTGTTGTCGTCAATATCCTCGGACGGAGTCCGCGAGAGCTGTATGTGGGACATTTGCTGGATGATTGTGTCTTGAGAGCGGTTCGACCGGTAAGGTGCATAGCTCACTGGCATAGGGCTCCCCGTGTCATGTATGGGGTAATGGTAATTTGCAATGGCAACGCACTATAATTCATTACCTCTCAAGTAATGAAAAGTAATATGTAATAGGTCGTTTGCTGCTATTTTCAATTCAGCGGGACCCGTTCTAGTAAAATTCTCCGATCCGATCGTTATGGTCTTTGAGCAGATGAGAATTTACAGGATATCTGTGTCTGTGGGTAGAGGTTCCGCAGACAATGTGCATGTACATAGCACATATATATGATTCACAGTTCTAGTCAATTAATGTACGACGTTCACACACAATCCGACTAGTATACCTCCTTCATTGAATAATCAACATCAGTTTGTGTACCCCCACCAGGCCCACCTTTCTAGTCAGTGTCCTCCAACTGAGTCCGTGTGCTCTGCGACTAGGTGTATAATTGCTGCATAATTGTGTGTGTAGGGAGGAGATGCTTGGCCGTACATAGCACGTAGGCCGTCACACAACAGTCCAGTAAAACGAAGATGGTTCGATTCCAAATAAAAGTAATAAGTTGTGTGTGAGCAAAGGAGATGGAGAGTGAAAGCATTCGTGTATCTGGCATATGCCTGATTTTACTTGTAGTTGACTCGCTTTTATCTTCAAAGACTTGCCAATTAGACGACTTATTGGCTATCTCCTTTCTACCCTCGTTTATGCTTTGCTATATTCGTGATGTGAACCATGAGTCGGTATGTCTGTTTGAGTGCATGAATGTGTGAATATGTGGGGAATGGGAGGGCGGAAGGATATGACTGAGTGTGCATGACATAAGTTTCTCTTTGATTTTCGGTAATGGTGTTTAATTTTGTTCATGATATTCTTTAGTCCTGGACTTGTATATGTAATGTAATATTTTTATTAATGAGGAATTAAAGAGATACGTTACTCTGCGGGGTTGTCAATGGTGTCGCACCACTTGGTATGAGACGATTTATCTTAATTACTTCAGGTATGGCCGCTCATATTCAATCGGATTAATGTACTTACGCCAATGCATAACGCCGGTTTGCTAAACGTGTGCACAGATAAAGCAGTAAACAGAGACAAGTCTTCCCGGAATTAAGGAATCAGTGAGCAAGAGGTGAGGATCGCTGAAGAATGACCTTCAACCTGATACATGTGGCACGTTATTAAAGGATGAAATCTTGTTTACCGTATTTGATTAGTAAATCGTATCTAAATAATTTTAAACTGGTGAATTAATGGGGGAATGGATGTTTGTGATTGGGAAATTTATTTAACTAGCTGCTGTATAGTTCTGGGTTTTTCCAGATACAACTTGGCTGTGGGATAGCCCTGTCGTACAATTTGTGGATTTATTTTAAAAAGTAAACACATGACCTTTTCTTGCATTTTCGTGATCAACTGGTGTCAATTTAGCTGGGTAAACATAACTGGAGTGGCATGCAGGCTTAAATTCAGTTAATTTGGGTCAAACGTTAACACTGTCGTCTATGGAAACCATTTATTTCAATGATTCCTTAAGGTGTGTGGTGAATTCTAATTCACGGAAATTGCTGGGATACTTCAGTGAGACCGGAAGTGACCGCGTTTTAGTCAGTATTTCACGACTGAGTCCGTATCATGTGTTGGATGTTTGATGCAGGGATGTTGCCACAGGTGGTGGTTTAATTTTTGACTCAGTTCATTCATGTATTCTTTTGTTTGGGGATGAGCAGAGTTTCGTTCGGCCGGTAAGCTACACAGGAAGAGTACACAATTTTAACAAGTTTGAACCAGTTCGGGGGGTGTAGCCTACTGTATACGTAAATTACTTGTTGAGCCATTGCCCTTTAATCCTTCTATATATCTTAGACAAGAATGTTCGGGTCAAACACCTGCCATTACTTTGGTTTAACCGCACCATTAGCCATTGGTTTATGCCCATTGGTTTGCATTTAGAACATACTCAATAACCGTGTGTGTGGCAGATATTAACCATTTTGCCGGATGTGGCTCCCGGTCGAGCCAATATGTCCCGATTGAGCCCTTGTGATATTTCAGTAGGTGTACATTTGGTGGATACGTGTATCTGTGCTTTGAAATGTATATATGGAGTTTATCGTCATTTCGTACCCTATAGGCCATGCCGGTACTTATCGGTTGTACTGGTAGAGGAAAGACCTTTCACCGGGAAATCAATCCACTGCGCATGAACCACCGAACAATAAAGGCAACTGACAAAGTTGTTCAGATGCAGTAATGTGGTTCCCTTCGCTGAACTTGGATCACGAGTCCGCGCTTATGGTACTAGAACCAACTTCGCAATCACTGGACGGTAAGGTGCATAGCACATCGACCTCTTGTGTAGACGAAGTTGGTTTTCGATTCCTGATTGATGCCCGATCCAAGAACATGGGGAGTATGTGCTTTCGTGTATTTGGGCCACATTTATATTTAACTGCATGGTACATGTAGTTGTGATAGTCAGATAGACAGCCCAGACCACGGTTATGCCCACTGGTTTAAACATGTTTTATTACCACCTCGCTAATTGGACTGGGCACAACTTATTTCTACTTATCAACACCCCTCTCCGACAAACAGGTAATATACAAAAACATATAAAAAGTTAGGCAATCTGCCTTGAGAAGACATATTGATGAAGTTACATGCCCAATTGTTTGCTATATCCCACATATTGTAATAGTTCAGGTAATAAAATACAGTTTAAATCAAGTTACATGCCCAATACACAAGGACGTGACCAGATGGTCTCCGTTTGGGGTGTCCACTTTTGAATTTCAAACTAAACCAACCCCCTTGAACCAGACCAACATCCTATGTCCGCGAAACACGATATCCACCCTCTGGGTTGTAACTCTCTAACTAGTACCTCAAGCTTTCCAACTGTTGACCAAAAGTATAGAATCATATGCTACTGACAGTTTAAAAATAAGAAATTCCCCACTAATTATTGGTAGCAAAATCAAACAATCAGAACAATTTTAACCTATAAGTGGTGTAAAATTTCCAACTAATGTTGTGTCAGGCATAAAATTTCCAACTGCTGAAAATTATGACACCCCCCTGTCCCTGACATTACAATCAATGCGATTATTGGGAATTGTGAATCACTACTAACATTACTCTAACATGTACATATAGCACTGTTTGTCCTGCTAAATCTGTTTATGCATGTAGCACTTTGTCTATAAATAATCTATCCGCCGTCTATCGATCTTGGAATTGTGATCAACTGCTTGCGGCTATACATGTATTTTGAATATATTTATGGGGTTTTTTTAACGACGTGCTAATGTATTATCTTATTTGATGTATCTGGGTTTACTTCTACGGTGCCTATATAATTGGCACGGTAGACGGTAAGGTGCATAGCACATCGGCCTCTTACACGCGTATGCAGTCTAGAATGATGGCATGTCTACTATAAATGCAACCGAATTTTTCCCGACACCGAAATAGGTCGATAAATACTTGAAATACCTTTCTGCTAACATGATATGTCCCATAAAACACCATTTTGAACACAATTCTTGGTAGAGGGGAAATGTCGCAATAGCTATACTCGACCTTCACCTCAGAATTGGCAGTAACGGGTCTCTTTCGGGTGGTTTCCAGAGCACCAAAGTGGTGGAACATCTTGCTATATAAGTAAAATTGCACATACGGGGGGTGGGCGGAGTCGATTTGACCATTAAAACGTATCTTATCTTATCTTATTTGAGATTATAGATGCGCGCCCTACGAGTATACCATTTATCGAGGTGAAGGTCGAGTATAGCTCTTGTGACAATACCTCTCTATACCACAATTCTCAGGCCCGAGGACTTGTTACGTCATTTGTATTCATTGAAGCTCTGGATTCGGAAACGGAGTGATGTGCTACTGTCCGTAAAACGTTAACTACTTATATTAACTCCGAAACGCTCGCCTATGTCTGTTTGAGATAACTCTGACCAATTATTTACGTATACATAATTTTAGTGTTCGAACGAGCCATGTCCGTTTAATGGCGTGAACGACTTTTTAAGCGTGTGTGGATTTGTGACTGCATGAATGAATGGACTTTTGCGAAGTCAATGATAAAGCCAGTTGGTTCAATCTTCTTATAAGCTTATAATGGCCTGTAATTCCAAGCCTTCCATACAATGGCAAATAAGTACTGTACCACCCCACTCGTGATAATAGCCTAATCCCTGTTAAACAAACGTGGGAACTGCTAGTATATCTACCTCGTACACAAGATCGCACTATGTATATAGTTAAAGCGCATACGCCATAATGTCTATCTAGAAACTGTACAAACACCGAACGTTAACAATCATACGTTATATTGACACTGTATACTTTTCTTACAATGCAAAAAAGGTTTCTGCAGTCTTGTGGTTTTCCCAGTCCGAATGATACACGCGTTTATATTCTATGTGTATCGTGAACAGCGAACAACTTCTCTCTCTGCTTTTTGATAACTCTCACAACACGAGTCGACCAGACACTGAGCGATAGTAATTTCTTATTCTGTGAGTGAGGTGATCGTATTCAAATTTCTTGTTAATAGGTAAGTGCCTCTTATTAGCTGACGACGGTGATGATATTAATAATTAGTTCCAACTGGTACATATGACTTTTGATTGCATCAGTCATTCGAAGATTCCCCAAGATTACCTACTCTCATTAACTTTTTTTGGTTTTCTCCACATCTTCCTTCTCATGTGCTTTCCCCAACTCTCCTCTCTCTGTCTCTGTCTCTGTCTCTGTCTCTATCTCTCTCCCCTCTCTCTCTCTCTCTCTCTTTTTCTCTCTCTCCCTCTCTCGGATTTTCATACTTTTTCCAGTACTTTCACCATCACCACACAACTTTTCACTTAATTGACAGGTGTACACAAATTAACGGGGAGCAAACCTATAGTATAAGCCACGAGGCCTGGTGTTTAGTCCCCGTTTCCATTGATTGTGTGTTTTGTGTATCATTGCTTGTTGTACCAATGTTTTTAAAATATTAGACTGGAACTGAAAGATTTTTTACAACAAAAACACCCCATTCGATTTGACGACATATTTGCACATGTATATGAAAATAATAAGATCGAGCCCATTTACGGGGTGTTTACGTGTCAGATATATCGACATTTAAATGAGGCAACTATATAAGCCACCAGCGATGTCGAACCTGCATGGCTCAGATCCCGATCAGCGCGGATTTGTGGTCCACGCAAAGGGGAGGTACTACCTGATTCGTGTATCTGGGTAAGTTTGTCAGTTGCTTCCACGAATCGATGGTCTCTCACCTTAAATTAGCCATCTGACAACGTCGTGATATGGCATAGCGACCGAAACGATGACGAGAAACTTCCATAAATCATATAACCACAGTGTTCTGGTATACAGCTTACAGTAATCTCCAATTAATCGACTTCTTAACCACAGCAGAATTATGGGTCACTTTTCAGGATTTAGTCGGAAATATGGCTTGTTGCCATTCATCGGAAAGCTCTCGGGGAGAGCTTTCCGATGAATGGCAACAAGCCATATTTCCGACTAAATCTGACTAAATCCTGAAAAGTTACCCATAATTATGCTGTGGTTAAGAAGTCGATTAATTAGAGCATTACTGTATATGATGACCAAAGACAGCTCGTGCGAGTCGTGTGTATGCCGTTATCTTTGAAGCCTTTTTCTGTTCAATTGACTCTTTCCTATATACTTGTCAGCGACACAATATCATCGTATCGCGGTGTTTGTAGTCTGTTTGAGCCGGATAATCAATCAATGATATATTAAGAGCTCATTGAATGACAATTCATTATCGAATGAGGTGCAAATTCGACATAGATAGCACGCGTACCTTTGGTCCAAGATTCTTCATACATGCATGGGATATAGAATCTTCTAGATTATCGGTTATAGGATAAAGAAATAGCACCATGTTTGTATACGAACCCACATATATCATCAGAATCGAATCGACGCAATGCAATTATTTTCCATTTTGTCCATTCATATATACATTTCGTCAACGAAACGATTTAATTAGGCACTCTCTGTAGAAATATCGGCGATCCTCCCGTGCGTTACAAATATTGACTACCTCAGATGAAATTTTAAAAGCAGAATGATAAGACTGACATTAACAACAACCACAAACACCACATATCATCCTGTATATATGTTATTTTCGTCATCTCTATTGTATTTGTTAAACTGTTAATGAGAGAGGGGCGAATGTAAGTTGTCAAAATGTGTGCCCCGATCCCTCTTGTAATATTATATTACAATAAAAATATGTTTAAACAAAAATCCCCATAAAATCTTTGGCTGACACAAGTTCAAATTACGCAGTCTTACCCGTCGGCGATCTAATGGCGTTCGCTCTAATTGCGCGTTACAATAAGGTGTATATATATAGTGTAGAATGTATGTCAAATGAGGTCGCAATCACATTATATTTGACATTTACATTCGTCGGATATGGGAATTAGAATACATTAAGATGTAAGCAGCAATTTGTTATGTTACCCATACTGCAATTATTTGAAAACATATACCAGTATATTATGTCTAGATCAGCACACAGGGTTCAACTGCAACGCGTGTTTCTGTTTGCTAGAACAATGGAGTGGGGCATGCTAAGTTTATGGGGGTATTATTCCCAATACCACCGCCTTCGACAAACCCCACCAAGAATTGTGTCCAACGTCACACAGTTCGTCCCATGGGGTTCAAAAGGAATCACTATCGACAGCGTGCAGTGGCTTCCGTTGATAATCACGACTGGCACCCGAAGTTTTGGTTATTGTTTTGAATTCCCTTTTTCTAATATAAATAAACAGTTAGAAATGACATGCCTGACGCAATGTGAGCCTCGTTCAAATTGTGGGTTGGGTCTGTTTTCAACCAGTATTTAGTTAGTGCAAATTTGTTGTTTTACCAAATATCTATTATTTGCCTATATATACCTTGGATCAAAATTTTCGACTTAAATTGCCATCAGGCTTGAAATCAGTTGGAAAGCTTGAGCCACCATTTTTGGGGAAAGTTTAACCCAGATGGTGGAAATGGAATTTAGGTCTGGTTCAGGGGTGAGTTGTTTGGAAATTCCCCCAACGGGGACCTTCTAGACTCAGAGCTGACTGCGTATCAGTCTCTGCAGACACAAAAAGCTCTAAATTACTTGATTACACGCACTTATAGCTCTCGCGAAGATATCCATTGTATTGGAAATGAGATATGTTTGTGCATAAAACCAGTTTCAACTTGAAACAACGACCTCTTAATTTGTAGGATAGGATAAGATAGGATATTTTATTTCCAATACACATATATATTACATAATAATGATGAAAATTATGGATAATTCTGTCGTATATTGTGGGGGATGGCAAATTTTGCTAAGACTGTCTTCCTGCCATCCCCATCATATATCTTAAAACTTTCGTTTTGGCGCATCGGAAGCCCTGATTGGACAAAGCTGATGGTGAGTGGCAATCTCTACCAGAATTGTCTATCTTATATCTTATCGATGCAACCTGCCAGCCTGGTATTAAAATAATATAATATCACCGAGTTAATGCGCGAAACATACAACACGTATCGTTTAATACAACAATTTAAATCACTGTTAATGCGGTGCAGGATCATAAGTTGTCTCCGTAAAGCAACATGTTAATGGAATATGCAACATATCCTAGTGCTAATAGGTTCACATTGGACCTAAATATTCATATAGGTTCATATTTTACTAATTTGATGCTGAAATAAACCCATATTGAGCGTATACATTTTATTCCGCTGAATGGCGCGAGCCACAGTGAAAGCATATGGCAGTGATGATAACGAATAGGTAAATTAAATAATGACAATATGGGCTTATTTCGTGTGGAAATAGTCCCATATTGGACTGTTTTCATTATTATGTTGTCCTGTTGCACTGAAAATAAGCTCATATTGAACTTATTTCAAGAACACAAATAAACCATGTCGGCATTATTGTTTTATGCTCTTCATGAACCTAAATCGACTTACCAGATGTATGCTCTTTATAATGTGGGTTCACTTTGGCCCGTGCCATAAAACGGAATAACGGTTATAAATCCTACATGTGTTTATTTAAGAGTCAAATAAGTCCAATAATCACATAATTATGTGATTATTTATGTCCAAGATGAACCTATATTTGAACGAGGTTATGTTTACTATGTGATCAATCAGTGTTGTAGCAGTAGAAATCCTTACTGCATGTGCATTTTCGGAAACTTGTAAAAATCGTTGCTGTGGCGGAGGTGAATATTGGTAAGATAGACAACTCTGGTAGAGAATGGGGAGTGGTACAAGATAATTATCACATAAAAAGACGCGGTCGGCGATATATAACAACTCGTCCGTGAGATAGCCGACATAATATGAATAACAAATACCTCATTAGACATATCAATAACAACATCTCTTGTCTAACGTGTTTATTTTTCATCTTTTCGTTGAGACAAAAACATACATCGACACCCATTGTATCCAGCAAAACCCAAGTATATTTCTCATTTCCGTGCCAAGACTATTTGCTTTAGAGTCCCCACGTAGTTATCACAGGGATCTGACACCGCCAGCTCGCATTAATAATAACACCGTACCGCATACCCACGCAGATACACCCAATTGTTTCTAATAAAACCCGACACACCTTGTATTTTGTTGTAAATGATAGCACCGGAGCATCGGGGCGAATATAACTTGACATTTTCGAAGGCTATTGGAGTAGAATCGAATAGACAGTCATGGAATTTCTTAGAATCGTGCCGACTTGTAGGAAAACAGACCCACGTGTTAGCCAACTAGGTATGTATACATGTAGGAATTGTTCGCAAGAAACAATATGGAGGATTCTATTGCAATAGCACCTGCATTTGCAGTTGGAATATATCACAAATAATTAAGTGTAAAACATACATTAATATGAATTAACCCGTGATCCGACTCAATCGTATATAAGTTGTACGTATACACAACAGACAAAACGTTTCAAAGAAGGACAGGGTAGTGTCGCATATATATGATATAGTTATGGTGTCAATGTGACTATTTTCCAATACAGAATTAAATTTATTGTGTTCTGCCATTGTTTGGAAATTGGTTATCCATACATATATTGCTGAAAAAACTCATGCGAAGCTTTTCGTATGCCGGACATTAAATAGCAAAGTTTACATCTGCGCGAATATAACTTTGGGATATTATGGTAGCACCGAATTGACATACAGTCAAGTAATTTCTCAAAATCGTGCCGATGCGAAACAAAACAAATGTAATGTTTGGCAAAATATGTGAGCAGGTAAATTCATTGTTCGTTGTAATTGACGAAAATATCGCGTTCTTACTCCTATATATGACTGTGTATGTAGTTTGATAACTTTTCCAATTTCCGTGTGCTTGCAAGGGGAAATTAAATACTCTTTTTTATAAAACGAAAATATTTGACACGGGTAGGGGGGGGGGGGGCAGAAAAAAACTCCAGGATACAAAGTCCGGGTGGGTGTGTCTGCGCGCGCCGATAACAGATGTTCCAATCCCATCATGTATAAAGGTTTTTCCAAATCCATGTTTCAAGTTAAATTAGGTCTACTAAAATGAGTTTAAATGTACATGCTTATAAACTGGACCAAAGTAGAGCATTAATCTAAAGAAGGGGGCTTCCTATATATAGTTTCGATATTTACCAAATAATTGTTCTTTTAGAAACGACATCATGCATAGGGTGATGTCCATTTTTGTCTTCTGTCGACTAGAATTGATTCCTTTTGTAGGCATCGCCGAGGTTTACCAACAATTTCGGGGCGAAGGGATGGGGGGGAGCAATTATGACCCCCCCCCTGTCCTTCACCATGCAATGTGGCACATGTAGGCACAAGGTACACGTACCTTCGTATTCGTATTGTTTATAGATTGACAAGAAATACCTTCTTACTGACTGATGAAGTACTCTTTATGTAAGTTTTCCCTCCACCTCGTCTCGGTGAAATGTTCCGTGGAAATGTTTATATTCTGGTCGGGTATTTTTGTCCCACCTTGTTGTATGACAGGCTACAGAAGCCGTCCCAATAAATCAGACTTCGATGGTTATATGTTATCGTCATTGTCATTGTGGACGCTTTACGTTGTGTTGTATTTATTTTATTTGGTATATAGCATCGCTCTTTTGTCTTATATATCGCCATATAGTAGTATACATATCAAATGCTGGCTGTAAACAGACAAATTGTCACATAAATTCTAGCGTGAGTATATGAACATTCGCCTGTCAACTAACCAGATTCCACAACCTTATTGTTGATCTTTTGGTATTGTGTTCGTTCACTATCTCTTAGTATATGTCAATTGATCATTGAAAGGCATCCTCTGTCTCACCCCTCATTCATGACAGGGGAAGGAAGCAGCTCCATCAGCCCTCCTAAATCCATCATCTCTGAAGTGTATAGTGTTGTAATATAACTGGCACGCGGTAAAACATTTAGACATTTATAGGATGTGGTATTAGGTAGTCCGCTTCTGGTGACAAGTTAAACAATCCAATGTAAAATTGTGTACATTGCTTAGAAATATATGTTAGTATTGCATGCATGTATGTATATATACTCGATATTATAGTCTATATTGAAATGACGACTGACTCTATAAATTATGACAGGAACGTTTTAATGCCAACTAAACAGTAAACACTGTCTGTTTTATATTGGCGTCATTGTCATGATGGACGCTTTAAAGGCACGTGAGGCCTTAGTTGTCGAAAATATTCATATTTGTTCCAATCACCGTAAACAAAACAAAACAGTAAAACGCATACAGTTTCGTTCATATATACCATGACCATCGCGTAAACAGCATGTTATCATAAAGACCTACTATATTTTACCTAAGCAAGAGCCTGATTGTGTTACAGAAGACAGCACAATGCTACTCACGGGTCCTACTAAAACCCGACCGCACCCGACCGCACCCGACCGGACCCGACCGCACCCGACCGGACCGCCCCCAGGGGTCCGAGCGAGATGGGGTTTGCACTATCGTGTAGAATGGACCCGAATGTACCAATGTTCCAATCCCCAAGTCGATAGCTCGAGCGGTCACGGCACTGTTAACCCCTGACTGGCGGCCGTTTCCGCCAGGTACGAGAAATCCAAAAAGGCGCCGACCGCACCTCCCCTGACTGCCTGACCACGGAAATGGACTTTATATCATGAAGTGAATACCCCTATGCATCCATGGGCGATCGGACAAGTCGCTAGCTGCAGCGGGAGTGAATAAATTAACCCATACGCTGCTGCCGAATTCGCTATAAATGTACGCAAAAACGCCGAAATTAACACCCGCCGACCGGACCGCCCCTGTGGGTCCGAGCGTGATGGGGTATGCACTATCGTGTAGAATGGACCCGAATGTACCATAGTTCCAATCCCCAAGTCGATAGATCGAGCGGTCACGGCACTGTTAACCCCTGACTGGCGGCCGTTTCCGCCAGGTACGGGAAATCCAAAAAGGCGCCGACCGCACCTCCCCTGACTGCCTGACCACGGAAATGGACATTATATCATGAAGTGAATACCCCTATGCATCCATGGGCGATCGGACAAGTCGCTAGCTGCAGCGGGAGTGAATAAATTAACCCATACGCTGCTGCCGAATTCGCTATAAATGTACGCAAAAACGCCGAAATTAACACCCGCCGACCGGACCGCCCCTGTGGGTCCGAGCGTGATGGGGTATGCACTATCGTGTAGAATGGACCCGAATGTACCAAAGTTCCAATCCCCAAGTCGATAGCTCGAGCGGTCACGGCACTGTTAACCCCTGACTGGCGGCCGTTTCCGCCAGGTACGGGAAATCCAAAAAGGCGCCGACCGCACCTCCCCTGACTGCCTGACCACGGAAATGGAAATTATATCATGAAGTGAATACCCATATGCATCCATGGGCGATCGGACAAGACGCTAGCTGCAGCGGAAGTGAATAAATTAACCCATACGCTGCTGCCGAATTCGCTATAAATGTACGCAAAAACGACGAAATTAACACCCGCCGACCGGACCGCCCCTGTGGGTCAGAGCGTGATGGGGTATGCACTATCGTGTAGAATGGACGTTTTTGCGTACATTTATAGCGAATTCGGCAGCAGCGTATGGGTTAATTTATTCACTTCCGCTGCAGCTAGCGTCTTGTCCGATCGCCCATGGATGCATATGGGTATTCACTTCATGATATAATGTCCATTTCCGTGGTCAGGCAGTCAGGGGAGGTGCGGTCGGCGCCTTTTCGGATTTCCCGTACCTGGCGGAAACGGCCGCCAGTCAGGGGTTAACAGTGCCGTGACCGCTCGATCTATCGACTTGGGGATTGGAACTATGGTACATTCGGGTCCATTCAACACGATAGTGCAAACCCCATCTCGCTCGGACCCATAGGGGCGGTCCAGTCGGCGGGTGTTAATTTCGGCATTTTTGCGTACATTTATAGCGAATTCGGCAGCAGCGTATGGGTTAATTTATTCACTTCCGCTGCAGCTAGCGTCTTGTCCGATCGCCCATGGATGCATATGGGTATTCACTTCATGATATAATGTCCATTTCCGTGGTCAGGCAGTCAGGGGAGGTGCGGTCGGCGCATTTTCGGATTTCCCGTACCTGGCGGAAACGGCCGCCAGTCAGGGGTTAACAGTGCCGTGACCGCTCAAGCTATCGACTTGGGGATTGGAACTTTGGTACATTCGGGTCCATTCTACACGATAGTGCAAACCCCATCTCGCTCGGACCCATAGGGGCGGTCCGGTCGGCGGGTGTTAATTTCGGCGTTTTTGCGTACATTTATAGCGAATTCGGCAGCAGCGTATGGGTTAATTTATTCACTTCCGCTGCAGCTAGCGACTTTTCCGATCGCCCATGGATGCATATGGGTATTCACTTCATGATATAATGTCCATTTCCGTGGTCAGGCAGTCAGGGGAGGTGCGGTCGGCGCCTTTTCGGATTTCCCGTACCTGGCGGAAACGGCCGCCAGTCAGGGGTTAACAGTGCCGTGACCGCTCGATCTATCGACTTGGGGATTGGAACTATGGTACATTCGGGTCCATTCAACACGATAGTGCAAACCCCATCTCGCTCGGACCCATAGGGGCGGTCCGGTCGGCGGGTGTTAATTTCGGCGTTTTTGCGTACATTTATAGCGAATTCGGCAGCAGCGTATGGGTTAATTTATTCACTTCCGCTGCAGCTAGCGACTTTTCAGATCGCCCATGGATGCATATGGGTATTCACTTCATGATATAATGTCCATTTCCGTGGTCAGGCAGTCAGGGGAGGTGCGGTCGGCGCCTTTTCGGATTTCCCGTACCTGGCGGAAACGGCCGCCAGTCAGGGGTTAACAGTGCCGTGACCGCTCGAGCTATCGACTTGGGGATTGGAACTTTGGTACATTCGGGTCCATTCTACACGATAGTGCAAACCCCATCTCGCTCGGACCCCTGGGGGCGGTCCGGTCGGGTGCGGTCGGGTCCGGTCGGGTGCGGTCGGGTGCGGTCGGGTGCGGTCGGGTTTTAGTAGGACCGCTACTGGCTAATCACACACAAATGGCATACACGCTCTTATTAGTTCCATATCAGGAATTCGTCCACAAAGAACGCTCTTTATGTTTACCATCATAATATAAACAAACACCAGAAAAGTAACTTTTTATGCCTTTGTTTACATAACAATGGTCAACCATATGACAATAACATACTGTTTATGCGATATTTCTTATTTGTATACGGACAAAGTCTGTCTACATTTTGATGTTCTTTCTGTTTGTGGCGGTTTTTGACGGTTGGAAATATTTTCACAGGATACCCACCGCCAAGGCCAACCGTACCTTTAAGTTGTGTTAACGTTGTATTTATTTTTATGTTGTATATAGTATAGCTCCCTGCATAGTGTCATGTAACGCTACACCAGTCTATATCTGATACGGCTGTAAACAGAAAAAATGTCGCATAAATCCTAGCTTGCGTATGAATATTCGGCTGTCCACAAATCTAAATGTTGAACTTTTGACATTCGTGATAATACTCATTTATCACGCCTTTCATGAAATTACGCATTTACCTATTGCATGCAAGTATATTCCGTGGTTACAAATCGACTCCCTACTGTGTGTTACCTTTACGCCATAATTATTGACAGAAAAACTCGGTTAACGTGCGGATAAAATTGACCGTGTGGTATAATTATAAAGCGCAGGGAACGTCGGGTGACACTCAGCGAAGACGCTATACACTAAATGCAGGTATATTTAAAGCGGCATATACGATTCAATCATCAAAGAAAACATATAATTATCTCGCTCTGTCTCGTATATCGTTATACTATTATCAAGGCTCTTTAACATATAACTATATATTATTAATGTATTTGAGATTCAGCAGTCAGGTTTTGGTCTCAGTCATCAGGGCTAAATCTCAATTTTCAGGTAGGACTCGGAGGAGTCTGCGTGTCAACTTTTACCCTAAACAGGCGCCATGGGTCATATAGCAACATTTCAGGTCTACTAGATTTGTGCTTATTTTCACGTTTATTCATGACCTTTTTATTCCATCAGGCAAAAATACAATTCTGGCCCTTGTTGCGAAAAACAAAACAAGAGGTTGTAACCTGAAATTTTCCAAACTAACAAAGTTTGTTTTCACCCTTATTTTAGCTAATTTCAGTGTTATAACATTTTTCCTATGTTTGACAGTTAATTGTAAAACTATACGGGTTCATGTATTTCAACGTAATTCAGATTTCAAATACATTCTACAGCTGTGAATCTACCCCCTAATGTAGGTTACTTTTACACGATAGCTATTGACAGCAAACATCTGTTGATGTGCGGATAATATTTACCGTGTTGTATAATTACTGTTGGACGATGCTCGCCAAGTACATGCTGGTAAATTTAACCATTTATATACTAATTACTCATTGACGAGTAGTTCTTGCAGGTCATGTTCAGAAAATAAGTTCAACAAAACGATAGTTCTCCAATAACGAAATTTCGCGTGTTGAAACCATTGTTATGTAAACAAAACTTTCACAGTGATTTTTAAATTAACATCGCTAATCGTGTATTAAGTTCTAAAAGTTTAGTCTGAATATGATTTTCAAAATATTTTCAATTCAATTCTTTTTCGATGTTTACCGTCATGTTTTGATTAATAAACACTTTGGAATCTTATTGGATTAATTTGACTTGTATCAGTATTCCAGTGTAGCAGTAATGTTTACATAACAATGGTTTTGGTGCCCGGAATCGCATTAATAGAGAGTAATTAACCATTTATTTACGAAATATTCATTGACGAGTAACTCCCTTAGGTTCAGATAATAAGTTCAACACAAGACCATGAATCATACTTCACCAGTTAAGACCTGGGAACTTGTTTATGTTCTGATAGGGATTGAAAAAAAACAACAACGCAGATAATATATGACTCAGTCAATAGCTGTTACTTAATAATGTAGTTCACAGTAGATGAAGACCCCAGTTCGAGATTGTATTATTTTTGTTAGTCTATCTTACTCTTATTCGCTTATAATCATGGAATTTCACCCGGGCAATCAAATCATTGTTTATTACGATATCGGTTCACACAAGTCACAACAATCATGCAATCTCGAGTTGGGACCACAGCAAATAAAAAATACCCTACTGTGAAATAGATTAGTTAGAAACAAGTGTTGACGAATAAATACATTCCGTGTGTTGCTTGTTCAATGTTAGAAAGTTCCCTCCCCGTCAGAACATGCCAGAACATCAAAATGTCCACAGGTTTCGAACGGGTGGAATATTATCACTACGGGTGTAGCCAGCGCAGAGACTCATGGAATGATATATTAGGATGTCACCCGATGACCTGCTTTATATGTTGTTTTCTTACTAATCGCCGGTGCACATACAACACGTATTTACATGACTATAACCGGCATAATGGTACTTGTATAGTGACCAATACGTCGCCGATGATTATGATAATTTCTATCCAACATTGGTATAAACATTCAAGCCGATACTCTAATGAATGGGCAAGCATAACTCTCATTTGAAAGAAGCCCTCTTAGAATTGAGTTCACATTCTCCATTTTGGTCACACGACCCTTAGCATTTAAAAAACGCATACAAAGGAGCAATATCTAGGGTTATTAACTGAATAGAAAAAAAGTGTCCCGCTTTCACGTGGGAATATGGTGAGTTCTTAATACGTCAATGAAGAGTCTTTGACAAAACACAATTGAATTTGTTTTTTAAACTGGTTGAACTGGTAAAATGTCACTTAGTTTTCAGCTAAACGGTGTGACACGCGGCCCTTAATTGAGAGGATTCAAACAAATGTGTGCATGTAGATATATCTGATGTATGCATAGAGGCACTGATTCAGTATGACTTCAATGTGCGCGAAGAACAAATTTGCATATATAACTCAGAGTTATGGAGGCACGGACTCAGTTTGAGTGTTCGTTGCTTCATGGTCGATTTTAAATATAGTTTATTTGTCAGAATGCATACACTGTGAAAAAATCACGTAAAGTTTTACGGTATAAGATACCAGCTATGATACCTTTGGAATCAAACGTAAACTTTACGGTAAATTCCGTATATATAATTGTTCGGTACATTCCATAAATTCCTGCAGTAAATTGTCTTATTTTCCCAGTAAATCTATTTCGAACATTAAATTGGTTCCTTAAGATTTTTTGGATATTGTACTCGACAGGGTCTCGCCCAATATATGCTGAAACCCCCCTCACGGACATAAATAGTTTAAAGGTATTCAATCCGATCAGGCGCTACTAAAATTACTATTTCTTTGGCTTCGGGGGTAAAAAATATTTTATTCGAGTCGAGGAACACACCCGTCAAAGCTCAGAGTTATCAGATATCGATTTTTGAAGTTTGTTATTTCTCAAGATGTGTAATAATATGTGTCCCATAAACACGTGGCCAAACGGATGGTGTCGGACAAAATTGCGGATGAAGATGGATAACACTAAAATCTAGTGGTAATAGGGTCAAATTTCTTGATACTTTAGTGATAATACGGACATATTCTGTTGAACAAAATGTTGATATATAACAAGCTTTTTGAAATTTGATACCATAGTTGACAGTGGTTAGCATATTTTGTAGCAATAAATCGATTCTGATAATTAATGAGTATTTTGAAGAAATGTTGTTGTTGTTGTTGTTGTTGTTGTTGTATCTTGTTGGTGGTATGGGGAGCGTCTGATCGGATTAAGTACCTCTAATGAATTTTATGAGATAATTAACCTCAACCACGATTATGGGGGGGGGGGGGGTAGTGATATTTACAGAAAATTTACATTTTTAACAGAAATACCACATTAGCGGTATTTCTGTTTAAAATGTAAATGTTCTGTAAATATCACAGTCCGCCATATGTCAAACGTTGTTCGCCTAGTATTTTATGGTCTAGAATTTGTTAAAATAAAATTTGTTTAGAAATAGGAACATGATCAGATCAAAATGCACGAGATTAACATCTAGTTAATGTGCACCGAACACCACATATAGATCTGGTCATTCATAAAAGTTGAGGTCACTCGTTGACATTTTATCAGCATGTTGGCAAGAAATATAAATGCTTCTGGTTTGTTTATATAATTTAGTAGAAACAGTTTAGTTTCCCGCTGTGATTTACCAGAACATTGCAAATCCTCAATTATATGGTATACAAAAATTGGTTTAAATTGGCAATCGTTACATTTACTTATCCAAGGTTTGCAGTCAAAATTTCAGTTATATTTCAGTTGCATATTGAGATATGTCTTAGTAAGATATCACTGGTTTGTCCGACAGGATAAGGTCGTTCATATGATCTCTAAATTGTTCAAACAGGTTTTGGTGAACGAGTTTTTGATATATGGCTTATTAACCTATATATACGCTGGTTTGTCTATATTCTGTTTATAGGACAACGTCGCCAATTTGATCGCTCAATTGAACACGCCGTAGTCCCAAACAGTTTATGCAAATGAAGCTTCATTACAGGATTTTAATTTTCAATGTTATGGTCCTCTGATTTTGAAAAAGTCGGACAGGGTAGAGTGTTAGGGTGTCATTTCACACCAGGCGCGTCCAACAATATCCACCGGTCTATTGTGCTTTTTGAAAACTGGTTCCCGCATGAATCTGTCCTAGTTGAAAAATAAAATATAACGGGTGTGGTCATTCGTCGGTCGTGGCTTTTGGATGCCTCAATGCTCACGGTCTGAAGGTTATGATTTGATTAAACAAGGTAAGTTGTATATTTGAAAATAATTATGCATGCATAAATAGAAGTGGATTTGTTTGAGTGTCAGTTTTGATTTGTTCATTAATTTCAAAATACATAGTTTGTGGTCAGGGATTTATTATATTGAAAGAACATTTGCAGGAATACATATATGTCCAAGTTTAAAGGCAACTAGTTCCTTGTTTTGCATGGATATATCTACATGCGTGGTTATATTGTGTTCAATGTTACAACACAGTCAGAACAGTCGAACAGTTGCTTCAAGGTGAGATAGATCGATGTAAAGGTGTCGTGATTGGTGGTTTGGTGTTATAGGAATTTGGTTCAGACACACATATGTGAACAACGTGGTGAATTGTAATGGTTCAGACCATGATATTACCTTCTCCGGTGGGTTAATGTGTTCAGGATTCGAACAATCCTAAATTTTATCGGTCAATCCTGATTTTGTATTTGAAAAGTTATGATCCTATATAGTCCCCCTTGATGAAATAACATCAGCATGAAAATATGTCATATAGTATGTGAATCATGACTAGTTTCTAGGAAGTCGTGCATGTAATAGGCATAATGAAATCGCATGTTATAAGGTAAACAAATTGTGGTACCATATATATATTAAGGTATTCGAGAGTGTCCGCGAGTAATATCAAACATACACGAAACACATGTCTCACAGTTCACTGTTTGCAATTTGTTTGGAAACAAATTAATGAATATCGGACAATAATGCCGTATTCGAGTTGGCATGCTAACGGATTGTCCCATGAATGAATCGGTTCGTAGATAAATTTATAGTAAAAATAGGCGACAATAAATGCCTGTGCTGGCCTCAATGAATAACAGTTATTGGGGTCCGTTTAGCCTGAGGGCAACATACATTGTAAATGAGTATTCTCAAGTCCCGTTAATCTTTTATCAAACGAGCCCAGTGTAAAACATTGCTTTGAATGAACCTACGTGTGTCATTCATATACATTAAAAGGAGATAATGATTAGTTTGATTCGTCATTAATTCAATGTTTTGAGATCGCTCGTTATCCAAGGAATGTACTTAATACTACACAAATTTATTTTGATCAAGTTAAACCCCAATATGGAATAATAACTAGTTTTTTTCGGATTCTTTACATATTAGTTAACCCTCAGGATGTCAGAAATTATGGAAGTGTGAAACGTTAGTACAGAATTTCCTTTCTTATGGAAATTATCTTTTTTTAATTTGGTTACATCCCCAGTATGTATTTTCACAATTGTTATGACTTTTAGTGTGTATTATGAACCAACCAATAGGCTATAGCATACGTTACTGATCAAAAATGGTGTGTTGCAAAACATACTCATTGATTGTGAACTGATGTCCGGATGTGCGAATATTAAGTGCTTGCCATAGAGCAGTGGAAAATGTAATTTCCTGCATCACAGATCGGATCGGACATTCAGGACGATTCGTTATCTAGTTGGGAAGAATGATGTTAAAGATACGGGCGGCGTTGGCGGTGGGTATGCTGATAAAATATTCACCTCCGTCAAAAACCGCCATAAACAGAAGGAATAGTAAGATATAGACAGACTTTGTTCTTGTGCCAAACAGAAATATGGCATAAACAGTATGTTGTTGTCAATTTTCCCCTTTGTTATGTAAACAAAAGCAAAAAACGTTACGTTTCCTAGCTTTTGTTTTGATCCGGATATGGTAAGCATAAAGAGCGTTATTTGTTACTGTTTTCCTGATATGGAAATAATAAAGAGAGTTTATATCATTCTTGTGTGATTAACCAATAGAATTGCGCTGTGTTATGCAAACAGAAGCACAACTTCTGTAACACGAGCAGTCTCTTGTTTACGTACACCATCGTTCGTCTTGACGACAATATACTATTTACGCGCTGGTTATGTTTATCATATGAACAAAACTATATATATTTTAACATTCCTTCTGTTGATGGCGATTTTAACAAATATGAATATTTCTGCAACGAACGCCGCCCGTGCCTTTAAGCTGATGTATGCTGACATGTATATATCTATATGTGTGTTATATGTTATACTAATCCTGGAGTGACAATGGTAGTCTCATTAATAGTTGAATGTCTTTCGCAGGATTTTTGTTGCCAGGACTGTTAGTCATCTATAAATGCAGTTAAACACAACGTGGAGTCAATATATTTATTCATAATTCGTAAAATGAAAGGACGATTGGAACCGCCGAATTTTCGCTCGGAACACGTTTCTTCCAAAATGCGGACAATTGTCAAATATGGCCTTATTTGGAAGCCATGGATATACCATAATCCAAGAAAAATGGTCTTCGATTTAGCCTATTTCCAACTCGGACATTGTAGGTCTTCATAGTTACATAAGCTGTGTCGTAGTACATTATTGAACTGCAGTCAATTCTCAATTCACCAGATCAAGAAAAGAAAAATAACCTGTTACTGGTTCACAATGGACTTACTCTAGTTTCTTAAATTCTTGACTCCCGTCAATAATTTCAATGAGCATTGGAGTTATGTAACACTTTGGATATGGTATGGCTTCCATAATTACTATCATATACCTGACTTAGTGAAGGTTAATATTGTGACTCTTACCTGGGCTGTCGACACGGAAGCCACGATGTGATCTTCTAGTCCAGGAGATATTGGTCGACCTCTGCACCCCCCCCCCAGACTCAACTTCACCCCACTAATTTTCTTTCTTAATGTATCCTCTAATTTTTTTCGGTTGTTAACAAGAAAAAAAAGTGGCCGCAGAGACTCCAGACAAGATGGCGTCCATCGTGGCGGCCATTTTTTTTATATGCACCAGGTCTCTTTGATCGCCGTTATAGTAAACCTATTATCATATGCGGTCTTGTTTTCCGCTCGATTCGTTATTCGAATATATAACCCTTACAAATTAGCCAAAAATCCGATACCAGAATCCAATATGGCGGTCAAGATGGCCGCTGTGGGAAAATATTGGCATTTTGGCGTGATGTTATACATTGATCGTATAGAAGAGTCATTGGCGAACACATGGGGACCATGATATACATTCATTGTGGGATATTTTTGTCCGATATCACGTTTTCCCAAATGCCGGTATAATAGGTCAAAGCCGAATCCACACTAATAACGCGATGTAATGTTTCGAATCAATGAATGTTATTGCTATTATAACAACACCCATGCATATATATGTGCAGGAGAAACTCGAGCTAGGATTCCTCTTATACCTGAGTTGAGGAATATTCGCCCACATCCAAGATGGCGGCCAAAATGGCCACCAGAAATAAAACATCGAAGAACTTTCCTTGTACCATATCCAAATAAAAGTCCCCCAAATCCAAAATGGCGCCCCAATGGCGGACAGATTTTGAAAAATCACCGAAATTCCCTCATATTCACATCATTGGGCATTATTGTCGAGACAACTCCACACATGCTTACAGTTGAGTTGGAAATACTGAGGTGAAGGAATTACCTTACATTTCGTGCAAGAAATGGTTTTACAAATCGAAGATGGCGGCCAAAATGGCGACCGAAATTTGAAAACAAGCCTACATTCCTTTACTTTCTTACGATGGGCGTTATTGTTTCGCGATTTCTACCCACCATTACATGTTGATATGGAATAGTGACATGAAGTATTCATTATGGTTCGGCAATTGATACTCACAGTCAAGATCGCTGCTAAATTGGCGGCTAGAAGTTGAAAAGAAATCGATATTTTCACATACTAATTTCAACTTTTTCTCATAATATCAGTATGTATGGACGAAACTGTACATAAACCATCTACTAGGTCAACTTAAACGTACCAAACGCATAACATAACTCGTATCCTTCTGGAAAGATGAAAACCCACAAATAATATCGCGATGTGGCATTTCGAAATCCATTCTTCACTTAGCGCCGATAATTGTCGTAAGCGTAGGTGCGCCGAATAGTCATATCAGAACAATTACCTGATAACAGATTCTGATTTGCCATGTCACGTCCATATTATCTGGACCAGCTTCCATTTCTTTGTCTGATAAATCTAGGTCGCTCACACCGACAAAGTATTCACCACTTCCTGGGAGAAGGGTCCCTCTAATCAAAACGTTTCATTTTCCGGTGTCTATCCTACGATTATAAATATTTGCTAAATATGGGATTTGTGCGTCATCTTGAACTAGGAAGGCATATGGTCGATGAGTATACAAGCTTACAGAAGGTCATCTCCATGTATGTGTTTCATACCCTATGTGGATAACGACATGTACACTTGGTGAACCAGTTAGCTATTCATTTCTCAATATATGGTTCATCAACTCAGAAACTCAGCGAACGCATTGGCATACGTGGACAACTTCGACAGTGTTTCGAAGGTTGCTAGCTGTCTCATCCCTTGGACAGATGTATATCTGCTAAGGAGAAGACCATAGTGTACCGACTACCACACTTCTTGACCATGATCCGAAGCAAACTGTGTGACGTCCCGCAGTTGTCTCGTCGAATATCTCCCAGCAGAGAAGAGCAATACTCGCGGTGCTAGTTTGTGGACATGCGCCATGATAGTGGGAATGAAATGGGCCACGGTATACACCACCACTGCACCTGGTGTATGTTTAAGATATAGAATGTCATGCGTGTCGGTTTTTTTTTGTGTGGTAAGATTGTATTTCCACATCCGTTTCGAAGCCGTTCTGATTCAACTTGACCAGACGTACAATTTTGTCTGGATAATACTATGCTAGCCTCCCTCGAAACAGTCGGATGGACAAAAGGATAATGTCTTTGTTATCCTATCTCAGGGTTAGTCTCAGTATGTGGGCGTATTATTCAAGAAAATGTCAGGAACTGTGGTGCATTTATTTCACTATGTATTTAAAGAACAATGTATAGTCTCGATGGCAATGGCTGTGGACGTTGGGGAACGCGACCTGTATGACCATATAGCTTTATATATATAACTTTAGAATATATTAGTTAATGTCTCATGCAGGAAAATGGTCGCAATGGTGATTTTTACCAAGAAATCACTTGGTGTACCAACGTATGTTGATCTGAATGCAAGAGCTCCTCAACGTAACATTCATCTGGATGTTCTTTGCGTTGAACATTTCAGCCTTTTGTTGATGGCATTTGTACTTTCTTGAACCATACCACCTAGCGTGAGTATGACATATCAACCAACTATCAAAGGTATCGCCTTTAAGACTACACCCCAGTCTTGGTGGGGCTTATACAGTAGTAGCCAATGGCACACGCCTGGTCCAGTTGATTAAGAACGGCTCCATATGGGCCCTTAGTGGAGAATGGATGGGAACATACAATCTTAGCATATAAGGAAAGCAAAGCCACACATGAGATCCTGTCTGAATCTATAACATACCCAAATAAGGGGCGGTGCTGTCATGGTCCAATTTCATTTCCACTATCATGACACATTCCCACAAACTAGCACTGTGTGTATTGTTATCATCTGCTTGGATATGTTCGGTGAGACGGTTGCTGGACGCCAACAAGATTGTTCTTAGGATCATGCTCAAGAAGTTTGGGTATATTATGCATTATGGTCTTCTACGCCTTAGCAGAAAGGCATCCGTCAAATGTCAGGCTTTCAACATTCGAAGCCATATACAGAAGTTGTCCGGGTACGTCAGTGCATTAGATGAGTATGTGAATTGATGAACAATTTATTGAGAAGTGGCTGTTTGGGAAGATCACCAGGTGTACACGTTGTTATCCACATTAGGTCACCAAAGCTGACAATGCGCAGATAGATAGGTCCTTCTGAAAGCTAGTATACGCATCGACCGAATACCTTTCTAGTGTATCGCACAAGATGACACCCATACCCCATATGTAGCATCTGAATTATACCATAAGCTATACCAAGAATGAAGCTCGCCAAGAATAAGGATAAAAATTCCAAGCTTTCGAAACAAACACGTGAGCTGGACACCGGCATATATATATTATTTTTTTATTGATTGATTTTTTATTTGTGCAATAACAAATGATATAACAACATAATTATGAACAAGTATATGATAAGTATTGTACAGGAGCAGCATGACCATGGTTGGTCGTCTTCCTGCTGCCCCTGAATGATATATATACATAAGGATGGCGGGTGAATTCAAAGATGTATTCAGGGTTCGATACCTCTAGATACAGCACCAATATATTTTATAAAATCTGTTTCTGGGATGTCCACTAGCTTTATGGCGCTGAACAGTTTTACTATAAGCAGAGTCGACACAATTTCATAGGTTATAAAATTATCAACAAAAAAGCAAACAAAATGCATATGTATTGATTGAAACATTCCGATTAGTGGGACCCTTCTACAAGTGTAGAAAACTGTTGTTGTGAGCGAGATTGATTAATCTGACGAAGAGACGGAAACTGGTCTAGATAATGCTGAATGTGGCAAATCAGACTAAGCTCAGGTACTGTTGTTTTGATTCTAGGAAGTCATAATATGACTATTCGGCGCACCTATATATACGGTTACGGCCAGTATGGGCCCTTAGTGGAGAATTGATTTTGAAATGTCACATCGCGATTGTGGGTTTTCATCCTTCCAAAAGGCTACGACTTACGTTAGAACTAATAGATGGCTTATATTATGTACCGTTTCGTCTATACAGATCGATATTATGACAGTTGAAATTAGTATGTGATAATATCGGCCTCTTTTCAATTTCTGGCCGCCAGTTTGGCCGCCACATTGACTGTGAGTATCAACTGCCAAACCCTAATGAAAACTTCATATCAATATTCCATATCAACATGTAGTGGTGGGTAGAAATCGCGAAACAATACGCCCATCGTAAGAAAGTAAAGGAATGTAGGCGTGTTTTCAAATTTAGGTCGCCATTTTGGCCGCCATCTTCGATTTGGAAAACCATTTCTTGCATGGGATGTAAGGTAATTACTTCACCTCAGTATTTCCAACTCAATTGTAAGCATGGGTGGAGTTGTCTCGACAATAATGCCCAATGATGTGAATATGAGGGAATTTCAAAGATTTTTCAAAATCTGTCCGCCATTGTGGGCGCCATTTTTGATTTGGGGGACTTTTATTTGGATATAGTACAAGGAATGTTCTTCGCCTAAGTGTTACCAACTCACAATAGTAAGCAGGTGTGGAGTTGTCATAACAATAATGCTCACTGATGTTAAAATCAGCGATTTTCGGCGATATTTCTATTTCTGGTGGCCATTTTGGCCCCCATCTTGGATTTTGGTGAATATTCCTCAACTCAGGTATAAGAGGAATCCTAGCTCGAGTATCTCCTGCACATATATATGCATGGGTGTTGTTATGATAGAAATAACATTCATTGATTCGAAACATTACATCGCGTTATTAACGTAGATTCGGCTTTGACCTATTATACCGGCATTTGGGAAAACGTGATATTGGACAAACATATCCCACAATAAATGTATATTATGGTCTCCATGTGTTCGCCAATGACTCTTCGATACGATCAATGTATACCATCACGCCAAGATGCCAATATTTTCCCACAGAGACAAACGAAAGGTGGTAACATATCAGAAAAATAGCATATTTTCACATTTCGGCGGCCATCTTCACCGCCATATTGGATTCTGGTGTCGGATTTTTGGCTAATTTGTAAGGGTTATATATTAGCATAATGAATCGAGCGGAAAACAAGACCGCATGTGATATAATCTTCACTATAACGGCGATCAAAGAGACCTGGTGCATATTTTTAAAATGGCCGCCATGATGGACGCCATCTTGTCTGGAGTCTCTGCGGCCACTTTTTTTCTTGTTAACAACCGAAAAAAAATAGAGGAGACATTAAGAAAGAAAATTAGTGGGGTGAAGTTGAGTCCTGGGGGGTGCAGAGGTCGACCAATATATCCTGGACTATTCGGTGGCTTGCCTGTGGGCCAGATATATGTTGTTGCTGATTTATCATGCAATTAACTATATTGTTAACCCATACTCAACAATATTAAACTCACGGCAAATTACCTGAGAGTGCTATACATTTAAAAAAAATGTTGTTACTGTTTGAATCTAATGATATGGGGACCATCGAATCGGATTGAATACCTTTAACAGTTGCCATGTTTGCTGTCAGCGTCCTAACTTTCTGTTTGTGATTGCGATCACATTGTCGGTTATGTCTCAATTTATTTTTACCGCGCTATCTTCCGGTCATGTGGTCGGTCATTTGACATGCACATTTTCTGAAAATAATTGAAACGCGAACAAGCCGTACACTGTTTACCATACACAGGACAAGCTTCTCTACCACATGGGTGTGGATACTTGTCACCGCATAAGCGTTGATATTGTTGATACTTCGATGGAGGCTGGTGTTTATTTTTGCGATTTGGTTTGATTTTTTTCTGATTTTGTGACACATAGTTGACATCTTGTGAAGATTCAATGTCTTTGGTATGTTTGATAGCAAATTTATCGGTTCTCGCTTTGTCGAGCAATTGTTCTAATGTCATAAACCTTTGTTAGTGTCACCAAGTGCATTCATGGATAATCTGTTTTCATCTCGCGACCATTCTTCCTATCGTATACCGACAACACCTGCATCAGGATTGGGATCAAACCCTGGACAATCTGGTATCATGCGTACGTTAATCCTTGTCGCCAATGTGATGTATTGGAGATAATTTAGAGATGATTTACAATGGAGCACTTCTAAGATTTCGTAAGATACACCGCAGACATTTTGAATGATACAAAAGTTAGCCACACTGGCGTCCAGATATTTACCGGAACGAATATAAAAATGCGCAGGCATATTACTTGAATGTAGATGTACTCGTCGCCATATGTTATAATGCTGCATCAACGCCTGAAAACAAACGAAAATCAAATATAAAACTAACACAACTTCTTGGCACGGGCTATCGACTGTGGAATGCAGTGCTTGTAAAAATAAAACATGGTGGTAGTTTCTTCTCGGACCACGGTAAATTCCACCGTAATGGTCACGTCTGAGTATTTATACAAATCGTCGCCTCGGTGCTAAAATATTCTATATCCATTTTGGCGAGAAAATGAGATAACGGTACCGTTCAATTCGGCGCTGAATTTTCTGTCCGAAAAACAAAAGAAATTGAGCATAGCATGTACCGTATATGAATGAGAGGCTGTTCCATCTCCAGAATTAGTTTTTATGCCAGTGGTGTATTGTCCTATCTCCACTGTGGACCAATGAATTGATTTATTTTGTACCACGTGATCTCATACATGTCATGGTTATAATTTTCCATCTCGGACCGACAATGGTAAGCAATGGGAAATAATGGCTGTCAACGTGCCTGGATGGAAAGGGTGCTTTCTTACTCTTAGGTGTAAAAAGCTTAATTCTATCGGAACTCTTTGATTAAAATAATACAGATAATGACATAATGTGCGAGTTTTGTACTTTCTTATTTAAAAATCTAAAACCACTTTAGCACTCACGAAAAATCTCCAAACACTTGTCAACGAATTACAAGAATAATACTGACATTTAAAGCAAGACAATTTAAACAGATTAGTTTTTGAAATCATACAACCATTCAACGCATCGGCATCCTGCCCGGGTCGACATATTATTTTGGTTTGTACTTCTTTAATTACAGAAGTATATCTGACTGGCGATCATACTGGGAATCACATTTTAAGTTGGGTGATGCGAATGATTTGATTTCTTACAGTCCCTATCATGTTTTGTATTGCCGGAGGACAGTACGGTGCTGATTGCCCAGTAACAGTCATGGAGCGTGATACTTCGGCGCACCTTCCGATGAAGTAGTTATGTGCTGGCTGTACACTGTGGTTTATTTACTGGGTATCCCTCGCGGAAATCGCAATAAGAAGTCGTTTGCAGAAGACCACTAAAGCAATGTGATGCCCAAACGGCATTAAGTGTTATTTGAGATAACCCTTCCATGACTTTCCGAATTTATCAATTTAAGCTGACAATGGAACCATCTGCATATTACGAATATAATGTACTTCATTCAAAGGAGAAGGATCATGGCTTGAAAACATGTTACGTTGTCATACATGGAATGTCATATGAATGTACTTTCATATGAACTGTCTGTGACATTATGCACTGCCTATAAAAGTTATAGTTTTGACAAAGTTAGCAAGCATGTTTTACAAGAAAGAGTCCCAGTAAACTAAGATAGTCTTAACAAAATAGGGACATCCATTACCATCAACAAATTGTCAGTTCCAGCCAACCAAAACTCACAGCAGGAGTCTACCAAATCCACTTAATTCAGAAACACCACGAACATTGAATGCACTATTGCACATGTGGTACGTACTTCTGTCGTGCCGTTCTTTTAACCCTTTACCCAACAGAAGGGCCCTGTGCCAATGCATTCTCTTATATATGCGAGTCGACCATAGGTCGCCTCGCATATATAAGAGAATGCATTGGCTTAACACATATAAAATTGTTAAAGAATGTAAGAAAAAATGGTAAAAAAAGATTTTTTTTAGGCCAATGCATTCTCTTATATATGTGAGGCGACCTATGGTCGACTCGCATATATAAGAGAATGCATTGGCACAGGGCCCTTCTGTTGGGTAAAGGGTTAAAAGTTCTAGATATTGGGAACCACCCATTGACTGGGAATCAGATCGGATGAGTGTAATAGCCTGCAAAGACATATCACACTGGGGAATTAATTAACGTTAACTGTGCATAATGAGGCGTGACAAACGAACCTCCGCATGGAACTCACATTTCCTCACTAAGATACAAGCCATGGATGAGAAGTGAAGCTTGAATAAATACGCAGAGGTCTGTAATTAGGTGGAATAATCTGGGTATTAAGATAGTGGGCCACCGTGAATGCGCATCGCGGCCATCATGATTATCACTACATGTTCTGGAGATCAGAACTGTTTTATTTTATTATGCGTGGGTGTTCGTCCTATCACGGTCCTGTCATGACATTTGTCCAAGAACTTATTCGCCCCTTTTCTGGAATGCGGACACACGGGTTGGGTTGTGGTGGGGGTTTGGGGTAGACTAATTTCATCCAAAAACTATGTTTATACATAACATTGTTCAGTTGCAGTTTGATATTCCAACCGGTACATGTTTTACTGTGAAACCTTGTTTTTAGACCGAAATCGAATATTCACTGGATTATAAACTAGTGTTATGTCCGAATATTCGAACATTTATCGGAACATTCGAATATTCGATTTAAAATATTGCTTTGGCTTTCAGTCGTAATTGTTCTTCGGGTTCTACTTAATTCACGACACTGGTATGCATACAACCACATATATACTTTTTCATTCTGTATCTATATAGATTTCCAGGTAATGCATATATTAAACGTGTCGTCGAAGTATCGAGTGTAGGAAGTACATTAGATAAAATTTAAACTTAAACAAATTCCTGGTATTACATTTTGTTTCACATTGTCACTGAATGTGGGTCAGTGGAATACACGGTCATATAGGTTCTCTTAGAATTTCATTGATTAGATTTGATTAGATTAGATTTGATTAGATAGTTTATGGTCACAAATTCAACGTGGACAATTTACAAATGTGGACAATAACAATTTTACATTTTAACAAACAAACAAAAACAAGCACAAGCATATATGGTTGAACATAATTTGACAATACGTCATGATGATAGTGATAACCAATGTAGTGATGCTCCTGGGTGGTGTATTATACTGGAATTATGTAGGAGGTCGTGCGCCTGCAAGTATTAACCACGGCTCAGCAAATACACAGTCGATAAATGTCACTATTTTCAGATTGCAGTCATTATCAAATTGTGACAGGAAAATAGACAAAAACTAGGAGTCGGTTAAAGTGGCATACTTTTGGCTAGTTCTATCATATGCAAAGATGGCTTCGTGCCATAAATAAATCGGACATTTGGGATTATTTTACCCCTGACAAACAGAACAAGAAAGTAACATGCAAAGCCAATCCAGACCATGTTTTGAAGTATTGTGGCACAAGTTCCCCACAACTACTAATCTGTGGAACCACGTGAAAAGTAAGCATGAGACAGACTCTTGTCGAAATGAGCGATTTTGTTATATGTACTATACTAGCAGAAGTACCAGGCGTTGCTCGTGTGAAGAATGCACAATTTATTAGTGGCTATTCAAATCATTTTAAATAATTATCCCGTGACATTCCCCAGGTCATTTTACTGTTGTCCACCATTTTCCCCACATACAATCTAGGGCTAATAATAAATGCTCTTTATTGGTCATATACTTTATTAGCCCCCGTCGAAGTCCAAATGCGCCTCTTCCATGACAACCCTCTGGTCAGGTGACCCATCTGTACCGATGTTCCTACATATATTCTAAGCTGATAAGAAACGCTCGTTATTGCTCATATTTTCCCCTTAAGTCGTCTGAGGTCAACGGAATACATCTCACGACACTATACGGATTTAGCCACATGTTTAAATTTTCCCCCACCATATCTCAACTATTGGGCATATAGTTAATTATTTAGTTAAATTAATTAGTAGTGCCCTTTTAAGACATCTGATATCAATGGGGTCTATCTAATAAGATTCGGGGGGTTGAATTACCCATATGTACACATTTTCAGCTCCGATGGTCAAACAGTTTGGTCAACTCTACCCAACATATATATAAGATACTCACTGGTGACATTTTAAGACATCTGGGGTGAATGGCTGACAACGCTCCTCTGGTCAAATTACGCCTATACGCAAAGTGTCAGCTCCGGTGATCCAGCCGTTTGGTTGCCTATAAGCGGACAAACGAACTGACAATTGAGTTTTATTAGTATAGATAACGGATGGAATAACCTTCATTCTGAACTATATAGGCATTTACTTGTGTTGTGTTACAGCTTATATCAAATTATTATGGTGCAATTAATGACTTATTTCTTTAAAATGAGGTATGCACTGCATGTTTTCGTACTTTTGCAGTGTCCCAAAAATTTGAATAGTATTCCAATATTCGCTCGTTGAGTTAGGCACATATTTTAATGTAAAAAAATTGTCGAATACCGAGCACTACTGCAGAAATTGTAGTTTTTACAATCGGTGCGACATCATAAAAATCGGTCTTGTAAATATCAGAGCTTGTTCTGCAGAAAGGGTTCTGTGTTTTACAATGCAATTTGTCCCACCATCAACACGAATTTGTCCATATAATTTGTGTCTCAATTGATGCATTCTATTTTAGACAGAGACGTATCGCGGCAGAGGTGTTGGTGATGTTTCCCACCCCAACTTTGGTCAAATTTGCATCCGCTGGAAATTCCAGACCAAACATAGATTGAAATGGTTCTTACAATTTATTTTCTCTCCAGTATCTTTTTGAACCGAACGTCGAATATTTCCTAGTTTCGGTAAAATATTTCAATTGGAACACTCTGATCCAACAACTGGGAAATCCTGGTCTTGGAAATGTTGGTCTCCTCGGTGGAAATTCCACGTCTGACACCTCAAACGGGTACCCATTGTGTCCAAGGACGTATTCTCGATCAATTGGCACTTTCTATTCTAGTTGCAAAATATATAGACCACTAAGTACATGTCTATTTGCGATACGGTGGTGTGCATAATTTATCCATAAAACACGTGTCGCCTGGTCGACATTTGGAGCCTGCTGTGTTAGATTGAATTTTCTGGATTTCTGCGTGCCACTATAATCTCAACAGCGGCCATTTCCGTGTTCTCGTTGATGTAACCTCTCCCATAAATAGACATTATCAGCCGGACTATTTCAATCACGTGATTGATCACGTGCATACTATAACAGGAAATACGCATGTTGATAGTAAAACTCATCTGTTAAACTTGAACTAATCATAGCTATGCATTACTATTTATCACTAGTTAATGCATTTTTCGAGTTTGGTACAGCCATGAAGTGAATACATTCTGCTGTATTCACATATACAGTAAAGCCCTAACTAATCGACTCCTTAACCACTGCAGAATTATGGGTAACTTTTCAGGAAATATGGCTTGTTGCCATTCATTGGAACGCTCTCGGTGCGTCAACGAGTCAATGGTCATCGCATTATTACCAGGGCCGTATACTGATTGTACCATTCAAATTCAAATTCAGTATAATTTAATTGATAATAAAGAATTTATATCATAAATACAACAGGACATCACCAAAGCATAGCTTGTAGTACTTTTGTGGGTACCCGTTTCAAGGTGAAGATTACCTCGGGCGGAAAAACTTACCCGATGAAAATCTCCCCCGTTCATTGGAACCCCTAAGTACGAAGACAGAAATAAGAATCACACAACACACTCATGTCTGGATACAGACACACTCACGTCTGGCCCCAGACATAAGAATCACATTACACGCATACGCTCTGTATCAACGACGCTGCGGATACGAACGCTCTTTAACTATCAACGCGATTAACGCCACAGTGCCAATGATGGTCATTTTGGTGACTGAGAATGGAGAAGGAGTGCTCTGACGTTATCAGAAGCGGTGCGATGACACTTCATGTGGGATTTTACCCTTAGATAGGAAGTTTGGGCTCAATCCGTCCGGCAGTTTTCCCGGCCATAGCTAACAGACAAACAGACAGAAGTCCCAAAATATATATTCCGAACTGGTAGCATGCATACCACAAAATCTTTATCACACAGCTGTTGATGGCCGTGCAAGAATCAAGTACAAATCTTTATACTGAAAACAAATATTATTATCCCATAGGAAGTTCACCAGGAACATAATTATGACAAGAAAGTTTTGAAAGTTCAGTCATAAAATGTCAGGCCGTTGTCATTGGCATTACTGGAAGCAGTTCACTGTCCAGTGTCTTTAGCAGTTGTACTGTATTATGGATCGTAATTTCACAATTAGTACAGTTGCTAAAACTGAATGCTGGCCGATAGCTTGTGCAGCTGATTACCATTTCTCTCTTTGATACATTGATCATTTTCAACATTTCAACAGCAATTTTCATTTCTCGGTCAGGATGTATTGAGACACTTGCAGAAGGGATATTTTGAGCTGTTCGATATTGCTCTCCAGCATAAGCTGCAGGAGTATTATCAACACATGATGATAATGCTGGTAACATGTCCCCGTTTGTGCCTGTGTGGAACCGGAACTGTAGCTGATGATTCAATGTGGATTTCTTTGTAATTAAACTGTGGAAATGTGCCTGGCTTCAAAACCTAGATTTTGCACTCAAAATAGTTATTGCTGTTGCTCGAATGCAATGGTTTGTGCAAACATTCGAACGACTCGCCTGCTTTGAGAACATTTCCGCCATGTTGCCCAAATAATTCACACCCATTGGCTCGTGTCTATAGCAGACGGGGTCATAGTCAACAAAGGATTCTTTAGAATGTTGGAAGAGCGCTGCGCATTGGGTTTCCATTTCTTAAATATTTCTCGAAAGAAGCAATAGGCATGTTGAGTTGCCAGTGACATACGTTCTACCACCACTCTTTGTGTTCGTAGTGGTATCACCCTGAATCCCTGATAGTTTATCAGCCTTTCTGACGTAAATTTTCAGACATAGTGCTGTCCGTCTGAATCCGCACAAATTTTTTGAAATCACCACGAGTCAGCTGCAGTATACGTAACTAAGAAACTCTTATTGCCTCCTTGTGATTCACAGAGACTTTTCCAATTATCATGCACTTATTATCATAGCTTTGTGAACTCTGGCAACAGAAAGATATAAAATTTCCGTTGATATTTCCAATATCGCGAAACGCCTTGCCTGATCGCAACCATAATAGACTGCATGGTAATCACCATCCTTAACTTCAACATTCACGATAACTGCACCAGAAGTTTGTAAATGCCTTCGCCATTCATGATATCATCGTTGGAATACAATTTTGTTTTCTTCACATAATATTTGTAGAATTCTTAACGCATATTTAGATGATTCTTTAGTCTTTTTGCTCAATAAATTATTTTTATTCTTCTTCATAATTTCCAAATCAAATTACATTTTCATCAGGTGTAAATTGAGTATCAAGTTTATAGAACTGGAACACAGATGGATCGTTACTTTATTTGCTTACCATACACAGATAACGAAAAAGGAATGAAATGTGCGCGTTGCTAGACACGTACTCGTTTTTTCTAAAGTTAAAGTTATTAATTTTATGAAAGGGTCCCATTGTTATGTTTTTTGTTTATCGCAGAGCTATATGTGTATTAATAGAGACCTTTTGCAAAACTCACTTATACGATTACGGCTATAGGGTACTACGTCACCAACAATTGTGTACTTTCTAATTGTATTTTACTATCCGTAAGAACGGTTACGATTTCATGGTTTCTAATAAGCTCAAATAACACAATATAACATAATATAACATAATCGCTGGCTGCCGACGACACAAAGCCTCACAGTAATCGTCAAGCTAGAAGTAGACAATGAAGCAAGTTGCCAAAAAAAAACTATCTATTTGGGTAGCGAAAACGTCTCCGCATGGTGCACATCGTGTCGACTTTCGTTCGATTAGGTAGGACCAAATCAGAAGTGATCCCCATCAGCGAGCACATCAACCACGCGTTTGTATCATTTCATAAATCGAAAGAGGCAATAGGCCTGTGAAACCGAAATCGCATTCAAATCAAATCGCGGACTTGAGGGGGTTTGAAATGATGGATCGTGGTTGATGTCAGATCCATATCTAGGAACCTCTCTTCCCCCATCAGCATTACGTCTGTCAGATCATCCATGCTAACAACGAACTGAATTTCCACCACATATGACCTGGCATTTATACCTGTATTGCCATAATATATCACGAGAATCCAGGGTCGTACGTTGTGACTGGTCAAATATAGTATTGAAAATAAACAGATCATGCTTATCGTATTGTTTGGAAATGAGACGACAAGCGAATTTTTAAGGGACTCTATACCAAACACGTGCTTTGAATTGTAAAAGTGGTACGAAATAATGATGGTGCGTTTTTTTCAAAACCCTTATCCGTAGTCGTTTTTGCGAAAGGACTTTTCGGCCATACGGATAGAATTACGACTACCAATAGCTATCCGTAATCGTAATTGTAAGGATGCGAAATGTCTCCATTGAGCTAAATTTAACTAACTACGACACCAGAATAGTGTCCTGCTAATTTAGCACACTACTATACACTATATACAGGGAACATCTCTGGACCGATATTTATGGGTGACGTAAAATATAGTGTATTATTAAATAGATATGACTTTTTTGCCCAGAGCTGTTTATTATCGAACTTGGTGAATATCGCTTCAATTTTCCCTTACACAGAGTAATATAATTTGTACGAGATCACCAATCCGACTAATATCATTTTACAACATCACAAATCCGAGTAATATGGTTTGACGACATGCCGTAACTCTATCTCACTGTTAAATAACGTGTGGAAATATATTTGTGTGACGCTACTCATTTGAAAGAGTTGTCAATATTGCACTGTTACTAGGAGGCGATATAATTAAACGGTATGATATTACTTGATTGGTTTGATATAATTGGCCTGCTATCAGCCCTCGGTAACCACATATCAGCCTTCGACCTTCGGTCACAAGCTGATATGAGGTAACCTCGGTCTGATATCTGGCCTAATGTCAAACAAACAAAGTAATATCCCCTAAATATACACATAACTGCATGTGCATGGTCAAGTGTATATCGTATCTGCTTTTCGTGTAATACTTATGTACAAGTACATCACTTGTGGAAATGATTGTTTATAGTTCCATGTCAACATGTATGACCAGAATTAAAAACGAAATAAATTGAATGGTATCTATTCCAGTTGCCCGAGAACATAATGTAAGGACTGGATCTGAACATGGGTCGCATGAAGAGCCCACATGAATCCGAGTCCGAGCAAGGTGACATGTTAAAACAAGGTTAGTGCAATGATAATAATAACATTTGCACAAGCCAATCGATGAACAGGCTGCAGCCATTGCATGCGCTGTAGTTTGATCTGAGCATGCTCTGATACGCAATAGTATGACAAACTGACATTACGAGCGACCATGCTCAAGGGTCACAACTTGGCGCAAGATTTGAAACGACCAAGCAGACGTCCTTAACTTTTTCTGATTTAAAAAATGTTTTACATTATAATATGGATTTTGAATTTGAGGCTCTGAAATCAGATACAATCCCTATTCTGGTGGCACACAACTCGAAATAATACTCAACAAAAGGGTATAAAGTTGGGAGAACTTGTGTATTTGAATTGTTCACAAACATCCGCGAAGAACAATAAACTTAATATTTAACCAAATTTATGCAAATTTATTTCCCAACATACACACATTTCCTTTTTCTTTATTCTTGTTGATTTAGTTTGTTGTTTATCGTGTTTTTATTCTTGCAAAGAGAAATCTTGTTGCGGGTAAAATAATAAATGGACTGGACTATAATGCATATTATTTTGTTCCAGGTGGTATTTGAACAGATCGTTATGATCGCACCAGATGAGTGGCTGCTGTTGGTGGCGGGCCTTTGTGGTCTCATCGCCAGAACATGCAGCGTGTTCGTGGAAACGTCAAATGGGAAAATCGAGGGGACGACGGAATATGCCGGAAGTGACATCAATGTGTTCTGGGGAATACCATTCGCCAAACCACCTGTGGGGGATCTGCGATTTCGAAAACCTGAACCGCCCGATTCTTGGACCGGAACTCGCCAAGCACGCGTTAAACCGAACAGTTGTCATCAGGTCTTAGACGAGATGTTCGGTCGATTCGAGGGCGTTGAAATGTGGAACGCCAATACAAATATGAGTGAGGATTGCTTATATCTCAACGTTTGGGCTCCAGCTACAGGAACCAATATGCCCGTGCTAGTGTGGATTTTCGGCGGTGGTTTCTGGGGTGGTAGTTCTTCTCTAGATGTATACGATGGGCGATATCTTGCAGCTCAGAACGACGTGATAGTTGTTTCTATGAACTACAGGCTAGGTCCGCTAGGATATCTGTACCTGAATATGGAAGAAGCACCTGGAAATTTAGGAATGTTTGACCAACAACTGGCGTTAAAATGGGTTCACGATAATATAGACGAATTCGGAGGTGACAACAATAAGGTGACGATATTCGGGGAGAGCGCAGGTGCAGCTAGCGTGACGCACCACATCCTTTCTCCAGGTTCATGGGATTACTTCCAAAACTCTGCTATTCTCAGCGCTTCATCCCTAGCCTGGTGGGCCTACCAGACAAAAGAAACTGCTTTAGAGCGGTCCCACCAATTAGCAAAGAATCTCAAATGTGATATGACTTCAAAATTATCAAGATTAAAATGCCTCAAAGAAACCAGCGCGGCCGAGTTGACACTCGCACAATGGAACCTCATTAGTTATTACTTTGATCCCCCATTTTCGCCGATTGTGGACGGAGATTTCCTACCTGATGTTCCCGAAACGCTTATGAGAGCTGGAAAATTTAAAAATGGAAGTCTTATATCAGGTGTTGTTAAAGACGAAGGAATGTTCTGGCTTTTGTATGGCTTGCCGGATTATTTCAACTTTAATAATACCAAAAATACGCCATTGACTACACCTCGAACACTCGATCTCATTTCGAAAGTTATTGCTCCGTATAGTGGTGCTTTAGTTAACATGACATATCATGAATATTCGTCCACGTTTCCGGTCCCCACTGGACGGGACATCGCAGACGATATTAGCGGCGACCTACTTTTTAAGTGTAGTGTTAAAAAGTTCGCCAATTATTATTCTCAAGCTGGAAATAACGTGTACATGTATTCGTTTGAGCACGACACCACAGGGAATCCGTGGCCCAAATGGATGGGTGTGCTACATGGATATGAAATAGACCATTTCTTCGGTCTCCCATTTAACTACCAGTTAAACTATTTACAACAAGAACGTGACCTCAGCGGGACTATTATGACATATCTATCAAATTTAGCTAGAACAGGGTAAGTTTGTGTGTGATTTTGACAATCATAGAACGACGAGCGTCTATCAGATAATGGCAGGTTTAGCCGCACGTAAGTGTAACTTGTAACGTGAGTTGCCATTGCCAATGAAATTCACCCGACTCGTTTGACAATTTCGCATACACGTACTCGGTAATTTTGTTTAGAACTGATGTGTTCAAAGATAACTAATCGAATTCAAATGAGCGACCAAAAATCTATGGAGATAGTGTGAGAAAGGGACTTTCATGCCTGCTCGCAAATAACGCCTATAGCTGGACGTAAAAAGTTGATGAAAATATAATACACTGGTTTAGTCCGTAGAAACATGAGTTCTGAACTCCAAAACAGTAATTAAAAGCTGCAATTTTAGGTGAAAAATATATATTACCCACAATGTTGAACTCGGCTTATTCCGTCGTTGGTTCCAATGAGTTGGAATATTCTTGGGTATAAGTATGCCTGACTTACATTACACAATTTTTATTAAGCTGTCACAAATTCATAATGAATTAAAACTTCCTCTTTTGAAAGATGATATCTGGCCATCGAAACATTCGGTTCTTGGGTTCATGGTCCGAACTGATTATGTTCTGGTACCTTTAACACGTCTGTATTATCACCTTTTCTGTAGTGACGTCAATAAGCAGTCAGAAAGCGACAGGAGCTCGGTGTCGTGGCCCCCATACACCACAGACACAGAAGCTTATCTACGTCTGAATACGCCATCAAGTTCCGTCGACTACGGCCTACGACACCGTCCATGCCTCTACTGGTGGAATGTCGCACCTCAACTTAAAAGTTTGCAGGGTAGGTGTTTACGTACCGATGAATGTTGTACCTCAAATTTAACATCTATAGTGTAGGTGTTTACATCAGGGCCTGGAACCTACGTCATATTATGTTCACATCGGAGTGATCATTTATCGTTTTCTTTACCTATATAAATGACTCAATCCAAAAACACAGCGAATGAGCTATACATGTTGTATAAATTATTGCTAGCTCACTATGAATCATATTCCCATATAACCCTAACTTTTAAGAAGATATACAGTACCAGTCAAAAGAAGTGGTATATTAAGCGCGCTATTTTAGCGCCCAATGTCGCAATAATATTGCAAGAGCAGACGCTTATAAGCACGCCGCTTGCGATATTATTGCAATATTTTTACGCTTAACATTGCAATATTTCGCGCTTAATATTGCGACATCTTGCGCTCAAAATTGTGACATTTAAAGCAAATTATTGCTTCTTCTATATTGTGTATTGCATAAATAGAGACAATGTTTTAGATTTGTATATAATTATAGTTGTAAATTATATATGTACACTATATGTACACTATATATGCATAGTATTTATATAATATAAATATAACACTATCGGGTCTGTATGAAATTTTGCGCGCTTAATATCGCAATATTTTGCGCTCAATATCGCAATAATAAGCGCGACAGATTTTTGGTATTGCGCTATAATCCCGCCATTTTCGAAATTAAGCGCGCTCAATATCGCAATAAAGGCGTGCCTCAATATACCACTCCTTCTGACTGGTACTGTATATAAGTGTTCGAGTGACTTCGTTCACCGTTTTGCGAGGTTGTGAAATTTTAACGCCAAACTTTCCTAAGGATCAAATATGTTATAGATATCCACATGTGGGCTGCAATCTTTACAATCCGATTCCGCTTTCGATGTCCGGTTCGACGTTTTGTAACCAGAAAAAGAAAATTTGAAGTTGCGAGTCGGTTTTCTGTTGATTAAAAGTTAAGCGTTTGTATATACCGTAATATTAAACTGATCAGTTAGTTGCGTTAATCATTCATAGCATGTGACATTCCCATTACTAATCATGCATGATTGCGTTTGCTAATTTCCAATTGTCCAAATCCACCGTCCGTTATGTAATTGTGGTTATATACCTCGCAAAACATGAGACTTCTAATATGTCGTAATCGAGTTTATGGCTCGAGTCATAACCACTATATAAGATAATTTTCATGGTTATACATGTATATGCGGTTCTTTTGAGTATGCGTGTGTATTCAGCATGCATCCTCGACTCAAATTAATTCATTTGTAGCCTAGTTTCCGCTTAACGAAACGGAAGGCGTTTAATAAATGGTCGTACCCCCTTTAATATTAATTAATATAAATTGTATGTATAAGATTTGTACACATGACACGAGCGATGACATCACATAATAGAAAGTTTTTCACCAACATATCCTGATGAATTTCTGATGCACCCAGTACAATTGTGAGGCTTAATACCATTACTAAATTGTCTGGCAATCAGATCATTGTTGGTGTGTTCTTGTGACGAAAAACCACTCTAACAGATGCTCCAAAACTGGATTTAAGAATTTGTCCATTCTTGAGAAAGAGAACAATAAATTCGAAAGTAGCGTATTTTGCCTATAGCGAACCGGACGATATAACGCCAAACCGGACATCAAAAGCGGAACCGGATTGTATCGATAGCAGCCTGTGATATCAGGTTTTTACAGTATACGAGATGAGTTACATAGGATACATGTAGCTCGTTAGTCTAATAGCTTGCTGATATCTTTGGAAAATAAAATAAACGAATGTTCAAGACTTCATACCTTCGAGCATACGGTTATGACGTAGGTTCCCGGTACCGTATACATGAACGTGAATATAGGGTACATTCAGCAAAAATGAATGACATCTTCCAAATTCATCGCATGATCGACTCTGTTTGATAAAATTCGGTGGCCTAGTGCGATTGTCGTCGCTGTCAATACAACAACCAATATGTACCAGAGCGTACCAGTCATACTTCCTTTCTGATATATAATACTGTTCACGACTATCTTTGAATTCATTATATACACTATAAAGCATGTGATATTCATTCCCTACCCCGATACCACATTGGTGTAAAATATTGTTTATTTGAGTTTATCTATATGGCGCCACCGCTCTTTTTCTATGGAAAGTCGGTGGTTTGGCGGTTTTGAATTTCACCACATATAAGGGATCAGATTATATACAATGTAGGTGTTGACATGGTTATATGTTTGCCATTCTGTGTCATTTCAGGCTCAAGAAACCCCGATTCATGCCAAACTAGCTCCAGTTCACGAAGTTTGCAATCCGTTCCAGTCATTCTCGTCATATTGATGTCTTCCATAATATTCACCTGAATTACATATCGTCTAAAGCATCGAATATACTTCCATAATATTAATCAGAAGTACACCTCGTGTAAAACATGCATCGAAGATACGAAAGAAACAGCCATTATGCATGAGCACGTATTCACCAACTGGGTTCATATACAGTCCATATAGTTTATACCGGGCGATGCTCAACGCGAAACTATATGTGGTCGTCACGGGTGTGTGGGCTATTAGAGACATTTCGCAAAATCACGATTACGGATAGGATATATTGTCTTAGTAAGGGGGCGCACCATCACAAATTACATACGATGTTTAATTGGTGAGACGGCATATGCCCCACTATATTCAGTTACACATATATTTGATGCATGGAAACAAATAATGTGTGTCTCTTTCAGATTCCATGTTCTTATCCGTGTGTTATACACCACATGGATAATGTTAGTGATTCATCAAGCAGGACCAACGGCACATCCTTGGCCTATCTGCACATAACTAAACTGCGTGGGGTATATATTTCGTCTCATTTTAGAGCCCCGTGCGTAAAGATCGAAGTTTTGACCGGATACTTTCAGGATATTGTCCATATCCGTAATCGTAATCGTGCTTTTGCGAAAGGTCTCTATTATCCAATTTGACGGCGATCAAAGATTGACCAACATTGACCGCCAGTTACATAAAGGCATGCTCATCGGACTCTTCTTTGAGGTTGGACATATCTCATATAACTCTACAGAGACGTTGTCTTGGCTCTCCTCCTCGCTTTGTGTTAATTCTAATATCTCAATTATACCTTCAAATCTCATTCCGTAGAAACACTGAGTCTGAGTTTCTATACGGCCGCTATGCGTGAGAAACACGAGGATTGTATCCAGTGAGTGTTCATGCTCGACCTATAAAGTGAAATAGGCACATAATGTGCTTATTTGATTCGAAAATAAGCAGATAATGGAGTCATATCCGTTATTTCGTTTTATGGCGCGGGCCAGAGTGAAAACACATGTTAAAGAGCGTACACCTGAACAGTCGTCAGTTGGCTGATTTTTGTCATTACCCGCACATACTCTGATTAGAATCGTCCCATTATTAGTCGATAATGTGACTAAAACGCTCTCATTTTCAGCATTATCGACTCAAAATGAGGCGATCCTAAGCATATTATCTTCCTAAGTTCGATTATAAGCAGATAATGTGCGGCTTTCGGGAGAGCAGGCTAGACATTTTATGGCCAATATGATATATTGTGTCAATCATATCGACAGCAGGGTGACATAAACTTCAACGAGTGTATGCCATGCGTTCACGATCAGTCGCTTCCAAATAAACTACCCGGTTTACAAAATAATCCAAGTTGGCGAATTCCAGCATTGAGGTCAACACGACAAATCTACGGATCCTCATGTTAACTTGCGTGTCTCACATCCTATATTGAACTATTCTAGTTGTAGTCTTCTATAATAGTGGAATAATTCTGGATATTACAATTTCCTGTATTCAATGCAAGAGGCATAATCCAAAATAAAATTCCACACATGATTCACAAATGATGTCTCGAGAAAATCTGTGCCACATTTTACGCCTTCTGTATAATGAACTACTGCTGATAACTATTACGGAAATGGTGCTATGTCACTACAATTTGTGTCCTTTCTATCAGTTGTAGTTTTGCCATATCCGTAGTTACGATTACGGTTTCGAAGGGCATAGCATGGTCACGCAAGCTGTGTGTGTAGTAATCGAGCCCACCTATTACTATGACATGTAAACAATATAATAACAAAATAATTACGACAACCAGAACCATATCAGCTTACTGCGAGTGGCAAGACGTTTGAACGGCACTACTTTCTCACAAATGGACTTGTTTATCGTCAATTCTGCAAACGGTTTGGGGACCGTCCGATACATTTACGAGTACTATTATATTAGCTATTTTTAATGTTTATCCGTAGTAATTCATTATGCAATAGGTACTAACAGGTATGACATATCCTGGATTCAACTATTATAGCTATATTAAACAATTATAGTTAAATTTGACTATACGAAATCCACATCTTTTCTGTATTCGCTAAAACTACAGGATGGCGCATCTCCATATACAAACACATTGGAATGTGCGCATTAGTCAAACAATTGTATATATATATATATATATATAATTCAGATAAAGTTTATTATGCAACAACTTGCGCTAGTCTGTTTTGATGTGTACATGCATGCTATTTTGAAAATCATTAATTGGTCGCTACGAAGGTTCATTCGTAACAAATTTTGACTTAGTTAATTGACAGAAGACTGTTGATCATTTTATCTTTGAATAGTCGTATATGGATAACTTAAAATTATTGATTTGCCTTTATACTTACCACGAAGGTTGTACTGCGTGATTCGCTATGTAACCCCTCTTTCATCAAGTGCATGTATTACCAACAGTCATTTTAATATAATAGTTGAATACAAGATGTGCCATGTCTGATTAATGTAACACGCTCATATCATTATTAATGTAATCTTGCACAAACTGTTACAAAGCAATTGTTATGACTTGGAAATTGAAAATTAAATCAGATGCATCGATAAAGCATGTGCATCGCGAATGTTAGTTCGAGCTCATTATTATTGAAGTCGATACCGAGAAATATTAATTGTGTCAAGTGGGGTGGGGACTCTTCAAAAGAATCATCAGTTGGTCGCATTTATACTCTATTCCAATAATACTAGTTCCGCGCAATCATGTTAACAATTTTTTCTCACGCATTGCTTGTGACGCCTACACATTTTCCATATCTCTTCTGGTGGAATATACCATGTGTTTTTGTGTATACTTCTACATCTATATATCATGCAATGTATTTCGTCGAGTTTCGCCCGACAACGAAACACACAACTTACCTGCAGAGCTTCCTAACGGTTTTACCTCACATTCTTGTTGTATCATCACACAACGTAAAGGAATGCAGCTTTATCCAAATGTATACAGGGACATGGCCAGAGGGTCATCATGGGGGTGTCCACCTTGGAATTTCCAACTCTTTGCAGCTACAAAAAAAACCCTGCAAACAGAGGAAACTTTGCAAGTCCGAGAACTTTCATTCCAACTGTTAGAAATTCCAAACTAACACCCCCGTGCATGTTGATGGAAATTTCTGAATGATTACTACTTCAGTAAAAAAATAAATGACAGAAAGGTGGAAAATTTTGTTCTAAAAATAACTTTCACCCTAATTAATGGTTGGAATATCAAACTGTGAGAAGAAATTCAACGTAATTTTGTCTGGCATTTTCAACTGGTATTGTGTCAGATAATGGGTGAGACACCCACCATCTGTCGCCGCGTCCCTGAATGTATAGTACATGTATATATAGCCGTCATCAGTGGGGCTTCCATATCACGATTCTTCGAACAGAGTCACGTTTTGTATATGTACATGTACATGTATATCATCACCTCTGACTATCCGCTATACTATGATCTGAAACTGGGTATTCTATATATACAAAAAGCACCCGTGAATCTGTCCCTTCTGGCATACAATTTGGACGTTATTTTTGGTTCGCGAGAACCGCAGACAAATGTATAATAATTATAGTATTCTGTTCTTGTCTTATGTGATACATGTACATACAGTTTTATTGTTCTCACCCAGTTGTTTTTATATTTTTATTTTTATCAATGAAGATTCACTCAATTTATGCCATTCGGACCGACGTCCGGGTGTCCGTCATCCCGTCCGTCAATAATTTGACGACTGATTATTGGATCCAAGTAAACATGTGTAATACCACGAGTATTTCTTCCAATGAGTATTCCCTATTTTTTGAAATGATATTGCTTGTGTTTATGAATGCGTATCCCATTGACTAATTAATGGATCATCAGATAGCATTTGATGATGGAATGGAGTCAAGTCATGTGACACGTGACGCCTTTCACAATCAAGAGGAATCTTGCTTTATTGATATTGGAATATTCATTACTGGAATTAATACTCCAATAACGAACTATCAGATATGATTAAAATTCCATTTGAAGAATATTTCTGAATACGAGGTCAAAATATCACGCGAAAATCTACACATGCAATACCTTAATATATAACGACTACGAAGGAAAATAATTTTGAACACTAGTCTGTATTATATAACGATTGCATGTGAGCCAGTGGCATTGACGATCTTTATCCCTTCCATGATTGGAGCTTGTGAAAACCCTGTGCCAATGCATTCTCTTATATATACGAGTCTCCCAAATGGGGCCTCCCGTATATAAGAGAATACTTTGGCCTAATAATAGTTACATTGACCTTGTACGCCGGTACGTGCTCGTGTATATGCAAGGCTCCCTATGGGAGACTCGCATATACAAGATAATGCCTGGCGCATGATCTTCAATGCTGCACCAGCGCAGCTCCAGTCACGAAAGGGTTATATCAGAGGCGATCATTGTCATTTGAGCTTGCCTGACAAACATTCAAAACGTGCTAAAACTCCCTCTTTTAAAAGTCGATATCTGATCGTCACAATCACCTTTCGATTGGCTCATGTATTTGCAGGTGAGATCTAATTATTTCCTGGAATAGAACAGGTACAAACGATACTTTGTGGTATCAACTGTGTCGGATGAGGCATCCTTAATTAATCATTCTTGAAATGTTAATTAAATATAACGTAAATTAATAGCTGCTTGTCCGATCTCATTGAATTTCGATATGGGTTTTTACCATGGTGATAAACTTCGAGGCCGTATCGAGTGGCTCGTTTCGCTCCACATTTTAGGATTATAACCCTTTGGTAATTCTGAATGTTTATTTCTTAGTTCAATACTACAGTAATTAGTTATCTAACCAAATTGAGATTGGGTAGATACATTGCCTACGTACTTGTGTACAGTTATCTGGGAATGTCAGATATCTGTTCGTGCATTCGGCTTTTTAGAATTACCCCTCTTTGTTTGTGTTGGAATGTTGGGAAAAGATGGGGAGTTTTGTTGCACTTGATATGAGCTCTTGCCTTTTGATGAATTTATAATTTTGAGGACGTAGCTTCAATGCTGGAAAATTAAATTTGAAAATTGTGCCCATCATCTTCCAGATAGTCAAGTTTCCTTCGACGTAATCTAGTTGGTTAAATCTGTTCGGATAATACTGGTTTACGTCTCAGTGTGGTTGTCTTTCTCTTCTATATAGAGGTCCGTAAACGTAAATCACCCGCTCATCTAAAATCACCCGCCCATTTAACATCACCCATGACGGTAATAAAGTGTCAAAATTGTGAAAGTAACACGATTTATTCCATAGAAAACATTAACTGTTCTGCAATCAACAAGAGTTGTCAATTGAAAATAGTAATTTAATGTGAACAATATAATTTATCACAATGTTTACATAATATTAAAACAAAGACTCGTTTGACTTCGCGAACTTCGTAAAAGTTCTATAGACATTAACAAACAGGTCAACTCTGTGGTTGCTCCTAATTACCCGATGTATTATGTGCGTAATTTAACAGTTACATCAGATATAACAGTTACAACAGTTATAATTCATCATTATGACCGTAAGATGTCAACCTTTCTGACAATTATAGCATGTTGTGTTGATTCGTATGGTAAAGAAGATTACAGTTGACGAAAAATCCCTCTACTTCTCGTAAAGTCCGCTATAGAAGAGCAAGGCAATCATACTTCGACGTATAAACCAATATTATTATATCCCTACCGATTTCACTGGCTGGTTTACATCGAATGAAACGGGATACCTTCAATGTTGAAATTGCTTCCTTAACCTCGAGATGACAAATCAACTCAATCGAGCCATTATGTTGACTTAAGGATCAATGGACATCAACTGGTAAAACAATTTATCTTTATCCAGCACAAGTTGGGCTAACATTAGAACATGCAGAAAAAAAACATTGTATAATTCAAATGAAACAAACACTAGAAATATACCTTCAAAATTTCTTGTTTCTTGTTTCGCTGTAAACATGCATGTGCTCAGACTAAATGTTCAAATAATTATCAAACTTACTATTCTTTCAGCCTGATTCTTTCATTAAATTTATTACCAATTGAACAAATAAAAGTGGTGATATGGTGAGTGAATCAAAAAAATAGTTTTGCTTCTAAATAAGATATATTTTGCAGAATTTTTTTTCAAGTTGCATATTCTAATGGTAGATATGTGATTGTGGTCAATGAGGACCCCTCATCCTTCACTGTAATTGTGTGTTACTGTTCTCGAGTTCAAGCCACATTACAATGATAACGTATGGGCATAGGGCATTTCGTTCATTTAACACGTAGATAGAATTGCGGTATACTTTTTGGTTTTAAATATAGCTGTAAATAACAATGTGGTGGATTGTTTTCTGTAATATAATATTGTTCGTTACAAAATATATTATTTACTAAAATAAATTATAGACACGTTTTCTTACTCGTTTGAGTCTGGACTTAGCCCCGCATTAGCAAGTGTTGCTAAGGGCAACGTGTCCGTATATGTTAGGCAATAGATAATATTAAGGGGGTGTTTATACATTAGCCGGCGAAGATCCCATTCGCTTTAGCCGGTTAGCGATAACAATAGAGTGTTTATACTTCACCGGATAAGAATTACAGGTATCCAGGTACGCCGCTATACGGTTTTCAACTTTTGGATAAAATGATTTAGTACAAGCACCTGATTGTCGTATGTATTCTAATTCGCTCTGTGGTTAAGTTAGATGTTTATTTGGGGTCATGGAACAATATTATTGTGTAATCACTGATAGACCAGCCCGCTTTTCACCAGCGTACATATGGGTCAGTGTGCCAGTTTGATTGTCTCTAATCAGCTGTCCGTCGGTGGTCACACGCCTTGATTATAAGCAATTATTATAAATACTAACTGAGGATATTACATGTATTCTCGTGTGCATGGTATATTTGTTGCGCATTCGAACCCCTATTTTCATACCCACCCATAACGACGGTTCAGGAGTCAAGAACGTTACGGGCAGTATATAACAAACCTATAGACAACCGTAGCTACGGATTTTATATAAAGATGGATAAATACCAACACCCCGTCCGATCTATGGACGGGACATTCCATGTAGCACTCTACACAGCCTATTAGTGTTTCGACCTATTTTGTCACCCAATTTAGATATTGGTGAGCCCGCAAGGTCATCGTCAGGAGAGAGCGGAAGTCAGATTCCTCAAAGTAACCGAGGGATCGTCACATATATGTATGTGCGCATGTGTGCATGGTAGATACAGTTTGTCTCATGACAGCTGAGTTGAGCGATGGCCTTTAAGTAGGCTTCGCATTTTGTTCAGAGTATAACATGCTTATTATAATAAGCGTGAGTAATTGCGTCATTCGTTGTGAAATAGCAATAAGTCGGAAGCATCATTTTGTGCAGGTTAACGCAGACTGAAGTTGTGTAGTCTGTACTTAATTTGTTGCGAATATTGGTTGTCAATACAGCACGTGCTCGGGTCCGCCCACCGTTCTTTGTGTAATACGGCAGTATAGCAAACACGTAATTTCATTGGTTCGTTGGGTGTGATTGACACAGCCACTTCAGACAACTAATTTTCTGTGGAGTTTTTTTCTGCAACTCACCAATTCTTAGGTCAATTATTTTTTTGTCTTTTTGTATTTGTATAGAAGCAGTATTGTGCAGATACATGTATATCATATATTTAGAGGACAGTAAGCCCTAATCCTTGTTTCTGATTTTCCAATATATATATGTACATATAGATTCACGTCAGTATATCATGACCCAGTGTAGGGGTTTAACTGTGCAGCATGTAGCTACTACGTAAAAGTAACGTACATGTATCCATCTATAGGAGAATCATTAAGTTCGTTCCATTTCAAACTTTCATGTATGTGTACATATCTGGTTTGGATACACTTTGGATACGTTCTTCGTTACGAAGTAATTGGTCAGTAAGAGAGTGCGTGCCTGGTGTAGCATCTGTCAAAGTACAGGAATTAAAATTTTAGCCCGTTATGGGGTCTTTGATACCCATGTAGGGGAGGTTTTATATAAAGATGGATAAATACGAACATCACGTCCGATCTTTGATCTAGACGTTCCATGTGTATTCATTTTCAATGAGTAAATTATCCATTGCACGTGTGTGCATATAGTTAGGATATTGTTCGTATAGTCCTTACAGAATAATACGTTTTTTAGATAGCATTTCTCCCAATTTCTTCCCCCGACGAAAGACGAGCGCTGGGGATTGCATTGACGAGTTGCTCTCATGAGTGGATTTTGAAACAATGTTCCAGTTATTTTTTAACACGTCTTGTATTCTTGATGCACCAGTATGGTATTGTGTGCAAATTATGATTTATCAGTGGCATTGAGCCGGTGCTTCTTGGTTAGTTTAGCACGTCGATCATTGAATGTCAATGTCTGCAGGGCCGCCGATATTTCTTGCGGGCTATAGCCTTTGTTGAAACCCGAAACAACGGTTTATAAATTCCGTTTCAGTAGATGAGTTTCGTAGGTATGAATGATTTCGCCTATGAGAAATGATTTGAAACAGCTGGAAGAGTGGTTATACTTCCTATGTAGATACTGGAGTGATTCAGTCTTTTTTATGTGACATTTAATGTCAAGTATCCCAGTATTCGTAGACGTCGGACCTTTAAATATTTCAAGATCCAGGAAGCTGACTTCATTTTCCTAAATTTCATAAGAAAATTTCAATAGGTCATGGGCATTGTTTGCCAAAGAGAAGAAGTCTAGCACCTCTTGGCGCGTAGCATTCCAGATAAGAATGCCATCATCTCTGTATCTAAAATTTAGTATGCATTTGTGTGAATGCTTAAAGTTCTCAATAAGCGTTTTGATGTGCTTATATTTGGTGTCATACCGTGTAGAAAGCATGATTAAATAGTTAAGTAGTACACATTCGGTTAAAATGGGAGTCAGTATACATACACGTTTCCTATTGGAAAACAGTTGTATACTTAGATACTATACATATCATATGTAGGCAGGCATCCATGTTCAGGGATGTCATGGTGTCATACCGTGTAGAAAGCATGATTAATTAGTGAAGTCGTACACATTCGGTTAGAGTGGGATTCAGTATATATACACGTTTCCTATTGGAAAACAGTTGCTTACTTAGATATTATACATATAATATGTAGGCAGGCATCCAAGTTCATGGATGTCATGGTGTCATACCGTGTAGAAAGCATGATTAAACATTTTGTTTCACATTGTCACTGAATGTGGGTCAGTGGAATACACGGTCATATAGGTTCTCTTAGAATTTCATTAATTAGATTAGATTAGATAGTATATGGTCATCAATTCAACATGGACAATTTACAAATGTGGACAATTACAATTTTACATTTATAAAAAATAAAAATACAAGCATATATGGTTGAACAAAAGTTTGAATTACTGTGGCACATGTTCCCCACAACTACTAATCTGTGGAACCACGTGGAAAGTAATCATGAGGCAGACTCTGGAAGAAAATGAGCGATGTTGTTATACATGTACTAAAGCAGAAGTACCCGACGTTGCTCGGGTGAAGAATGCGTAATTTATTAGTGGCTATTCAAGTCATTTTAAATAAGTATTAGGCATCTGGGGTCAACAACACCTATTTCATGACTCTCCGGATAAAGTCATCCATCTTTTAAGTTGATAATAAACGCTCTGTATTTCTAATTATTAGTGCTTATGTTAGTCATTTGAGATAAAACAAAAACACCAATCCCGTGACATTCCCCGAGTCATTTTACTGTTATGCACCATTTTCCCCACATAAAATCTATGGCTAAAAATAAATGCTCTTTATTTGTCATATACTTTATTAGCCCCCCCCCCCTCTAAGTCCAAATGCGCCTATCCTATGACAACCCTCTGGTCAGGTGACCCCATATGTACCAATGTTCCTACATATATTCTAAGCTGATAAGAAACGCTCGTATTGCTCATATTTCCCCCTTAAGTCGTCTGAGGTCAACGGAATCTATTTCATGACACTCTACGGATCAAATTATCCACATGTTTCAGTTTTCACCCACCATATTTCAACCATTGGGTATATAGTTAATAATTTAGTTAAATTAGTTAGTAGTGCCCTTTTAAGACATCTGAGGTCAACTGGGCCTGTCTAATAATATTCACATGGTCAAATTACCCATATGTACAAATTTTCAGCTCCGATGGTCCAACAGTTTGGTCGCCTCTAGTCAAAATATATATAAGATACTTATTAGTGCCATTTGAAGACACGTGATGTGAATGGGACCTATCTGATAACGCACCTCGTGTCAAATTACGCCTATACACAAATTGTCAGCTCCGGTGGTCCAGCCGTTTGGTTGCATATAAGCGGACAAACGAACTCACAGAATTGAGTTGTATTAGTATAGATAACTTAAGGAATAACCTTCAATCTGAACTATATATGCATTTACTTGCTTATAGCAAATTCTTATGGTGCAATTAATGACTTATATCTTTAAAATGAGGTATGCACTGCACGTTTTCGTACTTATACTGTGTCCGAAAAAATGCGAATAGTATTCCAATATTCACTCGTTGAATTAGGCGAATATTTGAATGTCAAAAATTTGTCGTATACCGAACACTTTTCGAAACCGCAGAAATGGTAGTTTTTACAATCGGGTGGGACATATTAAAAATCGGTCTTGTGAATATCAGAGCTTATAATTGTTCTGGAGAAAGGGTTTTGTGTTTTACATTGGAATTCGTCCCACCATCAACAAGAATGTGTCCATATAATTTGGTACATACTATTTTAATCAGAGACGTGTCGCATCAGGTGTATTGGTGATGTTTCCCACCCCTACTTTTGTCAAATTTGCAATAGTTTGGCACAGCATCCACTGGAAATTTCATACCAAACATAGGTTGAAATGGTTCTTATAATTGATTTTCCCTCCAGTATCTTTTTGAACCGAACGCCGAATATTTCCTAGTTTCGGTAAAATGTTTCATTTGGAAAATTCTGATCCAACAACTGGGAATTCCTGGTCTTAGAAATTTCGGTCTCCTCAGTGGAAATTCCAGGTCTGACACCTCAAACGGGTACCCGGTGTGTCCAAGGACGTATTAGCCCCTTCTCAATTGGCACTTTCTATTCTAGTTGCAAATATATAGACCCCCTAAGTACATGTCTATTTATGGTACGGTGGTGTGCATAATTTATCCATAAAACACGTGTCGCCTGGTCGATATTTGGAGCCTGCTGTGTTCGATTGAATTTTCTGGATTTCTGCGTGCCACTATAATCTCAACAGCGGCCATTTCCGTGTACTCGTTGATATAACCTATCCCATAAATAGACATTATCTGCCGGACTATTTCAATCACGTGATTGATCACGTGCATACTATAACAGGAAATACGCATGTTGAAAGTAAAACTCATCTGTTAAAATTGAACTAATTATAGCTGCGTAATACTATTTGTCACTAGTTAATGCATTTTTCGAGTTTGGTACAGCATGCAGTGGATACATTCTGCCGCATTCACATATACAGTAAAGCTCGAATGAAGCGACTCCTTAACCACAGCAGAATTATGGGTAACTTTTCAGGATTTAATCGGAAATATGGCTTGTTGCCATTCATTGGAAAGCCCTCAGTGAGAGCTTTCCGGTGAATGGCAACAAGCCATATTTCCGACTAAATCCTGAAGTTACCCATAATTATGCTGTGGTTAAGGAGTCGATTAATAGGGCATTACCGTATGCGTCAACGAGTCAATGGTCATCGCCTTATTACCAGGGCGGTATACTGATTGTACCATTCAAGTTCAAATTCAGTATAATTTGTATGATAATAAAGAATATATATCATAAATACAACAGGACATCACCAAAGCATAGCTTGTAGTGCAGGGCCCTTACGGTAATATATTATAACAATTATGTTTCACTTATAGTAATGTGGTGTTTCAACATATAATGACAAGTGTATATGTACAGAAGGGTGGTGTGCGCGAGGTGGGGTGAGGGGGTAAGAGTATATGATATTTAGATATTTTGTGTTGCAATTTGAATACTATAATAATCACTTGGAAACTCCAATATTAATGTTGTGCCTTGACGGGAGGGTATCCGTTGTGGTCACCTTAAAATGGCCTATTACTGTTAGGTAGGTGTCCCGCATCTCTGAAAGTTACAAAATACAAATATTACTGTATTCTACATGTATAGGTGGGTATGAGCCGAAACATTACATGTATAAACTATCTCGGACAGCATTAGAGTGTCCATGCATGTATCATATTATCATGCACTACGGGATGTCGCTGTAGATAACAATGTTGTTCCCACAACAATAGCAAGTTTGCGATACCCGTCCGATGGGAACGGGTACTGGTAAATCGGTCACTTCGTCATAAGTACATGAATTATATGAAGTAGCTACGCATTAACATATTTTTGCATATATATCAGCTTAAGATGATTAAGATGTCATTTAAGCCACGTTTTATGTTCAAACTGTCGAGGCGGCTTCTAACACTTAGCTGACTACGGAAAGCCAATCGTTTCACTAACAACATACTGTGTTATCGCCAGTACTGACAGATTATGAGTCAGAAAGTAGACTGTTCTAGATAGTCTCGACCCTTAGTCCCTTACATTTGGCACTAATATGTCGTGGAATTAAAACATGACCATGACGCCACTCCTGTGTTCGGCGCGTCCGGTTAATTTAATTATGTAGGATAATGGATCGTACATATGCATTATTATACAAATAACGATCCATTATTTTCATAACGGACGCTCAACATCGAACTTAAACGGACATGGCTCATTCAAGCTTCGATATGTTGTCTATGTAATTTGGAGGGAGGTATATGATAGGTTAACAAATACGAAATATTGACATACCGGCTTCACATGCTCTGACCAAAATTGTATTTTCAATTCGGTCCCAGGCTGACATGAGGTTACCTCAGACTGATATCGGGCCAAGTAAAGTCCCCTAAATATACACATGCCTGCATGTACATGGTCAAGAGTATGCCGCATTTGCCTTTCGTGTAATACTTATGGGCATGCATGTACATCACTTGTGGAAATGATTGTTTATACATTCATGTCAACGTGTATGACCAAAATTAAAAACTAAATAAATTGAATGGCATCTATTCTAGTTGTCTGAGGACATAATGTGAGGACAGGATGTGAACATGGGTCGCATGAAGAGCCCACATGAATCCGAGAAAAGGTGAAATGTTTAAAATAAGGTTGTGTTGTGCCTTGTGCCTTGACGGGACGACGATAGCGACGAAAGATGATGACTATGACGATGATGAGGAGGATTATGATGTTGTTGTTGACGTCGTTGATGATGATGGTGATGATGATGATAATGATGATGACGGTGACGATGGGGACGACGCGGACGATTATGATGATGATGATGATGATGATGATAATGATGATAATGATGATGACGACGAAGATAATGACTATATACATGCTGATGATGTTGAAACAATCATGACGATGACGACGCTAATGATGATAATAATGATGATGATGGTTATGATCGATGATGATGATGGGTGACACTTACCACGACCACCAACCGCAACGGCCATACTAACATTGTGTACATAGCTCTGTATATACGTTTTTCACTCTGTATTCCATACACATTATGATTGAGTGAAATAAAGCAATTCAATCCCCATGAGATCATGTGCCGAATAATGTAATGATTGAATAAATCAGGGTCAGTCTTTTTGATTCATTATTGTGGATATCATAGATCATGGATAATTGTTGAGGCATTTTATATATAGGCTTATGTTCGGCTGGTGGTGGTGTGGTTGGTAGTGGTAGCTTGTTCACTGTTACAGAGGCATAATTAGCCAGAGAGGAGATGGAGATTTAGTTGAGAATTATATATTTCGCGAATATGTTTTCTATTTATGGAAAATGTTATTTGAGATCGAAGCTGAAAAAAACGAGTCGTTGATAATGGCGTGCCAAATTCATGAAGGGACGTTGCGAGAAGGATGTATAATTATGTTTTCAATTTTGTGATTTTCGTGCACAAATTTGAAATATTCAGACTAAGTGTAAGTTGAATATTGTTCTCATAATTTTATTTTCCAACCAATATTTAGTGTGATTTTTATTTATGTCCGAGAGTCGAATATTGTCCTACATTCTCGGACTTGCTGTCCAATTGTTGGACTGAAATGGCCACTTATAACACCGTTATGATTGGAAACTTTTCAACATATTGCAGGCTTGACTCTTGGGGTACCAGTTGGAAAAGTTCAACCAAGGGGTCCAATATGGACAATATAGCGACATCCCTGATTTTAGTTGAAAAGCATATTAAATAACTTTGAAGATGGAAAGTAGCGTTTATTTGTCTTACAACGATGCGCATAATGTATCCGTACAGCATGTTACTCTTGTGGTCGATATATTAACACCTGCTACGTTACCTGCATTTGCCTGAGTTCCGCATGCCACATGAATGTATCTTCCGCCTCGGTTTCTGAGGCTCGGTACTGAGACAAAACTATAATATACAATACAGCTATGCCGTGGATATCAACCCAAACACAGAATATAGCATGTGTGGCTCTACAGTTCGACTATCTTAAATACAAGTAGGGATTTTGCAAGAAGGTATCCGTTGTGGTCACCTTATAAAATGGCCTACTGCATCCACCTTGAACCAGACCAGTTATCGAACTACCTACCTACGTTTGGGCAATTTCCAACTTATGGCCATAAAAGTCCACATGTTGTACTTGAAGTAGGAAAAATGTAACTGATTAAACAACAAATTCACAGCTAATAACTGGTTGGAAAATCGAACTACATGTATGAGAACAACTTCAACCTAGTTTTGGTGTAAAATTTCAATTAGTGTTGTGTCGGTAAGGTATGCAAAAAATTGGCAACAGTACTTTTGAATATTTCGACAGCATATGTCCCCACGTCCCTGAAATTTGCAAGAATACAATATTACTGTTAGGTAGGAGGCCCACGTCTCTGAAATTTACAAAATACAAATATTTCTGTAATTGGGTATGTGCCGAAACATTACCTGCATAAACTATCTCGGGCAGCATAAGAGTATCCATGCATGTATCAAATTACCATGCACTGCGCGATGTCGCCGGAGATAACAATGTTGTTACCACAACAATAAGTCAACAACATCATGAGTGGTGGTGCGATATTCATCTGATCCTCACTTTAATTTATCCGAATATTTCAGCAGCCGGTGGTGTGATGATACTGCGAATTTGACGAACGCGTTCAACGTTCGCTTGGATCAGGCTAACCCAAGTCACCCACGCACATTGGGTAAAATGTTCAAATAATAAAACATCTGTAAAAACTTCAACTCCAAGTTGGACACGGCGAACTAGATGAAATGTGTTCGTTTTCATATTCATGATTGATAGAGTTCTCCAATAACGACATTTCGCTTGTTGAAACCATTGTTGTGTCAGCAAAACTGTGATTTGTCAATAAACATCGCCAATCGTGTAGTATTTACATGAAAGTTCAAATATTTTAGTCTGAATATGATATCTATATACTTTTTCAATGTTTAGACCTTTTGCAATGTTGATCGCCAAGTTTTGATTAAATTTTGGTATCGTATTGGACTTAGTCCAAGTCTGCTCGTACTGAAACTAGCTAATGTATTGGGATAGGGAGATACTAGTTTTAGTACGAGTACCTCCCGTTACCATTTGTGTGACGTGGTTTACGCGTTAGTTACCAGCTGACATAAAACCACATTTAAATGTTATCAAATATCATAATTGCGACAATAAACGGGTTTGTTCCGTAGAAGACATGATATTTGTTCTCAAAACCACATAGTTGTTAATTAAAACGGTAATTTAAAGGTACGGATGGCCTTGGCGGTGGGTATCCTGTGAAAATATTTCAACCCGTCAAAAACCGCCACAAACAGAAAGAACAACAAAATGTAGACAGACTTTGTCCGTATACAAATTGTTATGTAAACAAAAGCATAAAAAGTTACTTTTCTGGTGTTTGTTTATATTATGATGGTAAACACAAAGAGCGTTCTTTGTGGTGAATTCCTGATATGGAACGAATAAAGAGCGTTTATGCCATGTGTGTGTGATTAGCCAGCAGCATTGTGCTGTCTTCTGCAGGCTCTTGCTCAGGTAAAATATAGTAAATCTTTATGATAACATGCTGTTTACGCGATGGTCATGGTATATATGAACGAAACTGTATGCGTATGTTTTTCTGTTTACGGTGATTGGAACAAATATGAATATTTTCGACAACTAAGGCCTCGCGTGCCTTTAATGTGAAATAAAGACATTGCCACAGTGTTTACATATTATAAATAGTATGTGAACTCAAATGACCTCACGAGGTGACATCAGCATATATATTCCGGCGAAAATATTCTAGCAATCGTAAGGTAAACATAAACATCCATGAATAACAATAAATTTAAGATTTAACCAAATTTATTTCCCAACATACACACATTTCCGTGTCCTCTATTCGTGTTGATTTAGTATGTGGTTTATCGTGTTTTTATTCTCTCAAAGATAAATCTGTTTGCAATTTGTTGCGGGTAAAATAATATATGGACTGGATAATAATGCGTCTTATTTTGTTTCCAGGTGGTATTTTAACAGATCGTTATGATCGCATCCGATGAGTGGCTGCTGTTGGTGGCGGGCCTTTGTGGGTTCATCGCCAGAACATGTGGCGTGTTCGTGGAAACGTCAAATGGGAAAATCGAGGGGACGACGGAATATGCCGGAAGTGACATCAATGTGTTCTGGGGAATACCATTCGCCAAACCACCTGTGGGGGATCTGCGGTTTCGAAAACCTGAACCGCCCGATTCTTGGACCGGGACTCGTCAAGCGCGTGTTAAACCGAACAGTTGTCATCAGATCTTAGACGAGATGTTCGGCCGTTTCGATGGCGTTGAAATGTGGAACGCCAATACAAATATGAGTGAGGATTGCTTATATCTCAACGTTTGGGCTCCAGCTACAGGAACCAATATGCCCGTGCTTGTGTGGATTTTCGGCGGTGGTTTCAGCAGTGGCAGTTCTTCTCTAGATGTTTACGATGGGCGATATCTTGCAGCTCAAAACGACGTGATAGTTGTTTCTATGAACTACAGGCTAGGTCCGCTAGGATATCTGTACATGAATATGGAAGAAGCACCGGGAAATTTAGGAATGTTTGACCAACAACTGGCGTTAAAATGGGTTCACGATAATATAGACGAATTCGGTGGTGACAAAAATAAGGTGACGATATTCGGAGAGAGCGCGGGTGCAGCTAGCGTGACGCACCACATCCTTTCTCCAGGTTCATGGGATTACTTCCAAAATTCTGCTATTCTCAGCGGTTCTTCTCTAGCCTGGTGGGCCTACCAGACCAAAGAAACTGCTTTAGAGCGGTCCAACCATTTAGCAAAGAGTCTCAAATGTGATATGACTTCAAAGTTATCAAGATTAAAATGCCTCAAAGAAGCCAGCGCGGCCGAGTTGACACACGCACAATGGAACTTGATTAGGTATTACTTTGACCCCCAATTTACGCCGGTTGTGGACGGAGATTTCCTACCTGATGTTCCCGAAACGCTCATGAGAGCTGGAAAATTTAAAAATGGAAGTCTTATATCAGGTGTTGTTAAAGACGAAGGAATGTTCTGGCTTGTGTACGGCTTACCGGATTATTTCAACTTTAATAATACCAAAAATATGCCGATTACTACACCTCGAACACTCGATCTCATTTCGAAAGTTATTGCTCCGTATAGTGGTGCTTTAGTTAACATGACATATCATGAATATTCATCCGTGTTTCCGGTCCCCACTGTGCGGGATATGGCAGACGATATTAGTGGCGACCTAATTTTTAAGTGTAGTGTTAAAGAGTTCGCCACGTACTATTCTCAAGCTGGAAATAATGTGTACATGTATTCGTTTGAGCACGATACCACAGGGAATCCGTGGCCCAAATGGATGGGTGTGCTACATGGATATGAAGTAGACCATTTCTTCGGTCTCCCATTTAACTACCAGTTAAACTATTTACAACAAGAACGTGACCTCAGCAGGAATATTATGACATATCTATCAAATTTAGCTAGAACAGGGTAAGTTTGTGTGTGATTTTCACAATCATAGAACGACGAGCGTCTATAAGAGAATAGGCAGGTTTAGCCACACGTAAGTGTAACTTGTAACGTGAGTTGCCATTGCCAACGAAATTCACCTGACTTGTTTGACAATTTCGCATACACGTACACGGTCATTTTGTTTAAAACTGTTGTGTGCAACGTGTAGTTGTCGGCACTTGTATCACAGATGAATAATCGAATTCAAATGAGCGACCAAATATATGGAGATAGTGTGAGAAAGGGATTTTCATGCCTGCTCGCAAATAACGCCTATGGTTGAATAGAATTAGGCGTATCTGTGGTCGCAGTATGGATACACTTTTCTCACCACCCTTTATTGTTTACATGCTTCGCCACACGTTGGGCTGATATATATTATGACATGTACGTTTGGCGCCGTAAAATCGTGTGACCTTTTCTGCCAAGTACATCTCCATACACGTTACAAGTTAAATATACATCTTGCTAAACCTAACTACTGACTACTATTTTGGAATACAAACACAGTATACCATTTCGGACCAAAATTAGAAACCATAGATCGGGGGTGGTGTTGACACAAATTCCCTGTCGCGCGACATCCTTGATTTCTGTGCTACTATATTGTAATTCAAGTCGAATATTTGTTACTGATATAGACATTCTGATTGGCCGAGAGCTGCTCACTTTAGTTTTCGATTCATCAGCATCGGTCGCTGAAGCGTATACAGATTTCGAATGGAACACGGTGTCATTGACAACGAAAATACGTCATCGCGCTGCCAGGAGTCGCGTAATAGAGTCATCCAGAACGTTGTTTTCTATAGACGCGATTAACAGGAAGTTATTCTAGTGCTGTACGCGAGTAACCAAAATGGAACGTATCCATGTATTTGGTAACCGAAAAAAGGATATCTCACTTGAAAGTATGTAATGTCGATAAAAAAGTGCTTATCGTGCAGTTTATTTTAAAATTCCTGATGGATTGAATAACAATGGAGATAAACGTAACCTATTTCGTTTGATATTTGAGCACGAAAACAGTTGGGCAAGTCGGCTCGTTCACAGACTGTTTCATGCTTGAATACCAGAATATCCAACGAGACAGACAATGTGTATCTCCCAAGTAGAACTACTTCGGACATGTAGTTGACACAAATAACCCCATACGTAATATTCATTTAAAACGAGCATATCTTTTTAGTGTTGTGTGAATTGGGGGAAATCTGAATGGGAATATAGATTGAGCGATAGCTTAGAACTAAGTTAGAAGTTACATGTCGAATTACCGAATTAAATAGAAGTGATTACCCAACATATCCTCGCGGAAATACGCACATAATCGACCTATAATGTGATTAATTCATTGTGAAATAAGCAGATAATGGACTCTTTAGTTTATGGCGCGGACCATTCATATGGGAGTGGGCTATGATTTATATCTGGACGTAAAAAGTTGATGGAAATATAATACACTGGTTTATTCAGCAGAAAGCGTGATATTTGTTCTGAACTCCACAACAGAAATTGAAAGATGTAATTTTGGGTGAAAAATATACATAACCACAATGTTTACACAATTTAGAAAGATTACGAAGTCGCTTGACTTCACGAATTGAACTCGGCTTATTCTGATTATGTTCTGTTACCTATAACACGTTGTCTGTATTATCACCTTTTCTGTAGTGACGTGAATAAGCAGTCAGAAAGCGACAGGAGCTCGGTGTCGTGGCCCCCATACACCACAGACACAGAAGCTTATCTGCGTCTGAATACGCCATCAAGTTCCGTCGACTACGGCCTACGTCACCGTCCATGCCTCTACTGGCGGAATGTCGCACCTCAACTCAACAAAAGTCTGCAGGGTAGGTGTTTACGTACTGATGAATGTTGTACCTCAAATATAACATCTATAGGGTAGGTGTTTATATCAGGCCTGGAACCTGGCACACTGTGCTCACATCGACTTGACTGGTCCCAGGACTATAAACATTGCGATCGCTCTGCTTTGGACGTCGTTATTATGGGAGGGCACGTCACAGAGCGGTAGCGTCGTAGTGTTTCACATATGAGCCAGGGACGAGTCTACACATCGACAACCAACAACCAACAATACAACAACCAATATGTACCAGCGCGTACCATTCATACTTCCTGTCTGACTATACACTGTTAGAAAAATGCCCATCGTTTAACGGTGTCATACCGCGCAACATCGCTGCAAACCGTGGACCGTTAAACATACGGTCAGGCTGTAGCATGTTCCACGATACGAAACTGTTTAAGCAACTGGCAGACTGTAACCAGTAACTGTCAGACCGTTGTATTTTTTACGGTTCAACACCGTTTAATTAATATGAAGACCGTAACTAATAACGGTCAGACGAATGATATTTTTCACAAATTTTTTGCTCTTAATTTGATCATTTACCACAGAATTAGCCCGTGGTGACAATATGATTTCCTGGTAGTCATTACGATTCATATGTTTTAGATTGGTCGAAATTAGTATTTATTGTCACTGCCGTATATAATTTGGTCGCCAACAAATATACTGTTGGATTTTGACGGCATGAACTTGGAATTTTTTTAACTGACCATTTTCATAAAACAACGGTGTTTCACAGTACAACTGATGAAACGGTACGGGACCGTCGGATTACGACGGTCCGGCACCGTCAAACCGACGATATTTTATAACAGTGTATAACACTGTTCACGAATATCTGTTCACGAACTCATTATGCACACTATAAAGCATGTGATATTCGTTCCATACCCCGACACCATGCACATTGGTCTAAAATATGGTTTATTTAAGTTCATCTATGGCGCCACCTCTCTTTTTCAAAGGAAAGTCGGTGGTTGGCAGTTTTGAATTTCGCCACATAAGGGATCAGATTATATAAAATGTTGGTGTTGTCATGGTTAAATGTTTGCCATTCTGTCATTTCAGGCTCAAGAAACCCCGATTCATGCAAAACTAGCTCCAGTTCACGAAGTTTGCAATCCGTTCCAGTCATTCTCGTCATATTGATGTCTTCAATAATATTCACCTGAATTACATATCATCTAAAGCATCGAATATACTTCCATAATATTAATCAGAAGTACACCTCGTGTAAAACATGCATCGAATACACGAAAGAAACAGAGCCATTATGCATGCATGAGCACGAATTCACCAACTGTGTCCATATACAGTCCAGATAGTTTATATCGGGCGATGCTCAACGCGAAACTATATATGGTCGTCACGGATGTATGGGCTATTAGAGACCTTTCGCGAAATCACTATTGCGATTACGGATAGGAGGATGTAGTGTCCTACATTTGTAGTAAGGGGGACACTATCACAAATTACATAAGATGTTTAATTGGTGAGACGGCATATGCGCCACTCTATTCAGTTACACATATATTTGTTGGAAAAAATAATGTGTGTCACTTTCAGATCCCATCTTCTTATCCGTGTGTTATACACAACACGGATAATGTAGCAGGACCAATTGCACATCATTGACACATCTGCACACAATTAAACTGCGTGGGGTATATATTTCGTCTCATTTTAGAGCCCCGTGCGTAAAGATCGAAGTTTTGACCGTATACTTGCAGGGTATTGTCTATATCCGTAATAATAATCGTGATTTTGCGAAAGGTCTCTATTATCCAATTTGACGGCGATCACAGATTGACCAATATGGTTAATCGCCGGTTGTATAAAGACATGCTCGTCTGAGTTTCAATAGCGCTATGTGTGAGAAACACGGGGATTGTATCCAGTGAGTGTTCACGATTTAGTCGTGATGTTGTGCCTATTGACATTGCAACATATCATCACGCAAATACGCACATAATCGACATATAGACTGAAATAGGTACACAATGTGATTATTTGATTCTGAAATAAGCAGATGATGGAGTCATATCCGTTATTTCGTTTTGTGGCGCGGGCCAGAGTGAAAACACATGTTAAAGAGCGTACACCTGAACAGTCGTCAGTTGGCTGATTTTTGTCATTACCCGCACATAATCTGATTAGAATCGTCCCATTATGAGTCGATAATGTGACTAAAACGCTCTCATTCTCAGCACATTATCGAATCAAAATGAGGCGATTCTAAGCAGATTATCTTCCAAAAACAAGTTCTACTTTTAGCAGATAATGTGCGATTTTCGGGAGAACAGGCTGGACATTTGTATGGCGAATATGATATATTGTGTCAGTCATATCGACGGCAGTGTGTCATAAACGTCAGCGAGCGTATCCCATGCGTTCATGATCAGTCGCTTCCAAATAAACTACTACCCGGTTTATAAAATAAACCCAGTTGGTGAATACGAGCATTGGGGTCAACACGACAAATCTACGGATCCTCATGTGATCTTAGCGTGTGTTACATCCTATATTCTACATCTATATATCATGCAATGTATTTCGTCGAGTTTCGCCCGACACCGAAACACACAACTTACCTGCAGAGCTTCCTAACGGTTATACCTCACATTCTTTTTGTATCATCACACAGCGTAAAGGAATGCAGCTTTATCCAAATGTATACAGGGACGTGGCCAGAGTGTCATCATGTGGGTGTCCACCTTGGAATTTCCAACTCTTTGCAGCTACAAAAACAAACCTGCAAACAGAGGAAACTTTGCAAGTCCGAGAACTTTCATTCCAACTGTTAGAAATTCCAAACTAACACCCCCGTGTTGATGGAAATTTCCAAATGATTACTATTTCAGTAAAAACAATGACAGAAAGGTGGAAAATACTGTAATTATGTTCTAAAAATAACTTTCACCCTAATTAATGGTTGGAATATCAAACTGTGAGAAGAAATTCAACGTACTTTTGTCTGGAATTTTCAACTAGTATTGTGTCAGACATGGGGTGAGACACCCACCACCTGTCGCCGCGTCCCTGAATGTATAGTACATGTATATATAGCCGTCATCAGTGGGGCTTCAACATCACGATTCATCGAACAGAGTCACGTTTTGTATATGTACATGCGCATGTGTATCATTATCTCTGACTATCCGCTATACTATGATGTCTATGATCTGAAACTGGGTCTTCTATATATACAAAAAGGGGGGCCCGTGAATCTGTCCCTTCTAGCATACAATTTGGACGTTATTTTTGGTTCGCGAGAACCGCAGACAAATGTATAATAATTATAATATTCTGTTCTCGTCTTATGTGATACATGTACATATAGTTTTGTTGTTCTCACCCAGTAGTTTTTATTTTTTTATTTTTATCAATGAAGATTCTCTCAATTTATGCCATTCGGACAGACGTCCGGGTGTCCGTCATCCCGTCCGTCAATAATTTGACGACTGATTATTGGATCCAAGTAAACATGTGTAATCCCACGATTATTTCTTCCAATGAGTATTCCCTATTTTTTTAAATGCTATTACTTGTGTTTATGAAAGCGTATCCCATTGACTAATTAATGGATCATCAGATAGCATTTGATGATGGAATGGAGTCAAGTCATGTGACACGTGACGCCTTTCACAATCAAGAGGAATCTTGCTTTATTGATATTGGAATATTCATTACTGGAATTAATACTCCAATAACGAACTATCAGATATGATTAAAATTCCATTTGAAGAATATTTCTGAATACGAGGTCAAAATATCACGCGAAAATCTACACATGCAATACCTTAATATATAACGACTACGAAGGAAAATAATTTTGAACACTAGTCTGTATTATATAACGCTTGCATGTGAGCCAGTGGCATTGACGATCTTTATCCCTTCCATGATTGGATCTTCTGGAAATTTAGCAAAAACCCTGTGCCAATGCATTCTCTTATATATACGAGTCTCCCAAAGGGGGCCTCCCGTATATAAGAGAATACTTTGGCCTAATAATAGTTACATTGACCTTGTACGCCGGTACGTGCTCGTGTATATGCAAGGCTCCCTATGGGAGACTCGCATATACAAGAGAATGCCTGGCGCATGATCTTCAATGCTGCACCAGCGCAGCACCAGCGCAGCTCCAGTCATGAAAGGGTTATATCAGAGGCGATCATTGTCATTTGAGCTTGCCTGACAAACATTCAAAACGTGCTAAAACTCCCTCTTTTAAAAGTCGACATCTGATCGTCAAAACCACCTTTCGATTGGCTCATGTATTTGCAGGTGATATCTAATTATTTCCTGGAATAGAACAGGTACAAACGGTAGCTTTGTGGTATCAACTGTGTCGGATGAGGCATCCTTAATTAATCATTCTTGAAATGTTATATAAATATAACGTAAACTAATAGCTGCTTGTCCGATCTCATTGAATTTCGATATGGGTTTTTACCATGGTGATAAACTTCGAGGCCGTATCGAGTGGCTCGTTTCGCGCCACATTCTACGATTATAACCCTTTGGTAATTCTGAATGTTGATTTCTTAGTGCAATACTACAGTAATTAGTTATCTAACCAAATTGAGATTGGGTAGATACATTGCCCACGTACTTCTATACAGTTATCTGGGAATTTCAGAAATCTGTTCGTGCATTCGGCTTTTTAGAATTACCCCTCTTTGTTTGTGTTGGAATGTTGGGAAAAGATGGGGAGTTTTGTTGCACTTGATATGAGCTCTAGCCTTTTGATGAATTTATAATTTTGAGGAAGTAGCTTCCACGCTGGGAAATTAAATTTGAAAATCGTGCCCATCATCTTCCAGATAGTCAAAGTTTCCTTCGACGTAAACTAGTTGGTTAAATCTGGTTTACGTTCCAGTGTGGTTGTCTTTCTCTTCTATATTGCGGTCCGTAAACGTAAATCACCCGCTCATCTAAAATCACCCGCCCATTTAACATCACCCATGACGGTAATAAAGTGTCAAAATTGTGAAAGTAACACGATTTATTCCATAGAAAACATTAACTGTTCTGCAATCAACAAGAGTTGTCAACTGAAAATAGTAATTTAATGTGAACAATATAATTTATCACAATGTTTACATAATATTAAAACAAAGACTCGTTTGACTTCGCGAACTTCGTAAAAGTTCTATAGAGATTAACAAACAGGTCAAGTGTGATGTTACTCCCAATTACTCGATGTATTATGTGCGTGATTTAACAGTTACATCAGATATAACAGTTACAACAGTTATAATACATCATTATGACCGTAAGATGTCAAACTTTCGGACAATTATAGCATGTTGTGTTGATTCGTATGGTAAAGTAGATTACAGTTGACGAAAAATCCCGATACTTTGCATAAAGTCCGCTCTAGAAGAGCAAGGCAATCATACTTCGACGTATAAACCAATATTATTATATCCCTACCGATTTCACTGGCTGATTTACATCGAATGAAACGGGATACCTTCAATGTTGAAATTGCTTCCTTAACCTCGAGATGACAAATCAACTCAATCGAGCCATTATGTTGACTTAAGGATCAATGGACATCAACTGGTAAAACAATTTATCTTTATCCAGCACAAGTTGGGCTAACATTAGAACATGCAGAAAAAAAACATTGTAGAATTCAAATGAAACAAACACTCAAAATTTCTTGTTTCCTGTTTCGCTGTAAACATGCATGCTGTGCTCAGACTAAATGTTCAAATAATTATCAAACTTACTGTTCTTTCATTAAATTTATTACCAATCGAGCAAATAAAAGTGTTGATATGATGAGTGAATCCAAAAAATAGTTTTGCTGCTAAATAAGATATATTTTGCAGAAAATTATTTCAAGTTGCATATTCTAAATGTAGATATGTGATTGTGGTCAGTGAGGACGCCTCCTCCTTCACTGTAATTGTATGTAACTGTTCTCGAGTTCAAGCCACATTACAATGATAACGTATGGGCATAGGGCATTTCGTTCATTTAACACGTAGATAGAATTGCGGTATACTTTTTGGTTTTTAATTATAGCTGTAAATAACAATGTGGTGGATTGTTTTCTGTAATATAATACTGTTCGTTACAAAATATATTATTTACTAAAATAAATTATAGACACGTTTTCTTACTCGTTTCAGTCTGGACTTAGCCCCGCCCTAGCAAGTGTTGCTAAGGGCAACGTGTCCGTATATGTTAGGCAATAGATAATACTAGGGGGTGTTTATACATTAGCCGGCGAAGATCCTATTCGCTTTAGCCGGTTAGCGATAACAATACAGTGTTTATACTTCGCCGGATAAGAATTACAGGTATCCGGATACGCCGCTATACGGTTTTCAACTTTTGGATAAAATGATTTAGTACAAGCACCTGATTGTCGTATGGATTCTAATTCGCTCTGTGGTTAAGTTAGATGTTTATTTGGGGTCATGGAACAATATTATTGTGTAATCACTGATAGACCAGCCCGCTTTTCACCAGTGCTGTACATATGGGCAGTGTGCCAGTTTGATTGCCTCTAATCAGCTGTCCGTCGGTGGTCACACACCTTGATTATAAACAATTATTATAAATACTAACTGGTGATGGTACACGTATTCTCTTGCGCATGGTATATTTGTTGCGCATTCTTTATTGTCCTCCATAATTGAAGAGTTTCATCTAACTTGAACTTTGAACCGGGAATATTCAACATATAAAGCATGAACATATATATCCGAAATTGTTGAAATCAGCATGTATTTTATTAGAGCCTCAAACTAAGCCAGTCATAACTTACCTGTGTCACGTTCCATGGTCCAAATAGGTCGAAACGTTACGAAAATATAACGGAATACTAATATAGAGACTATATTCGCTGTAAAGATCTAGAGAAGTGATAATTATATTTTCCCGCGTTACGTGAGTTTAGCAGGAAATTCTTGTCTTCTACCGGTCGTTAGGATAAACAATTGGTTAGCGTGGCCAATGAAAATCATTGTCAGTAGTCACACTGGAGATCCGTGAACTCGATTACCGGTTAAGCGAACTAAGCACAACGGTCATTTGTTTACATTTTCACATCGAAGCTGCTCCACAAAATCGGTGAGTATTAAACAAAACAATGCTATTCGTCCATATTAATTTAAAAGGTGCGAGAATGAACCATCTATGGGAAGAAGTAAACCATTGCCGAAATAATGTCTTATTCATGTAACAAAAGAGATTTGTATGCCTTATTTCTAGAATAATTGCCATGTTTACAATTTCAATCGTTTGGTGAGACCCTGTCGGTCGCTCTTTGAATGTATGTTATTTGTCTCCAAATAGGCTAGCATCTCAGCATAATTAGCTGTTGAACCCAGCTCTTAGAACAAGCTGAAAGGCACGTATAAGGTATGCATTTTGAAATCGAGTATTATTTCTGCAAGAACTCGCACAACGGTTACGAGCACCACGCGCATAGGTTAAGGAAACATGTTTAGTGCCACGCACACCGGTCAGAAATATTATTAAAAAATATTAGCTCCTCCATAAAATGGTCGACATGGAGTATCCCTGTGAGTTTTCAGTAACATAATGTATACAGTAATTATATTATGGCGAAGTAATACACACATAGTGCCACAAATGCGCACGTGTGTCCGCGTATAACATATACAATAACTAGGACCGTACTTCTTTGTCCACATATAATAGTATTTTCTTCACAAAGATGATATTATTTCAGATGAAAGTCTGAGTATCGTATAGAATCACCTAGAGATTTAACACTGTATACGATTCTATCATTGGTCTCATTCTGCAACATGTTTATGCTAAAGGAAGTATGCAGGATAGTGCTTCAATATATCGCAAGTCGCTTTTGTCTGTTCATTTGGGAAATGCAACTATGTGCATAATAACGTTATCTTCTTGTCCATGCGCTTGTAACCCTTCGCTGATCTCATAGAACGATTCTTTTGTTTCCAGATAGATGGATGCCGAACCATACAGATGCAGTTATAGTCCGACGAATTTCGATAACTTACAATCAACAATCGACCACACGTGTGTTGAACATCCGAACACAGCGGTGTGTTACTTGCAGTACCGTTTAGAGGACAACACTGGAAGGATTGGCTATTTGGAAAGGAAACATCCAGCACTGATTCCAAGAGTATTAAAAGAACAGAAAAAGCGTTTGGTTGTCAATGGATATAACTGGTTAGTTTTTGTTGACTGCGAAGGCTCAAAACGTCGGAAGATTGATCATCCACATTTAAATTTAGATCTGTCCAGTAAAGACAACGACGATGAGACTGACGACAGAGAGGCTGACAATATTTCAACAACAAAATGCATATATTTGGAAATTAGACAATGTATGCGAACGCCTGAACGATTCAAATTCAAATTAAATCATGGCAACATTGTTCTAAAACAGAAATTGCATTGTGTATAACAACAATAGGCGGTTGGTTGCGCACTAAAATACATGCAATATGTTATAGATGGTGTTTCAACTAACATAGACCATTTAGCCATCACATTTCGTCAGCATGATTTACCTTGCAGCACAGAACATCGGTAGCTTAACCGATGCGCGTGGTATCGATAACCGTTGTGCGTGGTTTAAACCATTTTTGAGTAACCGTTGTGCGTGTTCATTCCGAGCTTCAACACTCGAGTTGATTATGTCGGTTTTCGTCGGTGACCCACTTTCACGCGAAACGCTGGGCATGTGAATATCGTGGTGGATGTTTGTGCTGTCAGATATGGGTGCCAGTTTTTATCTAGGTCAACAGGCAACTGTGTGAAGATCCATTGAACCAGACAGTTTACACGAGTCGGGGGAATATTTTTCATTTATCAGCCCATATACAAACAAATTTGATTAAACACTGGTGTTTTAACGATCATGTCATAGAACCATTATCTATATAAACAATGAACTCAGAAAATATTTGAATTATGGCACATTACATGGGTATATATCATAAAGATTACACTTACCGTATGTCATGTTTAACCGTTGTTCGAGTTCTTAACCGGTAATCGAGTTCACGGATCTCCAGTGTGGTAGTGTTAGTGGCGATATCGATCGATAGATTCGGCGGTAAAATCAGTTTCAAGCGCTGTAGTGTAAACAACAATGTATGAACGCAGACGCCCTTAACAATTTCGTGGAAAGCCGGGTCAGCTCCTCTTTGGAGGCACACAAAACCGACATTTTAACGCACATGGAATATCTGATGATAGCATAGTTGACTTCGTTGCGAAAAGTGATAGTCGAGACGCAAAAGCAGAACGATTTTTAGTTAGCAAACATTCAACAAAAAGTGACGTGTTCGGACCAACACGTTTTCAAAAAGAAAGGATGCGAGGATCAGTATTGCTGAATAATAATAGATCAGCGATATACAATGCATATTTTGTTGGAAAAAAATCGTGGATCTGTTAAAGAAGGGCTGCATTAAAATGTCACATAGGCAGTCCAAAATTGTAAATGCATTAAGAGTGGCACATGGAAAAGGTAACAAGAAACGATTAATTATAGTATTGGATTGTAGACATTGTAGTAATAAAATATTGTAGATCTATGGATTATAGAATTATCATGTTCTTGGGGCAGAATATTCTGATATGTCTGCAAAATGAAATGGCATTGCATGTCATGAAGGACTTGTTGGAATGTGGGGTTTTTATTGCGAAAGATAAATCATGCTGGGTTCCAAAGTAATCAGTAAAGTAGAAAGGCTATATTTGGGGTTGAAAGGGCTAGTAAGGATTTCCGAAGAAAGAATGAGAAAACTAATGCTATGCAATATCGGCGTTATCGATGAGTCGGGATAGAGTTATTCCGCTTTTACCAATAAGATTTATTGCCTCAATTATTGGCCAAATCGTATGAATGAAATTGATTTTCGGCGACAAAGCGCAACGAAATACCAGGGATTTATACATATGTGTTTTAAGCGGATCAAGTTGGAATTCTGGTCACCAAGTCAAAATGCAGGCTCAACCAAGAAGAAATTGCTAACAAAGAGGAATAACTCTAGAACGAATTGCAAACGACACACACATCCGTAGATACTTATAAGAATCACTGAACTAAATGGTTTTTCTTAGTGGAATCAGGGAGCTAAATGTGTTCCAGAGTCGGGGAGCGAGCTAAAGGTGAAGGTAACTGAAGAATGACCTTCACCTGATACATGCGACACGTTATTAAAGGATGACATCGCGTTTAGTTGATTTGTACATCATATCTAAATAATTTAAACTGGTGAATTAATGGGGGAATAGATGTTTGTGAACGGGAAATTTATATAACTAGCTGCTGTAGTTCTGGGGTTTTCCAGATCAAATTTGGATGTGGGATAGCCCTGTCGTACACTTGGTGATTTATTTTAAAAAGTAAACACATTACTTATGATTTTTCTTGCATTTTCGTGATCAACTGGTGTCAATCTAGCTGGGTAAACGTCACTGGTATGGCCTGCAGGCTTCAATTCAGTGAATTTGGCCGAAACGTTAACACTGTCGCCTATGGGATTCCCCCCCCCCCCCATTGGGAAAAGATGGCAGTTGACCAATTAAGCTTCCGGCACCCAGTAGCCTTATCGGGGATCGTAGTCCCGCCTCAAGTTAGGGGTTGACATCAACACTAGAGTTACTGCCGTGCAAGACTGTCATGGCAGGTTGTTAAAGGTACTCAATCCGATCAGAGCTTCCCCATCTCAACAGATTCCAACAACAACAATCCGATCAGAGTGTCCTATATTACTATTTCTTTGGCTTTTAGGGTAAAAAATATTTGATTCGAGTCGAGGAACCCATCAAACAAAGCTCAGAGTTATTAGATATTGATTTTTGAAATTTGTTAATTTCTCGAGATGAGTACTAATAATTGCCTTCAACTTCGTAATATGCTCGAAATGTGTACACCAAAACACTATTCAAACAGACAAGGGTGGATAACTCTAAAATCAAGTGGTAATAATAACGCAATTTTGACTGTGTTCTGGGCCAGAAAGTATTCCCGATAATTAAAAATAATAGATTTCTAAAATCGATATCTAAAAAATCTGAGCTTTGATGTGTGGCTTCCTCGACTCGAATAAAATATTTTTGACCCCCGAAGCCATTGAAATAGTAATTGAGAGGAGTTTTATCGGATTGAGTACATTTAAACAGACAGTATGCCCTGCCATCTGGTAAAATTTCATGCCTGAGGCTTTGTCTGATGTTGTATCATTATGTTTAGATATTTCAATTGACTTATGGTTGCTTTATATTGCTATTAAAGTATTTTTAATTTTAATTTTCTGTTAATTTTGGTAAATGTTTATTATAAATTGCCAAATTCTGCATGAAAAGGGTTCAAATTGGACAAGATATCCCTTTCAAAAGGTATATTAACATTTCCTCTTTAATTTAGTAATATTATGGTATATAGGGGCATACTTCAGTTATACGAGATGCATCAGCTAGTAATTAAAATTGAAAAAAAAACTAAATTTTTTGGCTTTATTTTGAGGATTGACACTAATTTCATGATGCCTCATATTGAAAAAATAAACAACTACTGCCGGATATAATCCATTTTTGGTTTCAGTAAGGTCTATATTTGGATAAAATACTATAAGAAACGCTGTGTTTTACACATATACATATATATAGGAATCAGGGAGCTAAATGTGTTCCAGAGTCGGGGAGCGAGTACACCGTGGAGTGCTAAAGGTGAAGGTAACTGAAGAATGACCTTCACCTGATACATGCAACACCTGATTAAAGGATGACATCTCGTTTATTTAATTTGTACATGATATCTAAATAATTTGAACTGATGAATGAATGAGGGAATGGATTTTTGTGAGCGGGAAATTTATTTAACTAGCTGCTGTAGTTCTGGGTTTTTCCAGATCAAATTTGGCTGTGGGATAGCCCTGTCGTACACTTGGGGATTTATTTTAAAACTAAACACATGACCTATTATTTTTCTTGCATTTTCGTGATCTGCAGGCTTCAATTCAGTGAATTTGGCCGAAACGTTAACACTGTCACCTATTATGAAACCATTTAGTCAGTGATTCCTATAGTGGTCGCCAGCTGAAGTTAAAATGCACGCGCAACCAAGAAGAAATTGGTAATACTGATTGATTCGGGTTTAACGTCCTTTCAGCAACAAGGACATATCACGACGAGGAAATTGGTAACAATGATATTTTGGTGTCAACACATGCGGAAATACAGTGGAAAACATAACCGAATTCCGCTTTGGGAAACTTTCGTAATTCAAGATGGCGTCCGGCATATTGCCTTACAAACGACTCGAAACGAGCATAACATGAACATGTATACATGGAAATGCAATTGGGCTACGTGAAGGATAGCCATATTAACTCTTCTTTTTTTTTGTCGGAAAAAAAAACACTTGGAATACAAGCTCGACAAAATTATGTATGTAATTTGAGATGTGGAAATAATAGGTGGGATATAGACAAAACAACAACAATCCAGGTCCACAAATGGCTGGAATCCAATAACTTTCCACAATTGCAGAAAACGCTCGAATATTCAACCACTGGTAAATAAGAACGAACTGGAAGTGAGACTGCCCAATGGAATTAAAAAATCAATATGTTTTATATTGAACTCCTTGCTCAATTTTGCAAAAAAACAAAAAACAAAATTTAGTTTTTTATCTAATTTAGATTTAACTCCTTCCTAAACAAATATTTTAATGAAAAAACCATTAAACATTTTTTTTTAAACGAACACATACTCTTTACAAAGTTCAGATCTTATCTGTCATGTTATGACATGATTGATAAACAATTAGAACTGGGGGAATGGGGGTAAGTACAGTTCAATTTAAATATGAAACGAGATCCCATGTGTTCTAAGCAGTCTGGCTTGTCAACAAATTATAATCTCTATTTACAAGTGAGTGAGATTTGAATATCTGGCTGGTTAAAAGTGACAGAGATAGGGATTTTACACTTTTGCTTTTAATGAGTTAACTTCAACTCATAGACATATCCTCAAAACTCACTAAACCATTGGATCTCACAGTGAATAGGGACATATTTAAGAGATTTAAAACTATCCCCACCCACCCCAAATACTGTAACCACTTATCAAGACAGATTGGATTATGTGAATAGGGACAATAGTCCGGGAGCTAATAGGGGTACCCTTGCACCCCCCCTGGGACTTAACTTCACCCCACTCATTTTGTTCCTTATTATGTCCTTCAACTTTTAAGCAATGTTAACAAGAAAAAAAAGTGGCCGTGTAGACTCCAGACAAAATGGCGTCCATCATGGCCGCCGTTTTTCAGCCCAGACCCTAAGTCAGTTTATGCAAATTATAGCGGGAAAATCTTGTAAAATGTATACAAATGTATATATTTTCGTGAAGCTGAGACATAATGACACATTTTTGAGCCAAAATTGAAACTCACCATCCAAGATGGCCGCCAAAATGGCCACCGGAAGTTGAAAATATAACATTTTTTCACAAATGTCTTCTAGATCAATTCATGCTGTTTGGAACTGGTTGAGTAATGCAACTTTATTTTGTGTTTTGTTTATTAACTGATCAATGGAGCAACGAAATATGCAATTATTGGGGTCCTAACCCCTTCCGATCCCTCAAAAATTCGATTTTACAGAATGCGGTATACAATTTCACAAAAAATCACAATTGGGATTCTAGTCATATTTCAACAAGAAATGAACAGAACTTTGTAATGTAAGTGAGGCATATCATTAACTATTAATATTCCAAATCACTGGAACCAAAATTCTTACTTTGGCTCAAAATGGCTGCCAATATGGCCGCCAAAATATGGAAAATGGTAAATATTACACCAGCGTGTCCTGCAATCGCTTACAAGTTGTGGTTGATGTATAAAATTGGCTATTCTGCATTCTATACATTGAATACTAACATGTCTGATGCACCATGGTTAATTGTTACTATTGTCACCCCTGACATCGTCAAAAATATTGGACTTTTCTCTCAAAAGCTTGACATAAATATGGGCAAAAATTAACTTTTCAGGTTTGGACCATTTTTTCAGGTAAAATATAACTATCTTTGGATTGAAAGGTGTTTATTGTTTTGGTCTATTTTAAATGTATCACACTACAGTGTTTATAGACTGAATTGCTCAAGATGGCTTCCAAAATGGCAACCAAATTTGTAGAATGTTAATTTTTTACATATATCCCGAACATTCTCTGCATTATCCGAAAAGGTAGCATATTGTGACTCACTTGGTTATTATACATGTTATTTAAATAACTGACAACTACATGTTCTATTCTGGTTGTCTCAGTTCCTTTTGGAGCATGACAAATTCATTTTAAAGTATGCAATTTTGCTGAGAACCTCTTTTGTAATTTTGGCCACATTTATTGAAAGGAAATGGGCAGAACTTTGATACAGAACTGAGATGGATCATAATCTTTGGCTATTCTGGTCCATTATGATAAAAAAAATGTCAACATGATACTGTGTGGATGCCAAGATCATAGCCAGGGAGTTACTCTATGATCATATGTGAGGTGAATAGGTATACAGGGAGTTATTGTATGTCATGACTGATGTGAGTAGGTATACAATGAGTGACTATATGGTTATTAGTGGGTTGTCCATGGTAAGATGCATCTAGGTATACAGGGAGAGGTCATGGTCAGATGTGAGGTCAATCGGTATGCATGGAGTGACTCTATGGTGTATGATTGTGTACGGGTGCAACCGTTTACCTGTATGGTCATTGGTGTGGTGTATGGATATAGCTACATGATCATCTATGTGTTGATTATGTATATATGGAGTGACTGTAAGGTCCTGGGAGGTATGTGCATGTGTTGTCTGTATGATCATGGATGGGGTGTGTGGATAAATAGGGAGTGATGTTATGGTTACGGGTAATGTGTACAGGTATACATGGAATAACTGTACGGTCATGATTGAATATGAATACCTGGAGTAAGCTGGGTGGACATTATCGAGGGTGTGGTTATATAGGGAGTGTCCGTGTGGTAATGGTGGGATGTATATTTATATATCTCGTGGATGTATTATCATTTGTGGGTGTATAAGGCTTAGCTGTATTATCATGGATGGCGTGTATGATTATGCAGTGAATTGCTGAATTGTCATGTGTGAGGTGTATATGCAAGTATGGAGTGTTTGAGTGGTCGTGTGTGCGGTTTTTTTGTATATCTGGAAGGGCTGAATGGCCATTAGTGAGGTTTACATGTATACCTGGAGTAAATCTATAGTCTAGGGTGAGCTGCATATGTATATCGAGTGGTTATATGACTATGTGTGTCAAATAGGTATATAAGTAGTGACTGTATGGTTAATAGTGAGATGAGAACATGTAGGTATACAAGACAGTAGTGACTGTATGGTCACAAATGTAATGAACATCTATACAGGGGGTGACTAAATGGTCATGTGTCAGGCGAATGAGTATACCTGGAGCTCCTGTTTGGTGACTCGTGGCGGTATGGTCATGTGTAGGTTATACCAGTATAACACGTGTTGCTTTATTGTCATGGGCGAGGGATATGTGTATATAGCGAGTGGCTATATGGCCATGGATGAGGTGCACATGCATACATGGAGTGACTATAGTGACATGGATGGGGTGTATTAGTATATCTTGAGTGGCTATTCGGCTATGGTGTGACAAATAGGGATACAAGGAGTGACATGGCCAATGTTGAGGCGAATATGTATACAAGGATTGACCATGATCATGTATGAATGTTTTGAATAGGTACACACGGGGTGACTCTATGGCCATAGGTCAGATGAAGGAGTACACCAGGTGACATGGGTGGGGTATGAGTATGAAGCGAATGGCTATATGGCCATTGGTGAGGTGCATATGTATACCGGAATGACTTTATGGCCATTGTTGTGGTGTTGATGTAGATATTGATTGTCTATTTGACCATGCGTTTGGAGAATAGGTATACAAGGGGTGACCTTATGGCCAATGGTGAGATGAATGGGTATACAGGGGGTGACTATATGGTTATGGGTCATGTTTAGGAGTATACCCGGTGTGCCTGCATTGTGACGCATGGCTGTATGGTCATCCGTGGTCATGGATCAGGTGTACATGTGTACAGTGGGTCACTATATTGTTATGTCTGTGGTGTTTATGTATATATGTAATGACTGTGTGCTAATGGGTGGCTATCGCTTTCCACGCTTTCCACCCCCCATCTACATAAACATCATCAAGATGGAGAACTCTCTGACATGACCTCTTTATTGATTAACATACCCTTGAGTTATTGTAGAAAGCGATAGCCACCCAAGATACAACCCACACATTACCACCAATATATAACCCACCCATTACCCAAGTCACTCCATATGTACATAAACACAACACAAATGACAACATAGTAACCCACTTTATACACGTACACCTGATCATACAGCCATACTTGGTTATACCCGTACATACCACAAATGACGATACAGCCACGAGTCACCATGCATGAACACCAGGTATACACCTACACCCGACGCATGACAAAAAGTCACTGTATGCATACATATTCACTACATTCACGATCATACAGTCACTCATTTTATACATATTCACCTCACCATGGACCATACAGCCGCTACATGTATACCTATTCGCCATACACATGGCCATAGAGTCAATTCAGGTAAACATATTAATCTCAGTTCCGTCTCAAAGTTCTGCTCATTTCCTTTCAATAATATGGCCAGAATCACAAAAGAGGTTCTCCGCAAAATTCCATACTGCAACTTTAAAATGAATTTGTCATGCCCCATACGGAACTGGAACAAATATAATAGAACGTATTTGTCAGTTAATTAACTAATACGTAAAATAACCAAGTGAGTCACAATTTGCTATCTTTTTCGGATAACGCAGAGAATAATGTTCGGGATATGTTAACTTTTAACTTTTTACAAATTTGGTTGCCATTTTGGAAGCCATCTTGAGCATTTCAGTCTTTAAACATCACAGTGTGACACACTTAAGATAGACCAAAACAATAAACACCTTTGATACCAAAGATAGTTGCAGTTTACTTGAACAAATGGTCGAACCCTGAAAAGTGAATTTTTGCCAATAATTTTGTCAAGTTTGTGAGAGAAAAATCCCATATTTCTGGTGATGTCAGTGGTGACAATAGTAAAAATGATCCATGGTGCATTAGACATGTTAGTATGCAATGTATAGAATACAGATTAGCCAATTGTATACATCAACCACAACTTGTAAGCGATTGCAGGACACGCTGGTGTAATATTTACCATTTTCCATATTTTGGCGGCCATATTGGCAGCCATTTTGAGCCAAAGTAAGAATTTTGGTCCCAGTGATTTGGAACATTAATAGTTAATGATATGCCTCACTTACATTACAAAGTTCTGTTCATTTCTTGTTGAAATATGACTAGAATCCCAATTGTGATTTTTTGTGAAATTTTATACCGCATTCTGTAAAATCGAATTTTTGAGGGATCGGAAGGGGTTAGGACCCCAATAATTGCATATTTCGTTGCTCCAATGATCAGTTAATATACAAAACACAAAATAAAGTTGCATTACTCAACCAGTTCCAAACAGCATGAATTGATCTAGAAGATATTTGTGAAAAAATGTTATATTTTCAACTTCCGGTGGCCATTTTGGCGGCCATCTTGGATGGTGAGTTTCAATTTTGGCTCAAAAATGTGTCGTTATGTCTCAGCTTCTCGAAAATATATACATTTGTATACATTTTACAAGATTTTCCCGCTATAATTTGCATAAAACTGACTTAGGGTCTGGGCTGAAAAACAGCGGCCATGATGGACGCCATCTTGTCTGGAGTCTACACGGCCACTTTTTTTTCTTGTTAACATTGCTTAAAAGTTGAAGGACATAATAAGGAACAAAATGAGTGGGGTGAAGTTAAGTCCCAGGGGGGGGGGGTGCAAGGGTACCCCTATTAGCTCCCGGACTACAAGTTATGAGAATTAAAATAAACCCCCCTCCCCACCCCAAATAATTTATCCCCTTAAGACAAATTATTTGAGCGTTTGAATTCAAGTTGGGTACTGATATATGGATTCATGTGACCATATCTTTGATAAATTATCAGTTTTTGATGAAACATGTGTTACAATATTATGTAAATATGAGCTATTAACTCTTTTCTTCTATGGTAATGAGGTGTAGATCTATTATGTTGATAAAGAATCAGTGTTGCCAGCATGGGGGATAACCCTTCCCTAATTTTTTTGACAACTTATGGGGATAACGAATTCTCTTCAACTCTTAAAATATACCGTTTGAAAATCATGTGATGAATGGATCTCATGGATTGGGATTTACATTGGTCAAATAGGCGCAGAGATAAGATATTTATTATTATTATTATTATTATATCTCCCCTACCAGTATATATGTTGTTTAATTCAAGTTTAGTACTGGTATAATAAGGTATAGATTTATAACGATTCCTAAGCTGACAGTGACTTGTCAGTTACAGGGTGTGGATGTAGAGGGGGAGCTTTGACCCCCCTACCTTGATCAACATTTTAAAAAGTTGGAAATTTCATGCATGATCAGGGGGGGGGGGGGGGGGTCGGAAAAAAATTTCAGGCACGTATGGCATTTTTTCCCTTTCGATCATTTTTTGTACCCACCCACCCCCAATGCCAAATTTGTTTCCGTTTTCGGCAGTTTTTTCCGACCATTTTTTGACACCCACCCCCCTTTTAACACTAAAACAGAGATTTGCGGGGGTAAATTCACTGTAAACAGCTGTATATGAATTTCTGTGCATACTATTTATCATGGATGTTAACATGGACATGTAAATAGGAATGAGTCATTTTGAGGTCATTCGGCCAAAAAAACATGGCTGACAGCGGCCATCTTGGATTTCAAAATTTGCAACAAAATACAACACGATAACTGCCTGCAGTCAGTTTACCAGTTAGAATTACATTATTTCTAACATTCAAAATGGTTTTGAAGCCCAACTCATTGCCAAAACACTAAAAAAACAACAGGAATTTTTTTTTTTTTTGCGGAAAAAATTGCTTGTTGGTGGCTTTGACCACCCACCCACCCCGGCATACGTGCCGGAAAAAAAAAATTCACCCCCCCCCCCTGGCATGATACAACATTAGTTGTAAATTTGATTTTCACACAATAAATAAGTTAGAATTGTTCTCAGTTGGATTTTCCAACCAGTATGTATTTAGACCAACATTCCGTATTGTCCTACTTCCGGTTAAACTGATATAGACCAAAATGGTTGGAATTTTCCCAAAGTTGGAGAGTACCATTTGTAAAATGCCAACATAAGAGGGATGTGCAAAAGGAATTTTGTGAAGTTAGGACTGTGGTCTGGTTGTCTTGTATACACATGGTAGGGGTCGGAGATTTGTCAATGGTGTGCAATTAGACATTTCAAGGTGAAGACCCCTGCTGAACGGAGAATCTCCAGTTATGTCACTAATCAGCGGATGTACTCGATTCGCGCAATTTTGCGGCTCAGGCAATCTTCGGACTTATCTCACGAATCACGATACATTCAATGCAGTCTGCATCATGCATCGTCCGTATTCCATTGAAATGAGTAATTCAGCACATCTATTCAGTTCATTTTCCACCTTGAATCGACTCAGTCACTCAGTCATGTCAATTATTGAGTTCAGGCCACTATTGACAGCGTTCCACTTCTTCCACCATGCAGTATAGGTCAAGGCAATCTCAACTTTATCACATCTGGTCAAATTGGAAACATAATCGGAATTATCATCAAGAATCAGCATTATTCTAGTATTTCCGAATCAATTATTAATCAAACATTCAAGTTGTTTTTTTCAATCACCGCTAAATATTACGCTTCAGAAAGATGCACAAAGAATAAGGATGCCAAAACGAACCGGAATGCGTGGTTATGTTTTACAAACGGGAGTCCTATCCTAGCATACCAATGATGGTTCACACCAACTATGGTAAACTTGAACACGGGAAATTAAAATTATGCGCGCACAACTCATGACTCACAAATGAAACGAGTCGATTAATTTATCATCCGCCATTTTCAAACATGTGTAAAATCGCACGTAGGTCTTCTATTTATTAAAATCCGGTCAGGTATAAAGCGCTTCCATTTGTCGAAATAATGCACAAATTAAATTCCCACCGAAAAATTCCAGGTTTGTTTCAAGATTCATGACATTGTATTTGATACATATAAATTGGCATATGCCTTATACACCATAAAGTTTGCAAGATGTTTCTGCTCGGTGGATCTACATGTACATCCGCGTAATACTGACACACTTGGATGGGCATACAACTGTAACTGTTTGAAATGGTGTAATTTGCCCACAATAGGACGGCAACATAACCAAATATACCCTCTACATTTGAGCAGCCACAGAGGTTCTGCCCATCCTGGATTTAGCGTGTAACAAAATTGGCTGCCAATATGGGTAAATGTTAATGAGGTTAATTAAAGCCTTTTTATCGACGTTAAGGGTACTCAATCCGATCAGACGCTCCTAAATTACTATTTCTTTGGCTTCAAGTGGTAATAATAACCACTCGATTTTAGAGTTATCCATCTTTATCTGCAATACCGTCCGTTTAACCTCGTGCTTCTGTCCCACAAACAATAGTAATACTAAACTTCAAAAATCGATATCTGATCACTCTGAGCTTTGATAGGTAGGTTCCTCGACTCGAATCAAATATTGTTTACTCCCGAAGCCAAAGAAATAGTAATTTAGGAGCGTCTGGTCGGATTGAGTACCTTTAACCCAATACAAGTAACATTACACTTCGGAAGCGAATGACTGGTCGTGCACTTGTAGTAGCAGCGATCAAACAAATGTATATATATATGAAGCAGGTGGTTTATTGCTGGAAATGGCTACACACATTACAAGTTACCGGTATGTACGTGTGGCTGAACCTCGTAAATTTTCGACTTATAGCAAGCTGTTAGCTGGCCTACTTGGGCACCGCCATTGATATTTGACGCTTTTGTGAATTTCTAAGCACCCTTACTGTCGATAATACAGACTGTAACTGTTTGTAAGGCTGTCAGATATTCTATTCACCTTCTCGACCAGCGGGATGGGTGATGTCCAATACTTCCCGAAGAGAGTTAGCAGTATTATATTTTGAGAACACTGTTTTTCAGTCTCCTGTCATGTATTTATTCTCTGTGTCTGTCCTGTGGCATGATCTTGTGAAATTGAAACCGACCGAACAGTTTATTTCTTGCATACATATTGATTACCGTAACAAATGCAAGTCTGAATATAGTGTGTCTGACATTTGCAGAATCTGAATGAGGTCCCCAGAGGGTGAATTTAGTTACGCTATCCCGCATGGCGAGCTAGCATAACCAAATTCACCATGTAGGACCTCATTCTGCTTAGGCCTCATCTTCTGTGTAGTATCTATAGTCTCAAATTAAAAATGTTTTAGTTACTTTTTCCCTTCTGGGAAGTTTCTATATCCCCTAATTTGCAGAAGGTAAAATGCATAATCGAGGTGACTATGAGTGAACATCACCAACTTCAACTGAGGAACTTCAATCTGTTCCAATGTCTCACATAGCAGTTGATGCCTAAGCAGAATGAGGTCACAGAGGGTGAAGTTGGTGACGCTAGCCCGTTTCGCGGGATAGCATCACTAAATTCACCCTTTGGGACCTCATTTTGCAAATGTCAGACACACTAAATTGTCGGTCGTTAATGTAAGCATTCGGAGTAGATGTTGTGACACGTGAGCGCAGCTAGCAGTCGATATAGTTGACACAAAAGAACTCAGAGTTTTGGTTCCTTCAACAGTCAGCATTGACATCCTTATAGATCTTATTCACAACTTGATAAAATGTGTCCCACTGTCACGTATAGTTCTGAAGAAGCTTACCATTCTTGAAGCTAACATAACCGTATACAATCCAGTATATACAAAGCCTGGTTCTTTTGGGTGTTGTGACAGGGAAATTTATTTATAACATTGAAAAAGTAGTCTAGGTAATATATTTCGTAGTTAATACCCGTTCCTTAAAAATGTAAATACAGTGGGTCGAACTGGAACAGTTTTAAACCAGAGATGACGAATGCGTCGCTTTTACCTGAGGTCTCGGGTTTAAACCACGGATTTAGCTGTCACACGGCGGTTTAAACCTATAATTTACATAGACAAGGTTTAAGGGTGGATACACACATGCATGTAATTTCTGTATGTAAAATACATGTATTTTACATGGCCACACCAACAATTGACAACATTAATCACCTTCTCGCGATAGGTTCATTGTTAACAGGCCAGACAAGTGAGTAGTGATAAGCGAAGTCAAACTGTCTGCTATCAGGACATTTAAGGCCAGTCCAAATATGTCTTCTCTTAAAGATGCGGAAATTAGATAAGTCTGTGTGATATCTGGCATGTTATTAATGCACAAACGCCAGAAGCCACACGTCTGGCATATACAGGCTTGATATACCACATTTTCGACCATGATGCTTGTTTGGCGTGGAGTCTTGAAAGCCTCAAATCGCTAAGGGACTTAGTTGAATGTATCGGTCGGAATAATCTGGCCAAGAAGGTACAATATAATATGTTTTACTTAAATAGCTCAGAGTTAGCCACCCCCGCCTGGTATCTTTCGGGATCATATATAGCCCCAAGTCGGAGATCATATATAGCCCCTGCATCGGGGAAATCCTGATCCACCACTGCTATAAATATCAAGAGAGGACTGGTAATTATATAAATAGAACGTCCACCACAATTATTTTAAGTGGCCTGGCGACTCGGCCCAAGATAGCGGTTTCTCTACATTCCGACTAAATTGGAACTAGAACTCAGTGCGGTCAACACGTCGACAATGATTGGGTTGTCAGTGGACACATATTACAGTGTATGTATGATCCATGTAAAACGCCAAATACACGATAATTACAGAGATTACATGCATGTGTGTATCCACCCTAAACCGGAGATGACGAATCCGGCAAGGGGTATTAACTGTAACAAAAAACTATAATTAACTGTTGCCGTTTCGAGCAAAGTCACAGTATATATCCGCGCCGAGAGCATGTTACAAATTACTTATTTCCCAGCGCCAACGAAATCGTTAAAGAACATTACTCTTTTCGGACTTTTCGGTCGAGTAACCGTTTGATGAAAGATTTACTATGTCAGAAAGAAAGTATAATGGTTTTGTGAAAACTAAAGAAGATACAGGCTAGGTTGATATCGATTTGTTTCGGATTTTCCTCTCTTTTGTCGAATAATGAATAATGAATAATCTACGTTCGACGATGTTTTATGACTAGATACTTCACATCCCATACTTAAAAATACACTTGCCAAACAAATTTCCATTTTTATTTTGCCAAATGAAAATATTTGTGCCAAATTTTGCAAGTGGCAGCGCGAACCCTGGAATTTTCTCCTGACTTGTCATTGTATGGTAATATACATATGCGGTATTTAGAAAGAAAAAATGCATGCAGTAAGAATTAAATTTAACAATGGCTGTCCACATTTATGTTTATCGATCCAAATATATATTGCTGTTCAGATCTGTTCGTGACAATGAACGCTGCCATTATTGCAATACATGTATGTTATATGTTCCTCAGCTTTTTCTGTCGATGATGGCTTTTTGTCGAATCGTTCAGATTTGTCAAAGTCCACGCCGAAAATAACAATTGAATTTCTCTCAACATCACTTTATCATCTTTTTCCACCAACCTCATAGTTAATGCAGTTAACGCCATAGCACATCAGTTGGACTACGTGACCAGGCGCGATGACAATTCGGCCGAAACATCTCTCTTGTATGGAATCCTATTTGTTCCACTTTATTTTGTCGAAAAATCCAGCAGGCGACAGAACCGAGACATGCGACGGAACCGAAATCTCGCCCGCAACCGAACTGACGAAACCGACACATGCGACCGCGACAAAAGCGACGCATGCGAACCAAGAAAACCATAGTCAGAAATGGTAACGCCACAAAGATCATATTATTAGCCATTAATAGAAATTATAATAATATGATATAAACTAGCTTTCAAATCCCATGTGGGAAATTTGGATACTTCCATATGTCAAGTTTTCCCCGTTTCTCGTGTTATACATTACATTCTTCAAGCTGTCTTTTTTTATTACACTAGCTGGTGGGCCCGACTTCGTCCGGGCTGTTTCCCATCTGATTTCCGGCGAAAGGCGCGATTTGACCTTGAATTGACTATTTTTAAAGTCAAGGTAAGGTCGGGGTCATGATTTGACCCGTCCAAAATACTCCCCGTAGAAAAGTACCCCTAGGTATCAAATTTCGTCGAAATCAGTCCGTTTTACCCGATTTGACCTTGAATTGACCATTTCGAAGGTCAAGGTCACGTCGGGGTCACGATTTGAACCGTCCAAAACACCTCCTGACAAAAGTACCCCTAGGTATCAAATTTCGTCGAAATCAATCCGTCTTACCTGATTTGACCTTTGATTGGCCATATTGAAGGTCAAGGTCACGCCGGGTCACGATTTGACCCGTCCAAAACACTCCTCGGATAAAAGAAGCCATATATATATCAAATTTCGTCGAAATGCGTCCGTTTTACCCAATTTGACCTTGTCAATTGTCAAGGTGAGGTCGGGGTCACGATTTGACACGCCCAAAACACTCCCCGGACACAAGTACCTCTAAGTGTCAAATTTCGTCGAAATCCATCTTTGATTACCACACGATCGCATGCTTTCCAAAGGGTGTGGTAATATCAATATCAGCACATGTGCTAATCTGTGTCGGACTATTTTATTCAGCGGGGTAAGACTACAGCTTTTAAAGCGACCCATTTTTACTTTTACATCGACCTAATTACTAGCCTAGTAACCAGGCCAGAAAGGACAGAATCTCTTGGGATATGCATTGACTGAAGCGCGTGATGAAATTGCAAAGGAAAGTAATGGCGGCGATTCCAAATGTGAAAGCGAAGAGAACCCAACACATGACTCTGCTGTGGGGTATGTAATGACTGAGACGCGTGTTGAAATTTCAAAGGAAAGTAATGTACGTGACTCTATCGGTACGATTGAGTCAGTTACGACACTACCTAATTACCCATAATGCAATCCCCCATTGGACAAGAACATATTACACCTGTGGCAATTACATATAAAATTATGTAGCTTCTCATGTCTCAGCCACAAATAATGATAATCCTATTTATTCGATCAACGTATTCGGAAACACACATGAATAGTACAACCACCCGCCCCTGGCACAAATTGGTCATAATACTAAAAGTACATATATATAAGACACAGGGGTCTGGGATTTTTTAAATTATATTATTTTTAGGGTCACATTCCCCATTTTAAAGATATAATACCAAGCTTCGTGAAAATGGCTTCAAAATCACTATTTTTTCAAAATACCAAATGTGTTGACAGGACTGCCCCTTCCTTAAAAATTATAAAGTCTTCAAAACTAACATCCATAAAATAGAATAAAGCAAAACAAGTTTTAAAAATATATTCCCAAATTTAAAAAAAAAAGATAAATTTTTAAAACATCTGCCGATCTGCATGCCCGTCCGTTTGATCGCCTATATAATTTATAGCAAAAGTTATAAACATTATTAGCGGGTTACGTGCATGCTATGACCCCATGTACACATTTTCAGAGGGGTTCAGTCGTTTTGTCGCCTTTTGCCTGACAGACACACGAACTCAATTTATTTTTATAATAGTAAAAGTTAATGCTAATATGTCACTCTACATTTGCACGCCCGACACCCCCGTCAACAACCCCGCCATCGCCAGTGTACGTCAGTGGCATCGGCACAGAAACTGGCCAACATCCCGCGACTGGACGTCGCCTTGATATGAATCAAGCATAGTTCCCAGTTTTACTATACGAGTAGGCTGCACTTTCAAGAATGGACAGTCCGTAAGTAAAATAAAGTCCATCCTGATTACGATACGGCAAACTAACTTCATTTTTATTATTCGATTAATACAAGTCGTTACTCTTTTCATCATTACTATCAATAAAACACGAATTATGCATGCACGCAAGAAAGATGTCTGTTGTCTTGTGACAAACGCATGGCCAATAGCCTACAGGTCTCTTTGAAAAGCCGACGAAATTTCTAACAGATGTACACATCGTTTATGAATTTCGTCTGCTTTTCAAAGCCAAAGGCGAAGCAGTTAACCAAACTCCAGACAGAGGTATCTCATCGTTTCGGAGCGATAGTGTAGAGGGCGCTTAATGGAGTTTGGCAGTTAACGCATTCGATTAATTATCTTCATCCCGGCACTCTGAACCAACGGAGCATATCGGTACGATTGTGCCAGGGTACAAAACATAATTTTCCCCACAGTTATACAGTGATACAGGCGATATGAAAAACTGTAAAACAACTTACACCACCTTGTGGCGTAATAACCACCAAAATCAAACGACAGATGTCGCTTCCATCGCTTCATATTGTCGCTCTTATCGGTCGTGCACGACTAGGGTCGTAATCACGGTTCCGTCTATTTCATCGCTTTCTGCTCCTTTGAGAACTGTCAAAATGTGCGACAATACAATTTTTGGCTTAGCGTTTCATTTCTTCAAAATATGGATTCTGTATATATAGACTCCTATCACAACCAAAAACAATGATAATTATGTCCTCAAAAATAAACTGTGATATTTTTACCTCATGCGAATATGGTTATATTTGGTCTGAGATGCCGATATTGTATTCAGGTTTCCAGACTTCACTTGCATGCAACAGCAACATATGCTATTCATTAAAATATAATTTCAGATAGGAATTGGATTTTCCCCCATGAAAATATTGTTAGAAACTACACATAGCATAACAAGTAAGCTATATTAATACCAATTTGAATTTATCAAACCAAACAGAAGTTTAACTACGGCAAGTATGTTTCCCTCAAGACATTGGCAATATGTATAGTTTATAACCTGCTTGGGTATATGCACAATAAATACAGAACACGGCGCGTAACGCTGCCATCTGAATTTCTTGTATTGTCATTCATTCGCATGTACATCAATGCCATGGCCAAAATAAAGCTAAAGGGTTGCAAGAAGCCTTCAGCTTTTAAAAGCAATCCAATCAACAGCCTTTCCTGTTTAATCTTCTGGAGGTGCCATGCAGCTATTTTAAATATTATTACGAATCCCAATAAGGGTATAAGCAATCCAGATACCTCCAAACAGTGGATAGAGAGATTTTGTCATTGAAAAGGGAAATTGTTGAATTTTGTAAATTTGCTTTAAATATCAAAAACTCAATGTCACAAGTAATTAGATTTTACCATCCTCATTACAGACCAGAAAACCTTTCCTATTTTTTTGAGTTACTGGTATGCGTGGGCGCTGCCAACAAAGATTCGATGGATTCTTACGAACTCGCCATGTAAATAGAATCCATACTCCTTATCTGAAGTTTAAACGGACATGGCTCGCTCAAACCCCAAAAAGTACATAATATGGTAAGAAGTATATCAAAAGCATATCTACATGGTGATGTGTTTCGATACATTTTAGATCGTTTCGAAATTTGTGTTGGTTTATTTTTTTCATGTGCGGCTGTGTAAAAGTTTCAACTGCAGACCATAGAAAGAAAATGTCGTCGCTCAGAAAGTTTATGGTATATACTACATAATGTTGGTGATCAAATCGAAAAAAAGCAGTGCGTCCATTTTTTAAATACAAGTTTCATGTTAAGATTACGTAATATACCTTTTCTGGGCACTCCATTTCCGATTCCAGAAATCCGTTGAATACAAACATCAGTTTTGTTCGTGTCGGAACACCGTGTTCGAAGTTGTATTTATTTATGACTTCAATGCGTCGTTCTGGGACATATAAATTGTAATGTTTGTAGAAAGGTAAATCATGTTGGTTTATTTTTTGTCACGTGCGCCTGTGTAACAATTTCAACTGCAAACCATAGGAAGAAAATGTCGTCGCTCAGAAAGTTTATGGTATATTCTACATACTGTTGGTGATCAAATCGAAAAGAAAGCAGTGCGTCCATGTTTTAAATACACGTAGTTTCGTGTTAAGATAACGTAATATACCTTTTCCGGACACTCCGATTCCAGAATTCCGATGAATACAAACATCAGTTTTTGTTAGGTCGGAACACGGTGTTCGAAGTTGTATTTATTTATGACTTCAATGCGTCGTTCTGGGACATATAATTATAATGGTAAATCATGAATTTATCGACCTATTTCGAAACCGGGATATATTTAAAAACGATTATTATTAAGTATATTTGGAGCGCAAACCTTCGTGTGGCTTTAAGCCAGGTTTTAAAATGGACATGATAATTTTTATATAATTAATCGATTCTGTCGATGTCATCTATAAGGATTCGAAAAATTTACTCAAATGTTACTCATAAACAATTAGAAGAAACTATTCAAACCTACAATATAGCATGGGGGAAATAAAAGAAAGTGACAATATATGTAAGGTTGATATTTTAACTATATAAATTATATTAGTTTATCAGTGCCGAAGACTGTACCATTGGTAAGCAAGAACAAAATGTTGGCCGAATTAAGAAGCAACAGAGTGCTTTGGTTTCTGAATTCTCGAGGTCCTCGCAGCGATATAGTTTGTGCAAGAAATCGATTTGTGCCATGTCGAGTGTGGCTCAAGCACATTCACAAGTGCCACGGTCCCAATATTAGATGTCACTGCAACAAGGGAATTTTTTTTTCCGATTTTGAATCTCGGGTTACATTGTTCAGACTTCTCCGTTGATAGTTGTTATATATCTGTGTCAGTTACCAAGTTCCTCGGTTGTTTATACTTGAACACAATTCAGCAAAGTTCAATCGTTTCTTTCTGTGTGGACGTAGGCAGAAGAGTACTCGAGTTTTGATAAATTGAGCACTGATTGAGTCTATTTCCTTGATAACTAAGCTATCCACACTCTATTTGGAGAGAATGTACTTGTCACACGCGCACATCAGTAACTAGTTTATGGGTCAATATTACTTTATGAGCTCAATTGTCGCTTTCGATCGATGAAGGGGACATTCGACGAGAAAAGTAAATGCCTTGGAGGTGCCTATACGTGCACTACGTGTACCTGCTAGCAAATATTAACTTATGCTGAGTTCCACCATATCAGTTTAGTGCTGAATATACATTCACATTCCTTCTGCATGGGTTACAGTTCTCATTCTGCTACCTGACATTCAAGTTCACGCGGAGTTAATGTAGATCCCATGTGGTAATGTATGTTGTCGACACAAATTACACACATTTTATGTTGCATTTTATGTTGCATTTAAATCAACATATATGCATGCCATTGTAATAAGCTTCCCCGTGAAACAACTGCATAAGCATGCTAGTACATGCGTGTGCCTCCAACATATGTTTATCTACTTTCGAAGCCACAATTTCTCAGAATTATATGTCATTCATACTTTACGTCTAGTATTTTAAACACAAGAGAAAAATGGAAGGGTTTGTGGCTGTTTTAATTTTCTCACTCAATTGTGCACACACATGATTACTTTTATATGCACCTATGATTGATTAAGCAAAATGTGGGTAAATTGATAACCTCACGTGACGTAAATTGATATCCATATGCCCTGTGTTTCTTAACGAAAGTATATACCAGATTAAACACACCGTGAAGGAATTTCCAGAAACAAACTGCTGATGTGAATTAACTTGATAGGGCCACATGAATCCACAGTTTTGATTCGTTGACCAATTAGGTGAAGTTAATATGATACCTCAGCGCGACTATGCCTAATATAATGACTGTCAGACTATTATTATTTGCACCGATACCTTTAACGTCAGTATGCCTATCCACAAGTCACCCATAACAAAGTCAGGTGTGTTAAATTTCAAATCCTCTTATACCAATCATAAATATCGCGTATATATCATGTTATTGTCAAGATCGTACGCCGTGTTAGTAAACAAAAGCCAAATTATGTTACAGTAAAGTACGAAAGAGTGTGCGATAAGCAAAACACACAACACCGGGGAGACCCCCACTATCAGAACTCTCTTTAAAACTGTCACCATGTCGTTTACAACATACCGGAATAGCGCTCGATAATCCTTGCAAATCAAGATGTCGGTATTGAATTGGTCACCGTGAATCACTCTCCCAAAATAAAAATCGCCACGGTGTTGAGTGTTTTGCTCATCTCACACTCTCTACATGTTGTATATACAAAATGCTCGCTCACATAATCTGTGTTTTATGGATAATATGGCACGCATACGACCATTAAACTATACTATTAGTACATGTATATATATTCTTGAGGAAATATTCATAATTTGGTAACATACAACCAATGCCATCCGTACCTTTAATGTCGACATGATATACTAGTACCAGGTATTACAATGTCGGTGTCTTACTGTTAATTAACCGAATGTGTGGGGTGGCGGATTAATGTGTGGCTCCTTGTTCTCACCAAAGATTCAGGACGAAATAATATGAATGCTTTGGTGACAGATACTTGTAGTTTGCTGACTGTGTAGCAAAATTACACGTAGTTTACGGTCGTCGTTTGATATGTATTGCTACTTTGATATTTATTAAAGTAACGGCCATTAAATCACTAAACTATATAGAAAATACCTTAAAGGCTGGTGGGTCTGGAAACTATATAGAAAATACATTAAAGGCTGGTCGGTCTGGAAACTATATAGAAAATACATTAAAGGCTGGGTGGGTTTGGTGTTAAATTTTACAATCAGCCCAAAGTTTCACCCAAGAGGGCTAATCCCATACATGGCCTTGCTGACGACGCAATCAATTAATCGTATGAGAAAATGCCTTCGCTCTGATGATTCTCACACAAACGCACAAACAAAATAGACATAGTATCCGAAATCTTCAAACAATTAATTTTGATATGCCCATTACAGTACATGCGCACCCAATGAGGCACACAACAAGGGACATAACCCAAGACAAAACCTCGAATTCACCGTGGTTTAACCACAATTGCATAAATAGTATAAGGTATGCCCAACGAATATTAATATATCTAAGATTATCAAATATAGGAAGCTCTATAAACACGCCCGTCTATATGGCAAACAAGAAATACCACAGGCCCCTGGGGAAAATTACTAGGATACCAATATAGATTATACCAGTGACAAGGTTCAAATGATCGATTTTGGCTAAACCACACTACCTATCAAAACACCAATACATTCTAGAAATCGATCATTACAGCCAAAATATCCTCATATGAATCTTATTGGCAATAAAATTAACTTTCATTTGACATACTACTAGTATAACTAGGCGAAATTCAACGAAGCAAAGTCGAGATATCGTATCGGAATCTAGCAAAATCTACTGAAGAAATCGGGTCGCCAACCTCCCTGTCCGCTCAGAGGTTTAGTTATAAAATCAATATTTTCGAACAATAATGTGTCGCGAACGTGTACTTAAACGCGATTACGTAACATATAAATGGTCATATATGTTCCACAAGTCATTCCGAAGCCACCCATACCTTTTTTATTTCATCCGATGTGTTTGTGCCAAAATGTTCAACTTTATTCATCAAACGAATTATGTGTGGACATATGGAATGAAAATGAGCTTCTTTTTTTTAAACACGCTATTATGACGGTGTAGATCGTAATATTTTAAACAATTATAATAACGGTGTAGATGTGGGGTTTTTGCTGACAGCTTAGAATAAATTCGTTGCACAAACCACTGCGATGTTACAAGGAAATTACATACATGTACCAGTCATTCGCTTAGCTCATCATATATAATTCACCAAATCCATCCTTAACATAGCAAACAAGGCCCTGAGTTGGTCTTGCAAGCACCGTCCAGTAATCTCTTAGGAACCCGCAGTCCACTCGTTTTGGATGATCCCGGGTCAGGACAACCAAGAGTAGATCGTCCCGCATATTCCAACAAACTGAGGCAAAGGCAGGCAAGGCAAAGGCAAAGGCAAGGCAAATGCAAGGCAGAGGCAAGGGCAAGACAAAGGCAAGGCAAAGGCAAGGTAAAGGCAAGGTAAAGGCAAGGCAAAAATAAGGCAAATACAAGGCGAATGCAATGCAAATGCGAGGCAAATGCAATACAAAGGCAAGGTAAAGGAAAAGGCAAGGCAAAGACAAAGGCAAGGCAAAGACAAGACAAGCTGCAGGACACAGACGGAGACAAAGCTCGAGAGACTCAAGAGTTTTCCACCCGACTTGCGGCCTGGCAGAAGTAAGGAAACAAAGACCAAAGAATAATCAATACAGGGCATAAGCACACCGGTCACCCGCGTATCACCAACACGGAGGAGTACCTATTGTCACGGAATTCCGGTCGTCTGATCAATGTTCTGGTGTCAGAAAATGTGAGTTTATTTATTTATATGCATTTTATTTATAATTATTTCCGGTTTAATAATGACGAAAATAAATCCATTCCAATATTCGTGTGTGGATAATCTGATATGTTTGCTTTGTTGGAATAATCTCGTTATGTTCAATGACAGCTACAACTAAAATGGAAATAACAGTATATTAATCGCTCTTTTTTACTAATAACAACTGGTGACGAACGGATCAAAATGACCTTAATATATTATATAATGTGTGCCCCACAACACATGGTGTTAGCAGCTTCATCTGATGCATAATTATCATAAAACAGCCGCTTCAAAAAACGTCGATTGTAAAAAATGTGTACCAACAACTCGGTGACTAGTACCCGTTGTTGCGGTGAGCAATACGTTTTGATCACCAACTGACACGGTATTAAAGTTTCCCAAAAATTTGAATGTTTTCTTCAATTTAGGACACGTCGGACAGAACATAAACCTGTAATATAGCATGCCATACAACGGCCTATGAAATTTGATGGAATTGATGAGTTTTCAACCGATTTGGCCCATCTGGCCTTCTTTTTAAAACAATTATTAGTTCAAGGATTATATTTTATGCTAGTTAACGTTATTTTTCCATTTTCCCCCAGAAATGAGATGGCAGATCATGTCAGTAGTATTGGCTGACACTCTGGCCCACCCCCTCGCTCGGGGACACTCTGGCCCATGGGCCAGAGTGTCCCCGAGCGAGGGGGTGGGCCAGAGTGTCAGCCAGCGAGGGGGTGGGTCAGAAAAAAATCCAAAAAACCTGGGACTGACTGACACTCTGGCCCATGGGCGTGTCAGCCAGCGAGGGGGTGGGCCAGAGTGTCAGCCCAGGGTGGATTCATCGGTCTAGAGGTTATGTTAGATTCCGAAGAGTAAGGTGAGCGCTTCGAAGGGGGTTTTTTTTGTCAGAAAAGAGCATATTTTACTAATGCTTCTATTTTTCTCGGATTCTAATGGCAGTGTGGTAAGCGAAGGGCGTTCCCCTTCGCTGTACACATTGAACTTAGAATAATACCGAGAAAAAATAGATGTATTGGTAAATTGTGCTACTTTACCAGTGCATTTTTAACAAAAGCGAAAGTCTTCGAATAAATTCGAAGACGCTAGCGCTGTGAAAATGTGCATGCAAGAGCCATCTGATAGCAGGTTTTGGGTGGCCCTGAAAAGGGCCGTTTTACGTCAGATCACAAGAAAAGTGGATAAGGGGTCTTTAGGAACTCAAATCCATCCTCTTGATCCAACTCCCGAAACACAAGCGAACCCTGGATGAGAGATGGAAATATACCTTGCGGTACACTCACACCCTTCATTGGGGATACGTCTAATCTGTATTGCTTTTTCTCTCTCCAAAACACGAGCTTTCTCTGCAGAAGGGTTGCCGCCACCGTAAGTAAGACATCTGTTGTCCCAAGCCATTCGATATGTTCTATCTCCTGTCCACTGAACAGTGTAGGATTGTGAGCCCAAGTTGCACAGACAAAAGTGAATAGTTCAAAGAACTTTTCACCTGTACCATACACTGCCCAGGAAAGGGCCTCCCACACCGCAATGTCCCTCGGGGCCGATACACGGATGGCTCTGACATAAGATCCAAGATCAGTTGCAGCGTAGTCCATCGTGGAGAAATGATATACTCTAAATGGGATTTATTGTATGTAAAATGCGCGGCGTCGTTGGCGACGTCATTGTGTTTTTCTACATTTTTCCCCGAACGTCAATTCAAATGTGTTTCTTTTTGGTGAATTAAGATCTTCATCGACATTGCCGAAGACGATCATTAAAAACAGACACTGTTTTTCAACAACATAACTTTTATTTTTGAATTAAGACTCAACATATTTACAACTGATCATACATTTTATCATATTTACAATCAATAATTGGTAATGCAATGAACATATTTTACATTTGGTAATACATTTCATCATTAACAATCAACATATTTACAATTGATTATGATTTTAACATATTTAAACAATTGGTAATGAACACATTTTATCAACACTGAAATTCACAGTAAGCCTTACAAGTTTGTGAAATACATGTTTTGGGTAATGTTTCTGATTCTTTTCGTAAGGGTTCATAGTTTCTATGAAACCAATCAAATACTTTTCTATAATTTTTGAAGTAGTCACCATCAAAGTGATGTTGAAACCGCCCAACGTTTATTTTACATTCGATCGAATTTCTTTGAATAAATGATTTGATATATTTATCAATAACTGGTATCCCAAACGAATCGAAATATGTTGCAATGTTCCCATTGAAGAAAATTGCAACTCAGTGTTCTCCTGGCTTTTCTGACGTATGTGTATTTACTATGTTTGCTTTTACATGATGAGGTTTCTCGTGTGGTAACTGATCTTTTGCACACACTACACCATACAATGAACAGAGGTAGGATGATTTGTCTAGTATATGCTGAAGTTCGATAGTGTTCATCTTCGTAGTATTTTTTTACTTTTTCACACCACAAGTCAACAAAAACCGAATTAAATTGGTTACAGTTTGCATGAACAACTTCCTTTATATCTTTCCAAAGTTTGAATGCCTCCAATTTCTCTTGTGGTGTAAATGATTCTATTTCTGGATACCATTGTTCCATAACTCGGTAGATGTTCAATTTAAGTAGTGCTATATCAATGAACATATCTACCCATTGTATAGGTGGTGTCCAAAGACAAAGTAAATGTCGTGTCTGACTTGGATGATCTATTTTACATCCTTCACAATTGAGTGTCACTTCTTTTGAAATTTGATTTTGTATTTCATGAACGAAGCATTTCTCTAAAGTTTTTCGAACTTTGTCAAGGATAGAAACATATGGAATGAAATCGAGTCCTCCAACGTCCACTCTCAATTTTTCCTCCAAATGCAATCCATCCATGTTTTTAATAATCTGTTATTATTTCTCGCAAACTGTGGATTTCAATTTGTTTATCGAACTCAGCATAGACTATCACGTTGATCACTGAAGCTAGAGCTGCAGCAAACTGAGGCTCTAACCTTATGTTACCGGTTTTTATAGGATGCAAATGTCCTTCCTCTGCTCCTTGGTCAGGTGTGAGGTCGTAACCCCAGAAACAATAACCATTCATGTATTTTTCGAGATTCAAACCAAAGGATTTGTTTTGTCCAAACATGCCCGAAGACTGATTCAGTGATTAATAAGATCTTAAGCTTGTTTGCATACTTGTTGTTTAGCAATCTGACCAATAGGTTTTAGAAACGGTACTACTGTTCTCATTGCAGATTTGAATAGTGAACCAACTCCATTTCCATATTGTTTAGGTACGCCTCTATACACGGGGATCATCATAAATACAAATTACTTCGGCGTCGGAATTGCAACTTTATCATAGACTTTCCACCAATAAACTGAATTGGTTTGCCAGTATCACCAGTTATAAATACATTTATGGTATCAAAGTTAGACTTTGATACTGGTACATAATGTAAGTTTTTGTATTCATGCTTAATATGTTTACCATCATGTATTCTTTTACTCTCGAATGATGTCACTTGTAATATCGGTGCCTCAACATCACTAAGAATTGTATAATCAGCAATGTCAGAATAAACAAACAACTGATTATGCTCCGCATTTAAATCAACTCCATATGGAAATGTTATCGAAGGAGTAGCAAATGTAGCAGTCTCTGACTCTGTTCTGTAACCAAGTTTATCCAAAAGACCTCTGGGGAGTACAAGACCTACTTTGGTGTAACTATTGGTTGAAATTTTAACTCGTTGTTGTGCTTTGGAATATCCGAATTCGAATTCCAGTTCTGGAATCAATCTGCCTACTGTACTATCAATTACACCTTGAATTACACCTTTTAATTCTATATCATTTTCTGGTTTTGAAATTACTACTTCACTATTGGTAACTTGTGCAGGTATTGTAAAATTCTTGGAACAGAAGTTTTTATTTTTATTATGCAAGCATCTCCAATAATGTTGTATGTTTCTGATGGTACAATTAGTTCAACCATTGCAACTTCCCAAAGCTCTTTATCAATATGTATGGTTTTTGGTAACTTCACTGTGAAACAACATTGTGAGTTGGCTGGGTAAAGTGACATTGAACTATCACTCATGAGTGTTATGTAGAATGAATTCATTTTTTCTCAGTATTTTTCAATAATTTTAGTCCAGGTGTTGGTAGAATATAACCTAGAGAACTACTTAGAAGAATAAGCCACAATTCTTTGTTTGCGCTCTGGATACTAATGTGTACAATAGATGTAATTATTATGATATAATTAATAATTATCTGCGTGAAGTAGGTGACTTGGTTCTTAGCAACTTTTTCACCACAGAACTTAAATTGTGATGGTTCATCGAGATTAATTGAATCTGAATGATTTTGCGACATGGTATATTCTGTTTTATACTAAATTTGAAGCCAATGAACTTTAATATTCTTTTACTGTTTTACCACCCACTCTTCTCGTTCTTTTATAAATAACTGATTATATTTCATACACCTTACTGTCTTTTATATGCTGGATTTCATGTTTGTAGAATGATCCATCAATCTCTTCACCATCAAGATCAGAAACTTTGTATGTTATTGGATTAGTTTTACAAATTTTATCAACCCTTTTCAAATGTTCTTTTGGTTTTGTTGATACGAACCAAGTCACCCACTTTCAGTGTAGATTTTCCTTTTTTATTCCCTGTTCCATATAGATTTTTGGAAATTTCAGCTTCAGTTTTCGAAGTAACTTCCGACGGTTTCGATTTTATGCTACGGTGATAACTATTGTTGTAAGAATCGACTAGGGGCTGTAAAACATTAATATATCTTGAAGTTTTATTTGTGTGTGAAATACTTCCACATACGAGTTTTTAAAGTTCTTTGAAATCGCTCAACAATACTTGCTTTAGTCTCTGGATTCTCAATTGTGAAGAAATGAATGCTGTCTGATCGCATAAATTTCAAAAACTTTTCATTTTTGAATTCAGAACCTTTATCAGCTTGAAACGATTTTGGTTTACGTTTTGAAGATTTCAAAATTTTCCTGAATGATTCGATCAAAGTTTGTCCAGATTTATCGTGGATTGGCAGTACCCACGCAAATTTTGAAAAAAACATTTATCACACACAACAGATATCTGTAATTATCATTATGTTTTTTCAAATTCTGAAGATCAGCTAAATCTGCCTGCCATTGAATATCAATCCCAGCTACAACAGTCTTTCTACGTTGGAATTTTCGAATTATTGGTTTGTGTAAAGTATATGTCGACTGACCTTGCAACCATTTCTTCACATCTATGAGTTTTATTTTTTTATTTTGCTTTTTCGCTTCATCAAAAAGCTTCTTTACACCGCCATAACTTCCAACTTTCTTCGGATTATAGAAAATTTTAGATAACTGTTCATCTAGTATGGATCCCATTGTGTTTTTTCTGTTTTAATACCCTTTGGTGTCAACCTATCTGCTATTCTAGTTTTTGAATGTCTTGCTTTTATACCTTTCATTGGTGTGAATCGATGAGAATCAAATCGTTTTGGTGTTATGCTTTGTACCGGAGTTTCAAAATCATCATCTGAATCATCTTTCAAATGTTTTTTAATCCAAAGCCAGCGGTTTCTGTTTCCTAGAAAATCTTGAGGTACATTAAGCTCGCTCAATCCTTGTGAAAAGGTTTGCCAACCTGTTGGTTCGAAACCTTTTCTTTGTCGTACAATATCATTGAGGAGATCAACCATATTTGATCCTCTAATAACTTTTTCACCAGATGTTAATTGTCCATGTTCATCAAACTTCATTTGTGGATGTTTTGAAATCAGTTGTAAAAGTTGTTCAGCTTTTTTCTCATCTTTAACGGAATACTTTCTAGCACATCCCTATGATGATGATTAAATGGTTGTTCTGTTTTCGGGGATGAAATAGCTCTAACTGATTTTTGAGAAGTTTTCAATTTGTGCAAAGTTGTACCATATAATTGAACCTTCTCAGATTCTGACAAATTTTGATCAGAAACTGAATTCAATTCTCTGCTTAGTTTTGAAACATCCGTAATTTCAGGATTAGGTGGTAATTTCGGATTAGTTAGACTCATTCTCAATGTCATCCAACAATTTAAAGGGAACAGCGACCATTTCTTCATGTTTAACCGCGAAGTATTCCAGCGATTGCTTTACCAAGCAACGGTGCTAGCATAAGAAGTGGTAAAAAACCTCCTTTCTGGTTTAAAATTTGTTTTTTTCGTTTCAAAGATGTTGATTTACTTGCAAGTTCTCTGAGGTGTCTACATCTCGGACGAAGTTTGCGCTTCTGAGCTTCTGTTAGTTTTACATTGCCTTTTAAAATATTTTTACAGCATTCTGACATGCAATCAATCGCTCTCTTTGGGGCATCTTTTATCATTGTTTTCCGAAATGAGTTGGTGCCTGATTCATAGCCATTACAAAACTACCATATTTTTTTTCGCCATCTTTACTCTTCAACAGTTGAATGTCAAATGACGAATTACTATTTACTTTTACGTTTATTAAAATTACGATCAAATGCCATCAAAGCTAATTTCGATGGGTTTGAAAGATTCATAATTTTTGAGTGTCGTTGAACCAACGGGTAATGTTCTGCTTCTTGAATTGATGGAATTGGTTGCGGACCATTATCGTTGAGTGGTTGAAATCTAGCAAATGTAGAATTTAATCCAGTAGAATTTACTCTAGCTGGAGTAGTTCGCTGTGCAATTGTAGAATTTACTCTGACTGGACTAGCTCGCTGTGCAATCGTAGAATTTACTCGAGAAGCATTACTCTATTTGATCTAACTTGTGCAATTGATTTATTTTCTTTTTGTCTGAGAAGACTTCTGAACAAAACTCCACCGAGAAAACCACCTCCACCAGTTTTTAAAAGTATTTTCTTTTTTGAATCGATATGAGTTCTACTGTCAGCTATTTTCTTCAGCTCTTTTTTGTGTCTTTGCAGGAATGTTCGTGTCTGCTTTGGAAGTTTTAAGTGATCATCAAGTATTAATTTAGCGATAGTCGAAAATACACTCAAGACTGCTTCATGCGACTCCATGATTGGAAATGAAATATTATGTTGATACACTTATCTTTATACCGATGAATATATTACCGCACCTCGATCGTCATTTGTGAGCCAGCGATGGAAAATATCAGTTCTAAGTCTCAACGATTTATCCGTTTTTGGGTGAAAATCGAGTAGTAAATAACCATGATTGGTTGAAGTTGCATCATCATATGCTTGCATTAAATGAGGTATTTGCATTTGAGAGGCAAGAATTTTTATTTGGCCTTCATCACGCACACTTTGAAATAATACCATGTAATGTGCATTCAAACTCAAAGTTCTACTCACTTTAGATTTCTGAAACATGTTTTGGGTTATGTAAATAACAGACGTATTTCTGTGATGTCCTTTTCTTGTAAACCACAACATAATTTTTTCTTCATCTTTATCACCTAACATGTCATCAAAAACGACGAGGTGCGGTAAGTCTGTGTCATCGACAAGTTCATTGTCATCATCCGGTATTCCATTTATAAATTTAATATTGTGAAATTCTTGCATCTGACTATAGGTATTTTGCCATTCTTTGTAACACCAAACGACTTTGTATGGAACAGGTTTGAACAAATCATCTTTATATTCGATTAATTTCTTAACAAAATCTGTTTTACCACAACCACTTGGCCCCGATATGAAAATGTTACAGGGATGCTTGAACAACAATGATTCGTCCATCTTTGCCCTGAGACAGATCATGTAAGACTGATTAGGATTGTTCGGAATCAACCTTTTTTATTTTTAGTGAAAAGTCACCATAACTCCAGATTATTCCAAATGTCCATATGAGTTCATTATCTAAATCTGAAATAGGTCTAGTGGCTTTCACAATATAATCCAAAGACACTTTTTCTTCAAATAACTTTTCAGCAGTGAAAATTGTACATGGTTCTCGGAGAATAATGTATCCATATATTCTCGTCACCTCTTCGAATTTCAAAGTTTTTTCATTGAGAATCCTGTCTTGATATTCAGCAAAAACGAAAAAAATTATTTTCAACTAATTCACGAATTTCGTTTATTTTGTTTTTAGAAACACCACGAAATATCCAATAATCTGAAAACAGTTGATCCAATATATCCATTAAGAAATCAGTTTCAAATTCTGATCTCTCAATCAAACATCTCAGTCGACTCTGCCCCTCAGAGAAATGTCCGTTCAGCAAAGTCTGTACTATAATTTTACTTTCCCTCAAAAACCAAGTTTTCTTAAGTTCTCGTTTGATTTCTTGATCCATTTTTGACATTTCGATCAAGATATTATAAATTTTCAAAGGCATCTCTACTGGTAACACATCAATTCCATCCATAAGGAATTGTGTTGTATTCACCCACAACAAGTCGTTTGGTGTACACAGATCGGAATGTTTTTGTTTGCTCTTCACTAATTACTTCTCGGTTCTTTGTGCGTTTAATTCTGCATGGATAGTTTATGACACGTTGAAAATTTGACAGGTCGTTAACACATTCAACCATTGAATGAAAATTTATTTGCTGTTTAGTTTTATAATCCAGAGTGATGCCCTTGACCTTACATACAGATTTTATGACATCATCTTTCACGTACTGATAACCATAATTTTTCGGTCCTAACCCTACAAATTTCATGATTTTAGCATATGGATGCTCATCAGTCCATTTACCAAGGTAGCTGTCTTCAGTTTGATATTTTCTTTTTCTGGATCGAAAATATACATACAGCTATCGGTGTCGAAATACAACACCCTATCTTGGAGTTTTTCTAAAACTTTATACAACTCCAAGCGTACATATGCTGTGACAAATGATGCAACAACTACATTGGCAGATGGATGTGGTTCTATAATATCGGTTTTATTTTCATAGCTGAATAATATGAATTTATCCTGTTAAAAAATTTCAACTGCTTTGACGATGATATTTTTATATGTTAGTAGTTCAAAATATCTGGATGGTTCTGAGATATATTCAGTTTTAGTAAGAATATTATTTTGTGCATTTTTCCCCCATATGCAATTTATCATTAATTTTGCGCACTGGCGGAGTCCTGAGTTTTTTTCGATTTTTTCTTTTTCAAATTTTATACCTTCAACCTCATAATAATCTTTAATGTATTTATCTTTATCTTCTTCACTTTTAACAGAATTTGGATATCCACTTGCTTCTTGTTTAATTTTGAGGTATTTATCAATGTAATCCCTGTATACTTTGTCCGACCACTCAGTCCAATGCCAAACTTGATACACTTCCAGAATTTGGTAACCCAATTCTATTGCTTTGAATAATTCTACATGCGTCCAACTAAAGCACGCTGTTCAGTTTTATGACTACACTGTCCACTTTCATTTTCTGCACAAGTTCTACACAATGTATATATCATTCTGTTATTACAGTGGATCGGTAGCACTTGAATGTACAATTTATTTGGAGGTAATACTTTGCATTTAATGAGTCCTTTGTAAGATTTGATGTCTCCTATTTGTTCCTGACTTAGAATAGCAGGATGACCAAGAGGGTACCCCCTATATTTATTCACACTAGGATACAAACTGCATATATCAATATATTTTATTTCCTGTTTAGATTTTGGTTCTATTTCATGATATAATTTTAGAGCATTAGTCCTGCCACCAAATAATGCTTCCATTGGTTTAATTGGGTCTTGATGCAAATAGAATTGGTCCATAGTTTGTTTTAAATTTTTGTCTTTACATTTATTGTCCAGGACATGTTCCCAGATGCATATTAATTTGCATCCCAAGCTTTTGATTTCAGTTTCCATTTTTATTGTTTTTTCATACAATTCATGCATTGTTATATTACTGTATGGGTTTCGGCGGTTTCTATCTGGATAGCAAGTAGGACAGCCATGAAAAAAACACCCATACATTTCATACACTGTGTTTGATTCTGCATGATAACCATCAACAAAATGTGTGCCTATTTTAACTTCACCACCATTTAAAGCATGTTTTATGTTTATATTTTGTTTGTAGCAATATACTGTTGCCATCGAATTGCTTTCTTTGAAAAGTTACGCGCTTGTGGATATCCAGTGCCTGAAATTATACCTAGAGAATTCTCTGGTAATTAATTTTTTCTCCATGCAAGGTTACAGGTTTGAGCTAATGTTATTGCTTCCCCGAATGGATCTATTTGATCAGTTTCCATTACACATAGTCTGAATTTGCCACATCCACGTCTTAAAATGTCTACATCTGATTTACAATACTTTTGAATTTCTTTTTGGAAATCAAAAATATCCTCACCCCTAGCTTCGTACCATTTCAGAAATGAATCCCTATTTTCCTCAGACATGATTTCAGGTTTATAGTATTTTTTTGTCTAGATATGGTCCTACGTAATTCTGAAAGTCCTGTGTATTTGCCCAATGTGGAAAATAACCTTTAGCCATTTCTTCAAGTTGGAATGTTTTTGGAAATTTAGATAATGCCATAGGGATGAAACTCAATGAATCGATTACTCTAACACCATTGCATTGTAAACTCAGTATTTTGTTACCATTCATAATAACATTAGGTTTTGAATTTCCATTGTTCACCAAGTAATGTAAGAGGAACTGACTATCATAACATCTTGCATTGTGAGCAATACATGTTGTACCTTTATGGTCGTTGGTGTAAAACAACCATTTACAAAATCTTTCCAATACATTCTCACCTTTAAAAACATATTCTCTGTTTGACAATACAGAATCACATGAATTGCATATTTCATCAACGGGTTTACATATACAATATTCACAAGCAGTTTGTGCAACACAAAAATTGGGTATATGAACACCAGTATCTTGTTGACATTCAAAATAAAAAAGTATGAATGGTACCTTTACTTCTTTCTGTGTTTCGCTCTTTTGGTACTGTTGGATATGACATATGTGATCTGATGCAACGATTTCCTTACAGTATTTGCACGTCTTTGTTCCCGAACAGATATGTCTTTTCTCCTTTCGTGTGACGATTTCAACCCCACATTTCTGGCATTTGTGTATCATATCACAAATAGTTTTGTCTTGTTTTGGTAATTTTTTCAAATGATTGTCGAGACATCGTTTACTTCTAAAAGTCCTCTTACATTTGATGCAGTGTAACCATCGTTCAAAGGGACATATCTGGTCCTCGAAACACATACAATTGTATGGACATAAATGGTCACCTCTGTTGTTTGAACCGACATCACAGTGTTCACAGTAATACCCACATCCAAGGAATCCCGTGACAGTTGTGATCACATCGTAGTGGTTGTCATTGAAATATAGATGGACAACTTTACTTTCTTTCCCAACTGGTGGTGGTTGAAAAAGAAAGCTTTCGTCAGCAAATTGATTATGTATTTTTATAACATTCTCCGGATGTAGTTGTTCCTGAATAATTTTGTATTCCTCAACACCGCAACTGATGTCGTGTGATAACCCCACTTTATCCAACAATGACTTTGCAGCTTCCCGTTGTGGAGTTCTTGCTGGTCTCGTAATCCGTTTCCATTGCTGCTTCCATTCAGCTGTATCTTTTTTGTCAGCATTACACATACCAACAACGACAGCCCTCGCAAAACACATGTTATCTTCTTTGTTCTGAATCAGAAGAACACTTTTCTTTACTGTTTTCTTTTGATTTTGTTCACCGAATGCTCCATAATGTAAGGTATGTATTGCGGTCCCTGCAGGCATATGCGTGACAGTGATGTCAAATGTCATCTGTCCGTCATGAATTTTGAATTTTTGTTCGATTGTTGTCAAGCAATAATTCACCCGTCAGGTCTTTTGCTTCAGTGAACGGGACGTGAATCCCTAGATCTAGCCCTGGATGAAAGATGGAAATTCTCATTTGATCTTTTGGTCCTGCATCACACTCATCTTTCAAACTGTTCACCAGATCTTTGAAAATTCTGTGAACAGTTTGAAATGGTTGATGAAATTCTTGAAATGTGACGTTGTATTTCTTTGATGCTGTTTTAAATTTCCTCGAGTATTTATCAGTCAGATTTTTTATAGTTTAATATTTACAGTCATCATCCAGTCGCACTCTTTCTATTATCTAGTTCGCTTTCGCTATCTGAATATGGCACAAGGCGCTTCATCGTGAAATGACGACGTGATGAAAAAGCGCGTCGCTTTTATGCTCTGACACGGACATGCGCAGTCATCGTGCGTGTCAGAGCATAAAAGCGACACGCTTTTTCATCACGTCGTCATTTCACTGACGACTGAATAACGCACCGAACGCTCACAATGGATCCACGATTGCAGAGTAACAACATACAACATTTACGAAAAATTGCATTAGAAGTTTTAAACAATACAAAGTGGGTACCACCATACGGTAACTGTTTTAGGTGCAATTCGAGTTCACATTGGGCTTTTCAATGTGATGGCACTACGAAAAAGAAGATTGATCAGATGAAAAAATCATCATCATTGATGGTGAGTGAATCTACTCCTGGGAAGTCTACTTGGACGCACACATCAGACAACGATTATCTCACACCATGTGATGTAATGGACATAGATCAAACTGAGACATCAACTAACGAGATCGCGGGTGTGAAAGCTGAAAGTGGGAAACAATGCAACTCAACCGCGATGTCAATTAACGAGATCGCGGATGTGAAAACTGAGAGTGGTGAATTATACGCCTCAACCGAGGTGTCAAATGATGAAATCACTATTCTAAACACGGAGGATTCACAGATGGTAGTGCTAAACGCTGTAGCCAAAAGCGATGACGATACTGAAATTAAGCAAAACACTTTGCCTATCAGAAAGAGAAAAAGACATTTATCGCGATAATCTTCCAAGAAAGTTAAAAATTGGTGAATAAAATATTATTGATTTAATTACTTATTACGTTTTATTTTTGGAGAAATTATGTGAACATTCAACTTGATACCTCACACGATTGACATACCAATTGAGGTACATGGTTTCCATAAAGAACCTACGAAGTGATCAACATTTGGATCACTCGGGAAAGATTTAACAGTGATGAAGAAACAAAAGAAATGATTTTTAATTATTTTAAACGTCCCTTTTCAGGGCCACTTAAAATTCACGAAAGATACGCTCTGTATTATTATGCTATATGGTGATCGTATTATAGATATGAAGGGTGGTAGTGGGGTTTTTTTATTGTTAGGGAAGTATTCTTTGATAAATTATGTGAACATTTTTCTTCAAGTTCATGATGAATGATTTTTGGTTTGGAGAAAGTATGTGAACATTCTCTCCAAGTTCAGGAAGAATGAACAGATCGTACAGTAGCAATTTCAGAGCGTATCTTTTGAAAAATTTGGGTGGCCCTGAAAAGGGCCGTTTAAATTGTTTGCTGAGTCAATAAAATTCAGACAAATCAGGATAAAGTCCTCCCTTATTGTATGTGGATCTCCAGTATGGATCCCGCACGTATTTCGCTGCCTCAGTGGTGATCCACCTTGGCAGTGGTCTTGGAGGATTATATTCAGACAAATCTGGATATAATGCCCCCTCCTTATATGCGGGGTTCCACTCTGGAGTTTCCACATACACCTTGGGAGGACTACTTCTCCGTCTTTGCAGGAATTTATGAACTCCAGCTCTAATGGCTATCTTATTTATGGCTCTCCGAATCTCTAACATTCTTCTGCCAATGCTTTAATCGAGCATCGGCAGAGAATTTTAGCAAAATTTTCTCTTTTAGTTTAGAGAACATTTTGAAGATAAAAAAAACGATTCTCTGCGCCCCATATTATATATTGCGTATTTCACCAAATTTTCCCGAACGTCAATTCAAGTGTGTTTCACATAATTTCTCCAAACCAAAAATCATTCATCATGAACTTGAAGAAACATGTTCACATAATTTATCAAAGAATACTTCCCTAACAATAAAAAAAAACCCACTACCACCCTTCATATCTATAATACGATCATCATATAGCATAATAATACAGAGCGTATCTTTCGTGAATTTTAAGTGGCCCTGAAAAGGGCCGTTTAAAATAATATAAAAATCATTTCTTTTGTTTCTTTATCACTGTTAAATCTTTCCCGAGTGATCCAAATGTTGATCGCTTCGTAGGTTCTTTCTGGAAACCATGTACCTCAATTGGTATGTCAATCGTGTGAGGTTTCAAGTTGATTGTACATTCAACCGGTTTTTGTGTTAATTGCTTTCGCAAATCCTTCATTTCCTGACAAATATTCCGTAACAATTTTGTCTGTTCTTCCCCATTGTGAACTGTTGATAACTTGGTATATAACAGGTTGAGTCATTTGTTGTGTTTTCACCGGCGGTGTATACAATGGCTGTTGATCCGTTCGCGGATACACCATTTGTACCTGTTGCTGTTCTGCCCGTGGTGTCATATTGCCTGCATACAGTCGATTCGACATTTGCGTTGTTGCAGGAACATAGTCGTACTCCACATCAATAGTCTTGAGAAATTCCATTACTGGATCCATGTTTCAAAATAACGCTAACGTTACAAATTTACGCATGTAATAACGTTAACATCTTCGAGGATCAAATATATGGGATGCGCGCGCCTCGTTGACGACGTCATTGAGTTGTTCTACCAATTTTTCCCGAACGTCAAATCAGCTGTGTTTGTTTTTTGTCAAAAACATCATATTTCTATGAATAAAACACCGATTTGACGTGGGGAAAATTTTATCTGTAACATTTTACCATTATCTCATAACATTTCACTGAACGGCAATTTCTACAAGTACATTTTACAACGCTATTGTCTTCGAATTTATTCGAAGACTTTCGCTTTTGTTAAAAAATGAACTGGCAAAGTAGCACAATTTTCCAATACATCTATTTTTGCTCGGTATTATTCTAAGTTCAGTGTGTACAGCGAAGGGAAATGTCCTTCGCTTACCACACTGCCATTAGAATCCGAGAAAAAATCGATACATTAGTAAATTGTGCTCCTTTCTGTCAAAAAAAAACCCTTCGAAGCGCTCACCTTACTCTTTGGAATCTAACACAACCTCTGGACCGACCCTGGGCGTGCCACTCTGGCCCACTTTCTCGCTGCGGACCACTCTGGCCCATGGGCCAGAGTGTCAGTCCCAGGTTTTTTTTTAAATTTTTCTGGCCCACCCCCTCGCTCGGGGACACTCTGGCCCATCGGCCAGAGTGTCAGTCCCAGGTTTTTTGGATTTTTTCTGGCCCACCTCAGTTCTGGGTCTGACACTCTGGCCCATGGGCCAGAGTGTCAGTCCCATGTTTTTTCTGACCCACCCCCTCGCTGGCTGACACTCTGGCCCACCCCCTCGCTCGGGGACACTCTGGCCCACCCATTCGCTGGGGGACACTCTGGCCCATGGGCCAGAGTGTCCCCGAGCGAGGGGGTGGGCCAGAGTGTCAGCCAATACTGACAATACATGAGTATACCTGACATATTTTCTGAATCGCAAATCGAATGAACAATGTCCCCATGCTATTCCTGACAAGATTATAGTGCAAAATATTGACAAATAAGATCACACCGGAAAAAAGATTAATATATTTATTGTCGATTAAATCAATTTTAAATATCGCCACACAAGGAACCAAATTCCATACCATGTATGATCATAATAACAATATCTTGACAAAGGTTTATAATAAGGCACTACCGATAACGCAGGCAATACGCACACGCTTGACTACAAAAAGATAACATATCGGGGTTCACGATATGATGGCTATTGTCATACAATCGCGACCACGGGAGGCACGTGATGTTCGATTGAATATCAGAATGTAGGGTATCATATAATACCATATCCCATAATATGTCAAATATAGCGAATTATCGAAATATGAAATAAAACGAAAAGGCGAAATAGGAAAATACACCAAAAATCGAAATAGGAAAATACAGCGAAATAGCGAAATATAGAAATATGAAATTATTTTTATAAACGAAATAACGGAGATATTTGAAAAAGTGTCTTTGACGAAATAACGGACATATTTGGAGAAGTGTTTTAAAGAATATTTTTAAAACATCATGATTTACAGGGCACATATCCATCCGATGTAACAATGTCCGACATCTTGTGTGTATATGCACCATTTGCTACACCATTTGCTACACCGATCTGGCACCACTGTGGTATTGGATGGAAGCCAAAGTACGTGTGCGAGGGGGTAAATTTAAGAGCGTGTATGGTTGTTTTAAAAGAGCGGGGATAAATTTAAGAGCGTGTGTGGAACAGCTAATATCACGACTTATCACTTCTCTAGATCTTTACATCGAATATAGTCCCCAAATCAGTATTCCGTTATATTTTCGTAACGTTTTGACCTATTTCGACCATGGAACGTGACACAGATAAGTTATGACTGGCTTAGTTTGAGGCTCTAATAAAATGTGCCACATTTAGTTAATATTTACAACTGTAACTTTCTTTCCAATGTTACAAATACATGCTGATTTCAAAATGTTCTGATATGTTCATGCTTAAAATGTGCAATATTCCCGTTTCAAACTCTCCAAAGATTACTTGTGAAGTTTTAGCGCCCTGTCGTACACACACAGTACATGCGGGTTGGCCGCTGATATGAGGCTTATGTCTGCGTGTGCATATTTGCATTTTCTTCTCTCTTATTTGTTACTTATTGATTTATTTTCCGCATTCACATCTTTCTTTGGAGCGTATAGAGAAGTGCTCGTATATTTGTTATCTGATTAATTGAACAGTTATGCGTATCTGTCCGATAATTGATAGGTGTGAAATGACAGCATGCATAAATGTATTCACCTCGGCTATGAAGCAAAAATTGACAGACACCTATATCTAGACATGGCGAAATGATCTGATAATGTGAGTGAGTAGATGGGCGCGAAGCGCCCGGGGTGGTCGAAAAGATCGAGTGATCTTCTCCTTCACCCCACGGTTTGTTGTTGTTGGAGATATGGCACACAGAAAATAGTCATGTCTGAACACGGCAAAAGCGGACACAATTGAATTAATGTTATCTCTTTGATTGAATTGATGGATGGATTGTTTGGGGAAGAGCACACGAGCTTTAATATGGGGTGTGAGGGGTGTCCCGGTGGGTCCCTTTAATATATGGTTGAGCTGAGCGTGTCATATGGTGCGCTGAAAAAGGAGCGGGGCCCGTGTTATTAATTTAAAATACTGTTAGTTTGTTAGTTATTTAAAAAACAACCGCAAGGCAGAGCGTGTGATTCAATGTGATTCAATGCGCCATCATACTGCGATTCTGCTATTGCCAAATGCGCAGAGACAGTATGTGGATATTTCATTGTTTCTGTATGGATCGCCCTACATATTGTAGCACGGGCGTAAGTGAAGACGCTGACAATTTTTTTGTGCAGAGTTATTTGGGTTTTGATAAATGAGGTAAATCTGATGATAATGTACAAGGTAGACTTTAAAGGCACGTGAGGCCTTAGTTGTCGAAAATATTCATATTTGTTCCAATCACCGTAAACAGAAAAACATTAAAACGCATACAGTTTCGTTCATATATACCATGACCATCGCCTAAACAGCATGTTATCATAAAGACCTACTATATTTTACCTACGCAAGAGCCTGATTGTGTTACGGAAGACAGCACAATGCGACTGGCTAATCACACATAAATGGCATAAACGCTCTTTATTAGTTCCATATCAGGAATTCACCAACAAAGAACGCTCTTTATGTACCATCATAATATAAACAAACACCAGAAAAGTAACTTTTTATGCTTTTGTTTACATAACAATGGTGAAACATATGACCATAACATACTGTTTATGCGATATTTATTATTTGTATACGGACAAAGTCTGTCTACATTTTGATGTTCTTTCTGTTTGTGGCGGTTTTTGACGGGTGGAAATATTTTCACAGGATACCCACCGCCAAGGCCAACCGTACCTTTAAAGTGGTCAGCCACAGGCAAATTGTCCTTATTTTTAATTCGTTGGTGGCCATTTATCCTCAAGCGAAATTGTTGTCCAGTTTACCCTATGTAATGTGCATATCGGCACTTGACACACGCGATGTCATACATAAGCCCACTCGAATTGAATTTAAAGGCGCGGCATGCATCGTTGGTTGTAAGTGTCTTATTTGAGACGAGGGAGCATGTCCCACACCTTGGGGTACGACAAGGTACAGTATACCGGATTCTTCAAAGGATGATTTAAGTTGGCTCGAGAAAAGCTTTTGGGCAAGTTTCGGCGGTTGCCTTGTAGCTACAACAGGTTTGTCGGGGAAAACTCTAATGAGGTATTCATCACTTAAATCATTGGGTGGAGGTCCCGCATGATGCGTCTGAGTTTGTCCGTAGATGGGTGATCCGCCACGGTCACGGTGGTTTTCTCGTTGTATTTGAGTAGGTCATCCCTGTCTTTAAATATGGCTTTAGTAACTTGTATTTCTACTGAATCCCGTTTATATCAAAGAGAATGAAACGCCGATTGAAGGGTCGTGATCTGTTTACCACGTACTTCTGGGTCGGAATTAATGCGGTGGTATCTCAATGCCTGACTATACACAACATATTTCGCCGAAATACGCACATAGTTGACCTATAATGTGAAATAGGTACATAGTGTGATTATTTGATTCTGAAATAAGCAGATACTGGACTCTTACCCGTTATTTCGTTTTATGGATCGGACCACAGTGAAAACACCTGTTAAAGTGTGTACAACTGAATATTCGTGAGTTGGCTTATTTGTGTCATTGTCCGGACACAATATACTCAGAATCGCCTCGTTATGAGTCGTAATGTGACTAAAAATGTTCTCATTTTCAGCACACCATCGACTGAAAATGATGCGATTCTAAGCAGATTATATACCTAAAACAAGTTATATTATAAGCAGATGATGTGCTGTCTTTGCAGGAATTTTTGAACTCCAGCTCTAATGGCTATCTTATTTATGGCTCTCCGAATCTCTAACATTCTTCTGCCAATGCTTTAATCGAGCATCGGCAGAGAATTTTAGCAAAATTTTCTCTTTTAGTTTAGAGAACATTTTGAAGATAAAAAAAACGATTCTCTGCGCCCCATATTATATATTGCGTATTTCACCAAATTTTCCCGAACGTCAATTCAAGTGTGTTTCACATAATTTCTCCAAACCAAAAATCATTCATCATGAACTTGAAGAAACATGTTCACATAATTTATCAAAGAATACTTCCCTAACAATAAAAAAAAACCCACTACCACCCTTCATATCTATAATACGATCATCATATAGCATAATAATACAGAGCGTATCTTTCGTGAATTTTAAGTGGCCCTGAAAAGGGCCGTTTAAAATAATATAAAAATCATTTCTTTTGTTTCTTTATCACTGTTAAATCTTTCCCGAGTGATCCAAATGTTGATCGCTTCGTAGGTTCTTTCTGGAAACCATGTACCTCAATTGGTATGTCAATCGTGTGAGGTTTCAAGTTGATTGTACATTCAACCGGTTTTTGTGTTAATTGCTTTCGCAAATCCTTCATTTCCTGACAAATATTCCGTAACAATTTTGTCTGTTCTTCCCCATTGTGAACTGTTGATAACTTGGTATATAACAGGTTGAGTCATTTGTTGTGTTTTCACCGGCGGTGTATACAATGGCTGTTGATCCGTTCGCGGATACACCATTTGTACCTGTTGCTGTTCTGCCCGTGGTGTCATATTGCCTGCATACAGTCGATTCGACATTTGCGTTGTTGCAGGAACATAGTCGTACTCCACATCAATAGTCTTGAGAAATTCCATTACTGGATCCATGTTTCAAAATAACGCTAACGTTACAAATTTACGCATGTAATAACGTTAACATCTTCGAGGATCAAATATATGGGATGCGCGCGCCTCGTTGACGACGTTATTGAGTTGTTCTACCAATTTTTCCCGAACGTCAAATCAGCTGTGTTTGTTTTTTGTCAAAAACATCATATTTCTATGAATAAAACACCGATTTGACGTGGGGAAAATTTTATCTGTAACATTTTACCATTATCTCATAACATTTCACTGAACGGCAATTTCTACAAGTACATTTTACAACGCTATTGTCTTCGAATTTATTCGAAGACTTTCGCTTTTGTTAAAAAATGAACTGGCAAAGTAGCACAATTTTCCAATACATCTATTTTTGCTCGGTATTATTCTAAGTTCAGTGTGTACAGCGAAGGGAAATGTCATTCGCTTACCACACTGCCATTAGAATCCGAGAAAAAATCGATACATTAGTAAATTGTGCTCTTTTCTGTCAAAAAATACCCTTCGAAGCGCTCACCTTACTCTTTGGAATCTAACACAACCTCTGGACCGACCCTGGGCGTGCCACTCTGGCCCACTTTCTCGCTGCGGACCACTCTGGCCCATGGGCCAGAGTGTCAGTCCCAGGTTTTTTTTGAATTTTTTCTGGCCCACCCCCTCGCTCGGGGACACTCTGGCCCATCGGCCAGAGTGTCAGTCCCAGGTTTTTTGGATTTTTTCTGGCCCACCTCAGTTCTGGGTCTGACACTCTGGCCCATGGGCCAGAGTGTCAGTCCCAGGTTTTTTCTGACCCACCCCCTCGCTGGCTGACACTCTGGCCCACCCCCCTCGCTCGGGGACACTCTGGCCCACCCATTCGCTGGGGGACACTCTGGCCCATGGGCCAGAGTGTCCCCGAGCGAGGGGGTGGGCCAGAGTGTCAGCCAATACTGACAATACATGAGTATACCTGACATATTTTCTGAATCGCAAATCGAATGAACAATGTCCCCATGCTATTCCTGACAAGATTATAGTGCAAAATATTGACAAATAAGATCACACCGGAAAAAAGATTAATATATTTATTGTCGATTAAATCAATTTTAAATATCGCCACACAAGGAACCAAATTCCATACCATGTATGATCATAATAACAATATCTTGACAAAGGTTTATAATAAGGCACTACCGATAACGCAGGCAATACGCACACGCTTGACTACAAAAAGATAACATATCGGGGTTCACGATATGATGGCTATTGTCATACAATCGCGACCACGGGAGGCACGTGATGTTCGATTGAATATCAGAATGTAGGGTATCATATAATACCATATCCCATAATATGTCAAATATAGCGAATTATCGAAATATGAAATAAAACGAAAAGGCGAAATAGGAAAATACACCAAAAATCGAAATAGGAAAATACAGCGAAATAGCGAAATATAGAAATATGAAATTATTTTTATAAACGAAATAACGGAGATATTTGAAAAAGTGTCTTTGACGAAATAACGGACATATTTGGAGAAGTGTTTTAAAGAATATTTTTAAAACATCATGATTTACAGGGCACATATCCATCCGATGTAACAATGTCCGACATCTTGTGTGTATATGCACCATTTGCTACACCATTTGCTACACCGATCTGGCACCACTGTGGTATTGGATGGAAGCCAAAGTACGTGTGCGAGGGGGTAAATTTAAGAGCGTGTATGGTTGTTTTAAAAGAGCGGGGATAAATTTAAGAGCGTGTGTGGAACAGCTAATATCACGACTTATCACTTCTCTAGATCTTTACATCGAATATAGTCCCCATATCAGTATTCCGTTATATTTTCGTAACGTTTTGACCTATTTCGACCATGGAACGTGACACAGATAAGTTATGACTGGCTTAGTTTGAGGCTCTAATAAAATGTGCCACATTTAGTTAATATTTACAACTGTAACATTCTTTCCAATGTTACAAATACATGCTGATTTCAAAATGTTCTGATATGTTCATGCTTAAAATGTGCAATATTCCCGTTTCAAACTCTCCAAAGATTACTTGTGAAGTTTTAGCGCCCTGTCGTACACACACAGTACATGCGGGTTGGCCGCTGATATGAGGCTTATGTCTGCGTGTGCATATTTGCATTTTCTTCTCTCTTATTTGTTACTTATTGATTTATTTTCCGCATTCACATCTTTCTTTGGAGCGTATAGAGAAGTGCTCGTATATTTGTTATCTGATTAATTGAACATTTTATGCGTATCTGTCCGATAATTGATAGGTGTGAAATGACCGCATGCATAAATGTATTCACCTCGGCTATGAAGCAAAAATTGACAGACACCTATATCTAGACATGGCGAAATGATCTGATAATGTGAGTGAGTAGATGGGCGCGAAGCGCCCGGGGTGGTCGAAAAGATCAAGTGATCTTCTCCTTCACCCCACGGTTTGTTGTTGTTGGAGATATGGCACACAGAAAATAGTCATGTCTGAACACGGCAAAAGCGGACACAATTGAATTAATGTTATCTCTTTGATTGAATTGATGGATGGATTGTTTGGGGAAGAGCACACGAGCTTTAATATGGGGTGTGAGGGGTGTCCCGGTGGGTCCCTTTAATATATGGTTGAGCTGAGCGTGTCATATGGTGCGCTGAAAAAGGAGCGGGGCCCGTGTTATTAATTTAAAATAGTGTTAGTTTGTTAGTTATTTAAAAAACAACCGCAAGGCAGAGCGTGTGATTCAATGTGATTCAATGCGCCATCATACTGCGATTCTGCTATTGCCAAATGCGCAGAGACAGTATGTGGATATTTCATTGTTTCTGTATGGATCGCCCTACATATTGTAGCACGGGCGTAAGTGAAGACGCTGACAATTTTTTTGTGCAGAGTTATTTGGGTTTTGATAAATGAGGTAAATCTGATGATAATGTACAAGGTAGACTTTAAAGGCACGTGAGGCCTTAGTTGTCGAAAATATTCATATTTGTTCCAATCACCGTAAACAGAAAAACATTAAAACGCATACAGTTTCGTTCATATATACCATGACCATCGCGTAAACAGCATGTTATCATAAAGATTTACTATATTTTACCTAAGCAAGAGCCTGCAGAAGACAGCACAATGCTGCTGGCTAATCACACACAAATGGCATAAACGCTCTTTATTCGTTCCATATCAGGAATTCACCAACAAAGAACGCTCTTTGTGTTTACCATCATAATATAAACAAACACCAGAAAAGTAACTTTTTATGCTTTTGTTTACATAACAATGGTCAAAGATATGACAATAACATACTGTTTATGCGATATTTCTTATTTGTATACGGACAAAGTCTGTCTACATTTTGTTGTTCTTTCTGTTTGTGGCGGTTTTTGACGGGTTGAAATATTTTCACAGGATACCCACCGCCAAGGCCAACCGTACCTTTAATTGTTGACGATATATGTGAATGGTTTTATACAGAGATATATATGATTACATTCAATAGATTTTTGGTTTTATATTTTTTTTGGTAATTTCTTTATTTTGTTAAAATTATGTATACATTTAGTACATGTCAGTGTGTTCTTGAGCCGTGAGCCGTCCTGCTCCCGAAGAAAAGTCAGAGCAGCAAGCGGGACGAGCATATTTTGGTATATGCCGTTCCTAACTCGTTGAGAGCTATGACCACTGGTAATTTCAATAAGTACGCCTTTTATAGATCAATCAGATGTGATTTTAACAGACCAAATTATATGTCGGTAGACAATAATAAAGTTGTGGTCCATCTTATAGGATTTAGTACCAGGAACCACCGACTGTCAGTCGAAACTGGCTCATTGACAGATACCCCATCATACACACTAAATAAAAAGTTGCTATATTAACCACAAAAGTAGTTAATTTTTAATACTTTTGGTAGTTCGTATTCATCCCGCTACCTTGGGAGGTTAATTTTACTACCTGGCGGGTAGCTAAAAAATTAAATACCTTTGGTAGTTAAAATAACTACCTTCAGTGGTTGAAATAACTACCTCTTGGGGCTATTTTAACTACCCAAAGGTAGGCTAAATTTTAACTACTTTAGGTAGTGGGATGAATATGAACTACCCAGTATTTAAATTTACTACCTGCGAGTGGTTGGAATTTTTGTTTTGCTACCTGCGGGTAGTTAATCTGATAACTACTATTGGTGGGAAATTATTCTACCTCGAGTGGTTGTTCTAGCTATTTTAAAGGGGTATTCAAAGGGGTCCAATCTAATCACCCAAAGTAGCTATTTAATCAACTTTTAGTGGATAATATTGCCTCTAAAGATATTAATGACATGTGGACCACAAAATATGACAATGGAGAAAATAATTTCAATATTTATTCAAAATAAACAAATATATATAGTTCAGAGCATTTGTGCTTTTAGCTTAAAATAAATTGCAACACAAGGCCTCTTACCAGGAATAAGTACATTAGCCTACACACAAAAAAAACAATGTAAATTTCGTGAAAATTTGACCAAGGGAATCTTATCAGACATCAGACACTGAAACTTATTTTATCTAAATAATTGATAATGTACCCAAAAGGGTTGCAATCTGGGTCGTCAAATTTTAAAAACAGCAATAAACTGAAATGGAGTGTCATTTCGTAGATTCTGTTGAAATCACTCTTAAAGAAGCAAAATGAGCAATAAAGAGCGTTCCTTATCACATTAGAAAATATGTAGAAAAATTGCGGGTAACAATGCCTTTGACCCCCAGATGACTAAGGGGTGGGGGATTTCCAAAAATTATATAACCAATAAAGAGCGCTTCTTATCAGTTCAAAAGATATGTGTGGAAAATTGCACAAATGTAAAATAATGCATGGTTAATGTCATGGGATAGGTGATGTGGGCATCAAATCATTGACAACTATATCACACTGTGGCAGTGTCATTTCATCGATGCTGTTGACGTCTTAAGGACGCAATAAAGAGCGTTCCTTATCACATTAGAAAATATGTAGGAAAATTGCGGGTATAAGCGCCTTTGCCCCTCAAATGAAGTGGGGGGTGGGCAAAAAAAATAATGTGACAAATAAAGAGCGTTTTTTATCAGTTCAGAAGAAGTGGGGAAAATTGCACAAAAGTAAAATAATGCATGGTTAATATCATGTGATTGATGCTGTGGGCATCAAATATTTAAAGATGCACTACTAATCAGCAATAAAGAGCATTTATTATCCACTTAATAGATGTAACTTTATCCGGAGTTATATTGCAGCTGCTGTTTATCCCAGATACTGGGTCTTTATTCTATTCCAAAAAATGTCGTATTGGGACATTTTGATCTATTTTAGAGATATTTATTTGTTCAAAGATATTTATATATAAACAGAAAAGTTCACTCTGTTGGCTTTGCAATACTAATGGGAGTGCATGAACTAATGGTTGTGTCGTTTATATGGGGTTGTGGACTACACAAGACTCTATAAACAATTCCAAAGAACATACATGTACATGTTCAAAATATTGTTTTATAACTTTAACCGACAATAAAAAAGACGTAAGCACCATTCGGACATGATATCAGTCTTCAACCCAGAGAACATTGAGGCATGGATTAGTATCCCTTGTCACCACTGGGCGGAGCCACTCTCCCGTATAATTCATTAAGAGCATCGAAACACCAGGTGCGTGGCATCCGAAATAGTATTATAGTCTATTTCATACCATTTCAGTTGAGTAGAGTCACAACAGCCCTCGCACCTCGCATAGCCATTAGCCAAAAGATAATTTTATAATTTTGTGTAGTCCACTTGAGGTAAAACACACAACTCTAGTTGTTATATGCAGTGAAAAAAATATTATTTACCAAATTGCCTTAATGTTTACAAGGAAAACATACTTTTTTGCCAATAATTGCACAGAGGCTGACATAATTTCATTATGATATTTAAAATTTGGCAATGGATAAAAATAATACCCATATACATGTGTAGTTTAACGAGATACAAGGCTTATTTTCACTCGTATATATAATTCACCAAATGGGGACCTTGCTAAAGCTTGGTTCCCCATTTGGCATTTGCTGAATCATACTCGCGAAAACAAACCTTGTATCTCATAAAACTGTATGGATATTCTATATTTAACCATTCAACCAACTCACCGATGCGCTGCCCGGGAGTGACAACAGTCGTACCTCTCTCCCCTTGTGTCGCTATTCTCTTGGGATGAATTACGCAGGGTACAGATTCGCCAACAAGTAAATGTATAAGGGCAATTGAACATCATCACCAATCACCATTATCAAAAGAAAACTGTTTCCACATAAATGGGGCCGACCTAACCAGCAAGCGACTCAATTGTTGTCAGTGATCTGACATCTGATAGTAGAGCGAGATCTCTTGGAGATCCCAGAATTGTGGACAACAGCTGCAAACGAGGTAATTGGTCCAGGTAGAGGACACCTTTAGTACCATATTGGTCAATGACATGGTACCACACGTCATTCCGAAAATTTAACAATGACTGGCAGTCTAAATATATGACTAGATGTGTTTTAATTCATGCTAGGGACAATGATGACATAGTCATGTCGTTTTCACTAGCCATGTATATTTCACTCAAACCAATTAACCAAGCTTGTGTGGGTATCGTGCTTTGCTTTTCCAGTATATACCAAAATCATCAAATAAAATCATAAATGTGACATCAGATTTCTCCCCTGATGTACCGTTATGAAACTACTGAAATGTGCCAAAATTGGGTATAAGACAAAACATTGAGTATGTGGCTCTTTGGTTTGGGAGAAAAATAATCCATGACCTGGGATGTGGGCATAGAAAAATCTCATCTTCGGGACCAGCTATTGGGTCCGGACAATCGGCCGAAATATCTTGCCTCTCGGGGTGAGATCTTTCCATCCCCACACCTCAGGTCAGGATGAATAATATAATTTTTATCTCAATCTAACTTCAGCTGAACATGCACTGCGCCCATAATGTTTTGCATTCAGAATTTTTTATTTCTGGTATAGTTACAAAGAGCTTATAAAGTCAATGAAAATGTCCCTGATTCTAATCAGATGTTCATGACATGCATGTGCTATCAACTGATACAGATGACAATCAGCCATGACATGAGGATACACCTGTTTCGTCTTGTCAATACAAAAGAACGATCAAGTTTTACAAGTGTATATCACCTGGATACACATGTGTATAATCAGTTCTCATTAAAATTAGGCTCTCAGGCTGGAATAAGCTACACATAACAGTCCTAATGAATATACACATGTAACTATAAGTCACATAACCGCCACTATAAATAGTTTATGCATGCAATTCCTGTTGTATAACATCAAAGCGCAGTTTTACGATTGACAGAATGTTATCTCATGTTACTTGAATTTTGGCGAATAAGAAAAACGGGTGCTAACTGTTGAAATTCTTGGAAATACTTAATTCTATTCTCCTTGATGGCTATTATTGATAATTTCTGGACTCTTCAAATGGACACACATTAGTGTTAAATTAGTTGTAATCACAAATTTGTGAACACTGAAATAAGCATTGTGACCAGATATGACAGGAAACTTATTATGCTATTTTAGCTATGTGTCGAGAAACTCTGGAGCCGATGAAAATCGTCAATACACTGATTGGCTTCATCACTTTACTGTTAAATGTTGTGATTGACTGACATTGATGTAAAGATTCTTGGGGATAATGGAAATACCAGATATTTTCTTCATGAATCTTTAATGCTTATATAGCTTGTTCAAGAGTGTAATTTAGTTAGAACTGTTGTATTTATGTAATACACACGCTTCACACATCTCGATGATACTGAAATTAATATATGAAATAATAGAAAAAAAATCTTCAAGGTGACATGCAACAGTTTTAGAGTGATCTGGGCCCCCACATCTGATCCCAAAAAGTGGAAAAGTGTAGGTTGTGTTTGTGTAACTACCACACTTTTCAGTTAGATGAGAATCCAACCCATATTTTATGAGTTCAAGGAATACTATTTCACATGCGGAATATCCGTGTCGCACAATAGGCCCATAGCCCCATAGGGGATAGCACCAAAATTATCTATTTGATCATATCAGATTTTGAAAACAATTTTGAGACAGTCCGTAAACTCTTCCTTTTCTGGTCAAATCGTATCATTGGCTCTGCATTCAATTAGAATTATAAGATATACTTTGTAAAAGAATGAATAGATGTATCACTTGACTTTTCATTTTGCAGAAATATGCTATGTGTTGGTAGAAATCAACAGCGAAGGCTTTATCCTCAATCGGTGATGTGACAAAATATGGGGAGATAGCTAGGTCTTGAAGTTTTCGCTCAAAATGCGAAACATATCTCAAAACATTGAAATGTTACGCCAAACATCACTAGATAGGAGCATTTCTAAAATATCGCATCTGACCGAAGTGGCAACCAATTAAATTCATTATTTAGCCAAACCGGTTGCATATGTCACCTTTAACTGTAGATTAAAGATCCAAACATTTTCAACGTATTGTTCAGGTTTCTAAATCTGAGATAAATTGAACACATTGTATGCATTCAATATGTGATTACATGTTATTTTTAAAACTTTCCTGTATTAATATAAGTTTAGTTGTGGTGTATTGATGGTAACATGGCGTGACATTGACAACTTCAGGTTTATATTCAACCGATTCACAAAGCGACAAGGTTGAACACAAGCTAAAAGTGGTCAATGTCATGACATGTTACCATCAATCCACCACAATGGCGTACATGTATTTGTTCTGCCAACAGTCCTGGTCATTCACATTAATTTGGCACTTATTCCGCATAATGATCAGCAGAAAATGTCAAAATCTCCTAAACCTCTCTCCAACATATGACATGAAACGGCCATCGAGAGACGATGAAGCGGTCTTGGTTTCCGTCATGCTAATGGCTCCAGACGTAAACATGGGATATGTTGCACGACTGTCTGACCAATCAAAGATGCGGTTTCTTACTGGAAGCAGAACATTGTATGATTTTCATCCTGGTCAGCACATTAGAAAATTTCCTTCAGTATATACACATGTACATACTAGTAGATGCAACCTGTGGGTACGATGCTGAACATTTTATTCTTAGTACGAACATCAAACTCAAGCTCAGGATCATATTAGGCGTTTGCGCTGAATTTCTTCTCTGTAGTTCCAAACATGTTTCCGTTATTTTGATGGCTCCAGGCGTAAACATGGGATATGCTGCGCGACTCTCCGATCAATAAAAGATGCGGTTTCTTACTGGAAGCGAAACATTGTATGAATTTCATTCTGGTCACCACGTTAGAGAATTTCCTGCTGTACATACACAGGTACATGTACATAGATGCAACCTGTGGGTATGATGCTGAACTTTTAATTCTTAGTACGAACATCGAACTACACTACCTGAAGCTCAGATCGGGATCATATTATGAATTATTCTCTGTAGTTCCAATGTAGTTCCAAACATGTTCCTGCACTGTACCTGCAAATAACGGGCCAAAAGAGATGATATAGATTAATAAAAGTGTTAAGGCCAGCGAAAACATTAGGGTAGGTAGGTCGGTAAGGAATTTTTATTTTATTTCGATATTTTTTATCCAACTGCAGAAATACCTCGACTGATGTTGCCCAGTTGAGGGTCAGCAAGATATGGATATATGACGATCCACATCATGCTGACTCCCAAATGGGGTGGACTCAGCCTGGTGTAGGCATAACCTCGTACGTGGCTGTCTTCCTGCTGACCCCATCATAATATGTATTTTGTCAACGTCGGTTACATAAAATGCTAACCCATGCTGTGGGGAAAGTATTACCTGATTAACAGTGGAAATATACATTAAGATTAAACTTACTTCATGCTTAAGTAAGTTTTTTATTATTCACATACCACATTTTTAAAATAAATTTTGCTATAAACTTGGTACAAAATTCATGTCACTAACTTTTTATAAGAATTTTACCAATAATACCGCCATTATACCGTACTTGTATTGTGACAACTACATCCCTTTTTCTGGGGGTAGCCAGTACGCACACCGAGCATGCCTGGTTTGTTAAACCAGTAGCTATACCCCTAACATATGTGGTGATAACCTATATACATGTATATATACAGATACACACCCACCATGTCTGTTGATAGTGTTCCAGAAGTCCCAAAACAAGACATAAAGCAGGCAGGAGATCAACTCTCAGGAAATTAAAATTGCAAAATGTATGCCCATTAATCCACAACCCAACACACACCTGGGGCTTTTGAGACAGCTGTCACTTCGTGGTCACTTTTCACAGGGATATGTTAGAAAACATGTGTTTTGCACACTAAAGATCATCAATATTTATGAGCATTAAATTTTGACTTTTTCTCCAAATATCAATAAAAAGTTTAGGGTCGGCAGGTTATTTTTAGGTTCGGTCGATGTACGGAAACATAGTATCTCTTTTTTGGCCTAATGTAGCTCAGCTTGGACATGAGATATAATTCTCACAGAAGTTCATGGAATGATGGAGGAAAGATGGAAATTTCCAGTGATGGATTGAAGAGTATACCCTCTGTTAAGCGGATTCATGATATACCCCCCGGTATCACACACGGTTCTAGGCCTTATGCCGACCCGTTATAATAAGTTTGGGTGCCCGGAGCCTGGGTTCCCAAAATTAAGTGTAACCGAACCGTAATATTCAGAATTTGTCATGCTTTTGTACATTAATTTTATTTGGGAAAACGCTGAAAGATCTAATTAAATGCGAAAAAAGCATTGGATGTAACAATAAACAGTGCCATTGTAGCTATATATAACACTAGCAGGTGGACCCGACTTCGTCCGGGCTGTTTCCCCTCTGCTTTTTGGCGAATTGCGCGATTTGACCTTGAATTGTCCATTTTGAAGGTCAAGGTCAGGTGGGGTCACGATTTGACCCATCCAAAACACTGGCCGGACAAAAGTACCCCACAAAAGTACCCGTCGAAATCCATCTGGTTTTACCCGATTTGACATTGAATTGATCATGTTGAAGCTCAAGGTCAGGGTCACAATTTGACCCGTCCAAAACACAGTGGACAAAAGTAACCCTATGTATAAAATTTCGTCGAAATCCCATCAATATTCGCGATTTGACCTTGAATTGACCCGATTTCAAGGTCAAGGTGATGTCGCACGGACAAACGAATAGGCTTACGACACTCCCCATACTAAAGTATCCCCAAACACTAATTTTCATCGAAATCCCGTGATACTCGGGCGATTGACCTTGAAATGACCCGATGTCAAGGTCATTTCGCACGGGCAAATTAATAGGCCCATGCCACTCCCCGGCCGAAAGTACCCCCACATACCAAGTTTCATCGAAATCGGTTCGGTCGTATTCGAGTCCATCGCGAACACACAGACAGACATATTTCCCAAAATATATAATAGACTAGCCGATGAGCCCGACGTTGCCCAGGCTATTCAAAAAGATAGCTCCACCCGTTTACGAGATCTGGTAACCAAATTTCAAGTCGATAGCTCCACCCGTTTCCGAGATCTGGTCTGCGCATGCGCGAAGCTGGCGTCGCACAGGCTCGGCGACCCGATAAAATTCGTATTCACATAGCAAATTTCAAGTCGATAGCTCCACCCGTTTCCGAGATCTCGTCTGCGCATGCGCGAAGCGGGCGCCGCACGGGCTCGCCAATACGACAACGACGACCGCCTGGTCAAAATACACACGTACCAAGTTTCGTCCCGATCGGTCGAGAATCGTAGATTTGTATAAATGACATACATACAGACAGACAGAGGTCTTCAAAATACAAGAATACAGGATATAGAAAAATAATCATAAATAGGATTGAATCATCAAGTGCATAAGATCCGTTACTTGCCCAGTTGAGGGTCAGCAAGATATGGATACCGGTATATGACGATCCACATCATGCTGACTCCCAAATGGGGTGCACTCAGTCTGGTGTTGGCATAACCTCGTCCGTGGCCGTCTTCCTGCTGACCCCATCATAATATGTATTGTGTCAACTCCGGTTATGTCAACGATTAAATGTGATACTTATTATATAGCAGACATACGGTATGTGTATGTTCTTCTTAATTTGACAGACCCGAGGGAGTGTGGCATGTGGTCCCGCGGGTTTCTTAAATAGAGATTTATGTAAACCAAGGTTACCCTCATTTTTGAAGAAACCCGCCAGGCCAGTTAGATGAGATCCAAATAGAACGCTAAAACAGTATATCGTTGAATGTGATGGAAGGGGGTGGAGTCACTGCACGGTGCATACGGGTTTGAAGTGTCACGCATATACTAAGTAGCAAATCGGGATCAACAAATCTAAAACGAACTGTGCTTGCATTCAGAATTTAAGAGTTATAGTGCCATCGTTAACATGTGCAATCTGGGCAGTATGGGTTATTACAAGTCACTGACGTGGGATATGAATCGATGAATTTACTGATCATTTTTTTTTTAAATTGCATCTTGTCGTGTCTTAATCACGAGGAGATATCTCTTAGCCACGAGAAGATATTTGCAAATAGTGGATAAATATGCCCAAAGTCGAGGTAGAACAAAGGAGCTAGATTTTAACAATTGAATAATTATTAATCAATAATTATATTGATATCTGTTTGGTTTTAAAGCACAATTGTTTGAGCATTCACATACCAATATAATAGAAGTAATGTGCCACACACATATGTGAAATGATCAAGAACTGTTGACATAAAACATAGTAAATAACTCATTAAACATTGCCATTAGCAATTATTTTATGTTCTGCCCTGCCAGTGTGAACCAATTTACACCAGCGTGAATTAAATTAAATAAATTAATCAAATAAAAATGAAATTTAAAGACATTATTTATCGGAAATTTGAGTCTATATATATACTCCTTAATATTACCAACTTAACTGTGAAGTTATTTTTTTTATTTTTTGTAAGTATCATTGTTAATTGATATATTGAAAGCCATTGATAATAAATCAAATTTTGGGAAAATGAACAATTTGATGATACAACTTGAGTATAATATTTATGACATACTGAAAAGAATAATAAAAGATACTTTAGTAAATATGTGACAGAATTGTTTGGGTCTTGTTAATTGAGAGTACCACTTATCATAATTACGCAATGACTTACAATGCGCATCAATGACATTGCAAATCAAATGGTGTTATTTCTTTGTGTGTCAAAATGACGCTGCAAGAAATTATGGCTAAATGTTGGCTGGAGGGAATAACTTTGGTCATATGTGCATTGGGTTTTGGGTTAAGAATTTGCTATCTAAAATATGACAATCTACCAACATAATAGCACAATATACTTTTAAGGCTTTTGAACATACACAGATTCACCCCCTCCCCCAAGCACAAGCCATCACCATTTCTGGCCATAGGACTGTGGCCATCGGGACAGTACCTAAATGGTGCCCAAACATGAAACCTGGATCATTGCCTATATATCCAAAAATGTTTTTCAATTTTAATGACTATATATTCTTCGAGAATAAGTTGCATATAGTTTCCAGGGCATAAAATAATAAACATTGAATCAAAAACATGACAACATATCCGACCACTAAGCATCTGTAACTTATAATATGGGTAGAATAATACATCAATAATTATGTTTTGTAGTTACTAATTATATTGTTGAACATCATTATTCGGACAAAGTGATAGCTACACAGATATCTGTTGTCGACATAAATTCAATAGCTATTCTGACAGTACAATGTGAACACACACACTCTGAATATAAGGGAACTTAAACCTTTCATGACGGGAGCTGCGGTGGTACAGTAATGCTCTAATTAATCGACTCCTTAAACACAGCAGAATTATGGGTAACTTTTCAGGATTTAGTCGGAAATATGGCTTGTTGCCATTCATCGGAAAGCTCTCAGGCATATATTTGCTCCATTGCTAGTAGACCAAGAATTTGTTGATGATTTTGGGATTTGACATGAAAGTCAGTTGTTAGTTGTTACTCAGTATTATTTGCAGAGCATTAACCCTTTCTATACTAATGTCTTTTCCCTAATCAGTTATGAAAGTATACATTGGAATTCCTTGTTATTAATCTGGAGGGGTGTTCATGAATAATCATCACATAATAACAGATAATATCAGTGCCAAAATAGTTATTTAATAGAAGGAAATGTTCAGATAATAAGTTCCAACAAACCAGATGTTGTTTATTGACCTTATTATCTGTATATTTTCTAAGGGAACTATTCATCAATGAGTATTTAGTATAAAAAGAGGTAAAGCTACTGGTGGTGTGCCTGTCCCAATGGTAAAGTATAAATGTATACTTACTGTATGAAAACTCAAAAACAAGTCTACAATCCTTTGATCACATTCTTTAAAATGCATGCAATTTTGGAACAACTAGGGATATAGCACATGTGTCCTTTCTCCTGGAAATAACAAAGGTCAAACATTCAAAAATTTCGCACTCTTCAAATTCCCCCTTCAATTCAACACCATAGAAACTACTCTATTTTTTCATTTTCACTTTCTACTATTTCTCACTATAAATTGAAAATACTCAAACCTGATTGAATGAGGGTATGTGTTTGCCCTCTTGACACAAATTCATGCCATATAATTTGATTCTTGACTGGGGAGGTAAGCATGTACCATTTGGCACCCAACTCATCTACTTCTTTGTAATTTTAAAAACTCCAAATTGTTGAAATTTTGTTGAAACATAATATGAGGAAACTACTACTAGTAGCTAGTGAATATTTAGTATAGAAAGGGCTGAATTAAAATGGTTTCAAGTATGACTATGAGGAGAATAATTATGTGTGTTGTAGTTAATGAGTGATGAGGGATGTGGCTTGTTGGGTGTGCCAATGAATTTAGTCATGAAAAGAGAAAAATCCAAGTTGGCCACTGGCGACCATATTCTTTAACAAATTTCGGAAGCTATCATTCGCTCCCAACTAGATATAATGCCCAGGAGATCCTTATGATGTTGGTGCAAAATATCTCAGATCGAAGTACTTAATACATGTGCCGATCAGTCATCATCTATATTATTTACTCTGACAGTCAGTGTTTTAATTACAGTGGTGCCATACTGATAGGCCTGGTTCAATCTGAGGTTGATGTCGCAATCATTTTTGATTAAAAATAATAGGTTTCATTTATTCCTCCCAATACATGTGCGATATGCCCATTCAGCCCAATTGTGTCCCGTTATATACTTTGTGCTGCCATGGGCATATTTTTCAGAATGAATATATTCCACAATCCACATATGATCTTATTGTGGTCGTTTCCAAAAAACAATGAAACAATTGAATTCCACCTGCCCTACTTTTCTACCATATGTTACCAGAAACAACAAAATTTTGTTTTAGGCCTATGTAGCTATACTTACACTTTGGCAACTTTTCGCAATTTGGGCTATGATTGTCATTTTCTTGTTATATTTTATGCTCTCAAGTCAATATTCCACCTTCTCTCTTAGAATCTTACTCAGCCCCAAAACTTCAACTTAATCCTTTGAAGATACTTGTACCTTGATGGAATGAAAGAATGAAAGAATTATATAATTTTTTTATGCAAATGACCTGTGGTCAGATGCCCGTAGCCTGTTTATATATAACTATGGGTATATGCCAGATTTTACCGTTAAAAAAAAATGCTGTGCTTTTGACAGTGTATTTATCCATGGTGTATGTTGCTGTGGTTGGCCGTGTTATCTTATATTTTGAAGGGTTATCTTGTTTGACTGGTAATTAGTTTAGCGGTTTCTATGTTTTGTCTGGTCAGATGTTACCGGTATGTTTGAGCTTTGTCTGAAATAGAAAACACTTTTTATATTAGAATTTGCGCAACAGGAGCGCAAGGACATCGCATGTCCAGTGTGTTTAAAGACATATTATGTACTTGTTCGGGTGCGTGAAACTGATAAGTTAGTATGCAGGTGCTACACCAACTGGAGGAATGTAACATTCTACTAACATCGAAAATCTCAAGCAAATCTACCGTACCACTCCATTGAAAACATCGTCTGAACTGGGCTAAATTGTAAATATTTACTACTAGAATCGGGACGCATCTATCGGCGGTAAACTAACGAAAATTATTTCGCCATCGGCAGTCACTGCATTGAATTAGTATATAAGAATGACAGTGTTTGTTGTCAATTTAGATATAAGATTTGTAAAAATAACTACTTTGAACAAGATTATTCTCCACTTCTATTTGACCACCATACCGGAGTGTTTCACATCACTTTAAGGGCTTTTAGAGACCGAATATATATTAAATAGAGATAATGAAATTATATATGTACCGGTATATAGTATTTGAGTTGATTGTGATGACTTTCGTGTAGTTTTGTGGTTATGAGAGCACATTCTTATTGTCCCCTTGATTTCTGTATTTTTCTACTTTAAAAATATATCTTTTCCAATATGGGTGGCACCAGGATATCTCCCAATTATATCTACCGGGCAGACTACTGCAGATCTCCCCGATTGGGATGGGGCCAACCCTCATGGACAAGCTAGGGGTTGTGGTCCCATCCTGTTTTCCAACAAAATCTAATATTGATGATTTCTCATCATCAGTGAATGCAAGACCACACCTTTGTCATGGGGTGCCAGACAGGGGCGTGATGACATGGGCTGGTTATGCAGGGGTCTTACCCCCCCCTATAGCCAAACCTCACACAACATTTAGTTGGAAATTATACCAAAATTAGGTTTGATTTTCCAATGTTCAATTTATTAGTGACATATTTTGTTTATTTTAGAACATTTGCATATATTCCTTTCATTTGCAAAACTTTGGACTCAAATGGCCATTAGTTGGCAATTTTCCAACATTTGGATGGGTATCAGGTTGGAAATTTCCCCCAATTTGAACATCTTGAGGCCAGTCTAGATGCTAAGAATGAACAATTTTCATATTCAGAACCACCGGGCCGTCCGACCTATTTGTCTTGTGATGTTCTCAGTGGCCAGTTAAAGCTGTTAAGTAATTTTTTTAAACACAATAAATTGGGGTGCGAATTTTCCTGGCATTCATCAATATCACAGACAATTAGGTGTTGTAATTTTCAGGTTCAGATCTAAATAAATTCGCATACTGGGCCGAACCATCCTTTTCATCCGAGAGCTTTCCAATGAATGACAACAAGCCATATTTCCGACTAAATCCTGCTGTGGTTATGGAGTCCATTAATTAGGGCATTACTGTAGTAGTCTGTGATGGAAAAGTTCAGAAAAATCAAGCCCCATGGGGTTTTGCAAATTGAATTACGCAAACTTAGTTTGTGTCGTTCAATGGGTTGGGGGGGGGCTTCAGTTGGAAGTACCAAGATGTCGACCCTCCCCACCAAACCATCTAGCCACGTTCTAAGTGCCAAATATCCCAGACTCAACCATTAGGTGCCCCTCGCTTAGTTTTTGCTTTGGGTATATTTATTCTATCCGAGAATACTCTACACCCACAGCAAAATATGGACATGTATATATGTACTCTTAAAAAAAATGTTCTGTGGCGATCACACATTAAAATTGTGTAGCCAAGTAAATATAAGGTGATAATTTTGTTGTAGAAATGATACGGACAACCGATCATCAAAAAACGAAATTGTCTCAATGACTTTACTGTACAACCCTTCCATGAATGGAGCTTCTTGAAATTTTACAAAAAACCCTGTGCCAATGCATTATCTTATATATGCGAGTCTCCCATAGGGAGCAATGACAAACATTTTCCAGACTTGTTTTTGATAATGGCAAAAATTCAAATGAAGCGACATTTAGAAGAAAGTTAGAAAATCAAATTGGATAATTTACTCACTCCATGTACTGGATTTACCACATACATGTATGTTCAAAATGTTAACCCAATCGGGCACATATCGTAGGAGATACAGGGTATTATTACTTTTATATGAGATGTACTAATGGTTATATGGACTTTTATATTATTGGCAAATTTATTCATCATTTGTTTCTCGAGCCCCTTTGAGCATTGACTGAAATCTAGAAGGGGCTAATTAGTAATATGTGCCATGTGGATACATTTTGAATGGCTTACCACATAAACTCACTGTGCAATGTGATGTGATAGTTGAACATTTTTTCAAAAGTGTTGCTCAAGTTATCTCAGGCGATTTAGACTTGGTCGTGGCAATTCCAACAAATGGCATATCCCTGGTGAAAATTGGTGGTCAAAACCCAAATATTTAAACTTGACTTGTATTTTTGGGCTAGAGAGATGAAAATTTATTGCGAATTTGAACAAAAAGGGACTTACCTGCGTTAACATTTGTGGACACAACCCACATACCAAATTTCATTCCCTTCAGTTGAGACTATCTAATGTTATCAACCAAAAGCGAACATATGGACGGATGAACCAACATTTGGTATTTATGGGTTAATTTAACTGAGCTAATTCCACATGGTAGTACACCTACCATTCGATGTGCTGCCTCTCTGGCTGACAAGACCAGTCTCTGGCATACAAGGCCACCTCTATGGCCAGAACTTTTTGTTTCATAAGGCTGCGGGCATTTAAATCAATAAAAACAGAATGGACAGGTACTGGTACTAGTATGTGTCAAATTTAACACAATCACCCCAGGGCATATATTTCATCTGATTTTGTGAGAATCTATACATACTTTTTCATGAGAATCCAGGGTAATTTGCGAGAATATTTACGAGAATCTAGAATTGGATTCTCGCCGAAATATAAGACCTGCACCCTTTATTCTGTGATTATAGCCTGGCCACACATGGTGGTATACTCCTAACAACAGATAGCAAATAGGCTTCAAAAAGCGAGTGGGTATGACTTTTCTACACCTGCCAAATTGAATGTCAGATGTCTTTCGTTGATGCAATTGCAATGTTGCAGTGACCAACCTCATACATATACATTTATGCTGAATAAACAATGTACATGTATTAACTGAATTACTAGGTGTTTAGTTAACATGAAAATAAAGATACCCTGATATGGTATTTGTGAACTAAAAACTTTGCGATTGAACATGGCATACTAGTAGGTCAAATGTGGATGAGTTTAAAAATTTCTAGATTGAATTTACCGTTATTGCAGTCACAAAAAATGTATTTGGCATTTATTTACTGGGTTATCGCAGTTAAAAATCATTACCGTGGTAAGACTACCGATGGACACCACATGTCAGTCGCTATTATTCGACGTAATACCACTTGATTGTGGTTTACTGGTGGTACGAACGGTAATTACCGGCCAACATCCACGTTAAAGGGGTCAATTATTTTGCGCATACATGTAGCTGTATATATTCGAATTGAGATTTGATTCGCGAACCTCATCCCCAATTGAATTCAAAATTTGATTTGACTGTAAACTCAGATTCGCAGGGCCCTAGTAGAGCTAAGTTTAAAAATAAAAAAACCATGACGGGCTGGACAAAATACCATAATTACCCCATAGTTGCCAAATGTTAGCATGGATGAACAAATGGACTGACAGACAAATAACATAATACAACTCAGCAGCCTTCATAATTGGCTACGGCAATCAGCATTGCCGAAGCATTTTGCTGAAGCAAACTGGGCCACGGCATACTGTTGCTGTAGCAGATTGCCGAAGCCAAACAATCTGAATTAAGAGGGCTGCAACTGGCATATAAAACATTTGGTTAACAATTTTATCCGGTGTGAACAAGCAATGGGTTAACCAAAAACACACCATGTGACCCAATTATGGGTCAGGCGCATGTTTTGCCAAAATTATATTTCAAAATGGAATTTCTCAAAATCTATCTGGAAGTTATTTTTTTTAATTTGGTACAAGCGACTATTGTCACACAATATATGTACGAACTTCCAACTAGTTTGAAATTATAATCAAATTTACTATACCGTTATGGCATGAAATACATGTAAAAAAATTTAAGTCGAAAAATTATAACTCTGTCAAATATCATTGGACCCTGACCAAATTCGACTTGGCCTGAAACACAGCTCTATTCATCGGTTTGCGTATCCTTCCCCCACATAGAATGTAAGTTAAAGGTACTCCATACAATCAAATACCATTTCTTGGCTTCGGGGGTAAAAATACTTTAATCCAGTCTTGGAACACATCCATCAAAGCTCCGATTGAACAGATATCAATTTTTGAAGTTTGTTATTTCTCGAGAGGTGTAATAATATGTCCCAGACACACGTCATCAAACGGAGGATGTAGATTGTGGATGTAGATGGATAACTCTAAATCAAGTGGTAATGCGGTTAAATGTCATGATACTTTAGTGATACATGTAGGCCATATTGGGGACATTCTTTATTCCAAGGTTTGCTATTCTGAAAGTTCACTATTTCAAAGGTTCTCTAGCTATTATGAATGTTCGCTATTCCAAAGGTTCACTATTCTGAAGGTTAATAACGATCTATGCCATAACATATGATTGAAACACTATAATATCACCATTTGAAAAAATCTATGTCTCAGAAGATGCCAACAGAGAAATAAAAAACAACTGAAATCATAGATAGGTGGTATTTTACCTCAAAAAAAATTATAGTGATGGTGCCTTATAATAGTGATTGCATGGGGTGATAGTCTGAGGGTACAATTTAGATAATCTCATGCAACAGAATTCGGAACATGGCTTAATTGACAGATTGAGAATGTTGTGCAATTTTTGACCACACGACTCACAAACGGTACCCCATATGTTTAAAGTCGAAAAAGGGGGATAACTCCACCAAAAAAGTCTGACAGACGCCATAATCGCAGGTGCTCAGGTTCCCATGGTGGTTGATGTCTCTGCCAAGTTTCACGGAAATTGATAAAAAAAACGACTGTCTGAGAAAAACTCCGGACAAATTTGTGTCCACACACGAATGATGGACGAGCTGATTTCACTATACCACCCCAACATTGTTGCAGGGGGTATAATGAGCACAATGTATTGAATACCATTAGCATCACAGTTCTCAGCAATGTTATGGTTATAATATTTGTGAGTTCATTAGAATGAACATAGCAATTAATTTCAGTGTTATGAATAGCCAAGTAGGAATGTATGATGGACCGCCGGTGGTTCCTAAATAAAGGAATCGAATCGGAAATTAAAAGTTTCATCAAACTACCAGATAGTGGTTTATAACAATTACAATGGACTTTAGTTTTGTGTATAATGCAAAGTAAATCGTGCATATAAAAAAATTGCATGCAACGTCTCGGTCAGGGCATGATAATTGATATTTCAACTTAGATTCAACGTACAGCATGTATCAACATTCAGTGTTAGTTTTCCCACATTAAAGGTACTCAATCCGAATTAACGCTCACGAATTACAATATCATTGGCTTCGGGGGTACAAAATATTTAACTTGAGTCGAGGAACCCACCCATCAAGGTACAGTAGGAGTAATCAGGTATCGATATTTTAAATCTAGTATTTTAATTATAAGTGGCCCAGTAAACTGTCGGCGAGAAGAACTTATCTGACAAGATAGCGGATAAAGATCGATAACTCTCAAATCGAGCAGCCTTCATAATTGGCTACGGCAATCAGCATTGCCGAAGCAATTTGCCGAAGCAAACTGGGGCACGGCATACTGTTGCCGTAGCGGATTGCCGAAGCCAAACAATCTGAATTTAGAGCGCTGAATCGAGTGGCTTTTTGTGTCAGATATTTGACAACCAATAAAATTTTGTTGAAAAAAACTTTGATAAATAACAGGTTTTGGGCAATTTTATAGTTGACTATTCTAAAGCATTGTTTTGAGCAATTAATCTTTTCTGATAACTGAAATGGCATTTTAAAAAATGGTGTTGTTGTTGGAATCTGATGATATGGGGACCGTCGAATCGGATTGAGTACCTTTAATTCAACATTAGATAACATCTCGATATTCAACATTAGGTTTCCAACTTTATTTCAACATTGATTCATTGTTGAACGATTGTCCAAATTTAAACTGTTAGATTTCTAACATTATTTCAATGTTGATCGAACATCACAAAACTTGACAAAAGTGAACATTAGCTTTCAAACGTAATCCCAATGTCGATTCAACGCTAAATTAATGTCCAGAAATTAAACATTAGGCTTCCAGCGTTATTTCAACGCTGAGCGAACATAAAACAAAATCAACATTAGGATTCCAATGCTATTTCAAAATCGAGTGATCGTCCCAATATTCAACATTAGTTTTCCAAAATTATCCCATTTTCAATTCAATGTTGTTGATCATATCGAGCGAACATAACAAAAAAAATACTTTTTTTATTCCAATCCAATATTATTTTAACGTTGAGCGAATGTCAAAAAATTCAACGTTAGCTTCCCAATATTATTCCAATGTTCAAAGTTAGTTTTTCAATGTTGTCTCAAATGTATATTCTAATATTTCTATGTTCACTTCAACGAGCAAACTGGACCAATCGCCAACGTTATTTCAAATTCAACGTTGAAACAAAATTTGAGACAACCGTTTACTTTAGTCTTTACATTGGATCAACATAGGGATGCTATCTGGCCTGGTGAGGCCATTTGGCATGATTTTGGGAAACATTGGGACATAAATATTATACAGACTGGAATCAGTAGGCCCTATAGCTGATTTCACCTATTGTCGCGGATTTTTTATACAACTACCAGGTCTGGCAAATGTGAGAATACAGCTACAATAGCTGTATTCAGCTAACCTAGCTGTATTCAGCTATAAATTATACTCTCAAAGCGGCTGTTTTTCGATAATAAACTAGAAGCGCTAATTTGCGCATCAAAATTAGGCTACCATATTCTCCGGTCACCCTCAACCAAATCAAAATCGTCGCTTGTGTTCTGACAAAGTGTTGCCTTTTGTCGACACGGCAATTCTGATTTTGTGTGAAAACTTACTACGGTGGTCGATGTCAGTAAATATTCTGGGGACTATTTTCTGCAAATGCATTCATTAACTAACTTATAAAATAAAGATCAAATTCATCCCAAACACTCGTTTACTTCTTCCCGATGCTAAACCGGTAGGGGGCGTTAGAATGGTGTACCTATATCGAGCATTTAGAATTACATACCACTAGCGGTTTCTGAGCGATACTGGTAACTATTCATAACGGTATATATACAGATATTGTGCGGCATATTGCAAATGTATGGCACAACATAGGGACAACTGAAATGAAAATGCGACTTATATAATTTCTGAAGTATTTCAAACATGAAGTCCTGGTCGTTAGCGAGTCAGAACTATTCAATCTGTTTTGGCGGGAAAATATATAATGTGTGAAAACTTACTAAACATAACATTGGTATTTGTATTTTCGCGATTCGACATACATGTATGCGTTTCCGTATTTTTGGAGAGAATCAGCTCAAGCAGTGAGTGGAACTCGCTCGGTTAAACTCTGGCTAGAAATGTTCCCCTTTTTACCTGTTTTAACGCACCAACCAAACTGAGTTTTAGCAGCATCATATTGATACTTCCGGGAATGATTAAGATGTTCCATCTTCGGTGATAAATATTGTATTTAAAGGGGTACTGTACGCCAATTTCATTAAATTTCCGGTGACAACAACGATCTAATATCGATAATATATAGAAACATAAGTAATTTGAGTCGAAGATGTATTCTGTAAACGCTCAGGTTAATAGGCTATCTTAAAATTTAATAATTTAAAAGTTAATAATTTGATATAAATTGAATTTATGACTGGAGCCATAAAATGGCGTCAATTAAATTACGAATTTCCGTAATCATATAAAGTAATTGAGGGATACTGGATTGTTAAACCGATCGCACACACGATCGCTTAAAATATTATGATGATACGGGGAGAACACTCAAGCCACTCACTAACTAGCGACGATACAATAACTTAAATGATTATATGGGACTAGTATGCATATAATATAACTTTTATTTGATTCATTTGGTTGAAAACTGTACAAAAATTACTCGGCAACGACAATTTGTATTTTTGCATTCCGGTAAATTTGTCATCCGTAACACTAGTTCGTACTCAACAGACTTTCAAATAATGAAAAAATTGTTACCTTATTCTCCGACTCGGAGACTATAAAAACTAACAACAACATTTGGCGTACAGTACCCCTTTAAGGTATTTTTCAAGGTATTCCGCATTGCATACTTTTAAGAGAGTTATTAACCGTTATGAATGACATCGACCGCCATAGTAAGTTTTCACACATAATCACCATCGTCGTGCCGACAAAAGGCAACACTTTGTCAGAACACAAGCGACGATTTTGATTTGGTTGAGGGTGACCGGAGAATAGGGTAGCCTAATTTTGATGCGCAAATTAGCGCTTCTAGTTTATTATCGAAAAACAGCCGCTTTGAGAGTATAATATATAGCTGAATACAGCTAGGTTAGCTGAATACAGCTATTGTAACTGTATTCTCACATTTGCCAGACCTGACTACTTGAACTAGTGGAATTATGTTTATATGATTACAGTTACCAGTAGGCTACAATGTGAACACAGAACATATAGATATACGTCAATATAGAAACAAAAGCGACATGAGCGCAAATATTACCTCTCCTTGTCACAGATTCAAATTTCAAAAATAAATTGCGAATGAATGAATTGGGAATTTGGTGACGTCTAAATGTCGTATCAATAATTGGTAAATTCGTTACCGGATGTCCTGCATGTACCTAAGATTATAAATAACCATGACTTGTCACACAGAAGTTATACATGTTACGCCTTTCAAATTTTAGTCTAGCTGGATTGACAGAAACAGTAATTGTGCCTTTTCTCGACTCGACTGGGAAGCCGCCATTTGAATAGGTTGTCACGTGCAGTTATAGAACCAATCACGAATAGACATCGCTTAACTATCCCCGATCCGTCTTGTAACTACTTGTCAAGTAGCAAAAATAGCATATTTAATTAGCTTATAATGCTATAAAAGTCGTTGGAATATTCTAACCACCCAAATTTAGCTACTCGAGATTTAGTGTGTACAACGAATGAGTGTGTACTTTATGTAAAGATGCTTTAGGGGATGAATTTCATTTTAGTCTGGTCAGCCCATGCCTGACTGAACTGAGATTTAAATATTTGAAATCATATTACAACATAAGGCCGAACATATTAAAACTAGCCGAATTGTTTAATTGTGGCCATAGACGAACACTGGTAAACCTCGCTTTGTATATTAAAAAAGTCAAAAATATAACGTCCAAATCCCGAGGCTCATAATTCATCACACCCATTATTATTTGTTTCTTTATCCTGACCCGCCCCGATTTAAAACTGACAAACAAATTGAAATGACTATCTTTGTCGTACTCATATAATTATTACACACACACATGTATATATATATATATATATATATATATATATATATATTTGGTCAAAGACTCTATACTTATATTTCTAAATATACACCAAGCATGTGCCATGCAATAATTTAGAATAATTGAATTGTATTTATTATATTAATATTAATGCCAATACACGACGGTGAGTTATACAATAAATTTAATTGAATTGAATTGAACTGCAATGATTGATAAGTTCTCAATGAGATCACAAATATTCGAGCGCATTTCATCTCTCCAAAGAAAGGTGAGAATGTGGAAAATATACGCACGGTTTTAATAACAGAGGTGTGTTTTATATCAGATTAGTAATATGATATATCAGATTGTTGATGGACCAATCGAGAGTGCCGGCTCTTTGGGCAACCATCATGGGCGTGACGACAGGGTTTGGTGTGTGTGGGAGGGGCGGAGCTACATCCTAGTTACTGATTGTTGGATATAGCTGGAATCTCCAGTGGTCGTCCGTCGCACGTTCTTGTATTAAGCCGCCGTCTACTCAGACCATAGCTGGTTCATTTGTCAAACAAGTGATGCTACGACAGGGATGTAGTGTATGGAAGGGGCGTACACCTTAGTTAGTCATCGTGGGACAGTTGGAATCTCCAGTCATCGTCTGTCGCACGATCTGGTCTAACACCGTCCACAGACACCAGCTGGTTCATTAATCAACCCATGGAAGTGAGGAACGGGTGTGTGTGGGGAGTGACCACTTCCGATATATTGGCCCAGCTTAACTGGGCTGAAGGGGACACTCTCACCAAAAACAAGTGCTGTAGAGAACACAGGGTTTGAAAATGTGCTGAAGCTTGGTACACATAGTTTGTGATCGGCACTAACACCGTTACTTAAACTGTGTTTCTGAGGGGTTTTTTCAGTTCATTTTAATGCTCATTAGAACGTAAATAATTATTCTCTAACAGAAATCATGGCAGATACGAAAACTAAACCTCATTTAGAACGACATTTCCAAAACCTATCTACACTTAAGCACTTTTTTTGGTGAGAGTGACCCCTTCAGCCTTAATTGGGTCTCGCGTTCTGGTACAAAATTATGATGTCGGCTCGATCGTTCGTTCTTCATAGACCACTGATTCTGCTATAGCAATGTGATGTCGGTTCGTAAACGTTTGCGTTATATAACTATCAAAATTTTGTAGCAGCACGCGAAGGGATGAGTGCATGCCAAGCTGTGGCAATATAACTGAAGCCTCAGTGTTTTAATAAGTGGAACAAAACGGAGCATGATTATCGAATCAAGTTATATACAATTTCCAACGTTCTCCATGCATTGTCAACTTGAACCAGCTGAATAATTATATGACGATGTTTGACTGACCAATGGCTATATCTTGCACCAGTAAGACAGTAATCTCGATTTGTCTATCCAAAATCTGAAATATCATAATAATAATCTGATAGATCATAATAAAAAATCTGATATATCAGAATAATAATCTGTTATATCAGATTATTATTATGATAAATCAGATTATGGATGGACCAATCTAGATTACTGTCTTCGGAAACCGGAATATTATGCAATCGGTCAAATTTTAAGTCGAAAAAGGGCTGTAACTCATTGTACAAATAGTTGGACGGAACCCATATGCGAACTTCGTCTGTATTGCATCCGCGGTGAAAAGTTCAACTCTCTGATAAAGTAGACATTTACCCTCAAGAACAGGATACATTTGACCCTAGTAACCCCTCTTTCTTCTGATATATACAATTTTCCCACTGTGTGACGTGGGCCACATGTGCCCGGTATCACTGTTTGTTTTTATTAGACAAAGATTGGTGTCAGGTCGATCTCCGATCATCTGAAACGCATTTGTTTCACTTTTGTGCGGGAGGCTGAAAACAGCTGCTGAATTTAAATTCATTATATATAGTCCGTGTATTTATTATTAGTAATTAATGTGCATCATTAGGCTATACAAGTATGTTGGTCTTTAAGTTCTTTATCTCAGTTCTCCAAAAGGAGCCACCCCCCAGAAGTCACAATGTCGACTGAGTTTGAAGAATGTTAACATAGCTACAACTCGCATTTTATTGACCAATCCACTTCAAGACAACAATGAATGATATTGAGAGATAACCTCTCCTTCATACAAACAGTATATCCATGCTATCACTGAAATAATCAGTTCTGTGAATCTGAATCGGATAGTGCACGATGGTCACACAGCGTGGATTTCCACGAAGGTTAACTTGCAATTGATTCATATCAGTCCACAGAGGTTCTCCATTTCTGTTCCTCCAGACACGAAAGCTCGATTCATCTATTCCGCCAATACCATGTTGTAGGTGATCGTTCCTTGTAGTAGGTGAGTAGAACAGCATAGAATTGTCACACCACCGGAGATGATCACCCCTCAGGCTGGTCAAGTGGTGCTGCTGTTATGTTATGCGTGTATGCTGTTGGTGATTTCTACTGCTTCGGGTATTATGTTGGTGGGGCAATGATGTTTAAAAACGTACTGCTATATTTAAATGTTAATGTAACGATCTTTGGAACGAGTAAATTATTCAAGTCAATATAATTTGATGCAGGAAGTATTTGGTCATACATATAACAGAAAATATTTTAGCAATGGCTGTACACAATATTACAAACTGACCTAACTCGAGATTGCTGTGTCGATCGTGTGAACGGCATTGTTGAAATATTAAAAAATGTGTAGGGTTCCTGTATCTGAAGCGATTGGTTTTGAACGAATCCTACAGATTTGTCACAATACGCGACGAAAATGACAATTTAATATTTCTTAGCGGCATCATTTGCCCCACGAACCAACTTCATAGCTGAACGAGTTGACCCACCAACGCCATAGCACAACAGACGGACCACTTCACAGGGGCGAATTGTGTCTCCTTCTTACAATTCACAAACATATCTGTGGCGGAAAGCTGGGTTTGTGGTGTCGCAGTAATAGTCGTTCATGAGAATCTGAGAGCCGCCTGGTATTTGTATTTGCATGATGGTCACGCAGTGTTGATTTCCATTAATATTATTATCAGTCATATCAGCTGCAGTCCACAATGGTTCTCCATTTCTGTTTCTCCAATCATGGAAACTCGATTCATCTGTTCCGTCAATATAGTGCACCATGCCATCGGAACCTGAAATACATAGATGGGCAATTAGCATACCATAAAATTAATTGTTCGTGGAGGTACATGATTGCGTTTACCTATATTAACGACATTCAGTTCGAATATGCACATCAATACAAGGAGAACATAACAGTTCATTACTTGGTGAAGAATTAAGAAATAACTATGGTTTCGATTAAGGTAATGCCGTTATAACCGAAAAGTTTGAAGACAAATTCTATAACGCGCGTACTAATTTGTCTTCAAACTGTTCGCTTATAACTCATAACCTTATGGGGTTTCCACGCAAAGACTATCTCTGGATGTGAAAGACCATGTCATGCATAGTATATAACAAATAAAAGTATGGATGCATCATCTTAAAACAACCGTATACGTACGCGTGATAGCTAACAGTTTGCGTTATATCATTATTGTAGGTAAGAAAAAGGAGGGGCGAAGTATCGATCTTTGCATGGAGCACACCCGCGTCTCGACTGTTTCCATTGAGAATGATATCCTTCAATTACACTCTTAAAACCACATGTACCCTGGAGTACCTATGTAGGCACAATACTTGTCCCGTGTGGATTACCAGCATGCTGTCCGGGTACTCCGGGTACCAAATATCCAGGTACTATGTGGAGTACCTGTCCATGTACTCTGGAGTACCTGTCCGGGTACTCTGGAATATCAACTATCCAGAGTGACTGATGGGCAGGAACTGCAGAACTCCAAAAAACGGTCATTACAACCCCACCACGTGCGTACAATCACGGTTAGGCTATTATCATTCCACCATTATACCCACCTGTGTATATCAGTAAACTTATCAACCAATCAAGCATTTCTTGGTTCTTGACCTCGAACAGGTGTGCTCGTTCACATTCACACAGGGCCTTGCTTTGTCGCCATGTTTGTTGATCATTTTTCCCAATTCTGTACCACACCCCAACGTGAATGTTGTAAGTGTAGTCTGTAATACGAGTAAAAATTGAACAATAAGACAATCATTTGTAGATAGCTCAAAATATATTTCATATATGTGGAGAATTAATGTTTTGATCTGGTTATCACTGGCATGAGAGGAAATCAATAAACTACTAGACCTGAACTAATAGCTGAATATTTCATTGAATTATTCTAGTCATCGTGTGGCCATTTGCAAACTTCAGAGTTGTGTATTATCACATTTTCTCTTAATTTATATTAAAGACTTTTGTCGGTTACAATTCAATAATCACACTCCCATTACAGCAACACGATTAACTCCCGTAGGAATCAGTACATTTCAATAATCACACTCCCATTACATCAACACGATTAACTCCCGTAGGAATCAGTACATTTCAATAATCACACTCCCATAACATCAACACGATTAACTCCCGTAGGAATCAGTACATGAACTTATCTGATGCTCATAAACCAATAACTGAAGTCGACACTTCAGTTATTTGCTGATGAACGAAACGCATATACATCAACGTCACGTCGAGCCGACCATGTGCACCCACTCGCTGCTTGTTGTTATTTGGAGACTGCGTTGGAATTGAGCAATATGTTACTTACAATTGGTTTGGTAGTTTTGAAAAGTTGAATAACTAATGTTCTATTAAAATATACTGCCACGTGATTATAGGGAATGATTTGCAGATGTATTGGGGGGTTATTGGTTTTGACCGATAGATTAATTAAACAAAGTTCGTGTGTTATTTCGTAATTATGCTCTATTCTGAGAAACTAAGCTGTCCATGTTCAATTGGAAATTGGCCGAATCAGATCAGATTATTCTGAAATTGTCCGATATAATATATAGCGCAAAAATATTCCTCCCAACAACTCCTATCAGTAACGTAATGCCAGAAATAAATAAAAACATGTATATCAAACGAAATTTGTATAACTTCCGGTAAATCAACTAAACAAATCCAACTCATAGGAATTGTTCTATTTTGGTGTGATTGTGTTTATTATCAATTAGATTTGTCAGAAGTTAGACAAGAAAACGTAATTATTAGCGACACGTGTTACACGTGGTGGCAGTAATTTTCGGATATTCCTATTACAACAATAATATACCAGCATGTGATGACCAACTCGTCATATACAGTTTGCATAATTGCAGCCAAAATTGCAAGACATCTTCACTAAAGAATTACTCTGAATCTATCTGGTGAAAATTCTTAAATTTCTCATATCAACATCTCATTGTATATAGTCAGCGATTACTAAGAAACGACAAAAACAGTGGATTTTAATACAATTGAAGGGTTGAAAATATTCTTTTCCTTTATGTCCCTTTCGGTACCAAGAACTGCTGGAATAATCAATAATTTCACCAAAAACACCCGATCTCAAAATAGCTGTGTTCGCGCTGGACCGAAACATCTTGTTGCCAAAAGTTTAGCCAAATGAATATTTATTAGCCAAATGAAAAAAAACTTTGACCAATTGTTTGGGCGTGGGGTCAGCAACCTTCCATTCACGTATTTACCGAATATGTTTGTTTGTGCCCGGAACCATAATTTGACTTGTGTGAGGCTTCAAACCGCCATGTACTTTCAATCGACAGCTAAATGGTAAGGATCGAGAAGATGCGCGTTTTACTAAACGACGGATGTTGTTGTGGTAGTACCACAGTGGTACATGTATCTTTACCCTTTAATGATGGGAACTCTCATGAGGGATACCTTGATGGCGACTTGGGAGATATCTTCTCCCTAAAAAGTGCCAAGTCTTCCTATTTCTGGGAGGGAGAAGTTCGAGGGAGAAGTGACTTCTCTCTCATATATATCAGTATAATACAGATATATCTAAACAGCACATTTAAAGTGTGTTTCCTTGTTACAATGGTTTTATAAATGGACTCTTGTATTGCATACTACTTATTGGAACATAGAAGGATGTAAATTGAACTTCATCCATTGTTACTGCTCATTGATAACAGTCCACATCTCCCGAATAACCAACCAGAGAGAAATGACTTATCCAAATTTGAAACATCCCAATGGACTCGATTATATAAGAGAATGCATTGGCACAGGTTTTTCCAAAAAATTGAGGAAGCTCCAGTCATTGAAGTTTTAAGGATCTGAATCAATGTCAATCTTTGTTGAGGGGGTTCCCACTCCCATTTCTGGTCATAATTTCCAACGGTCGGAATGTTCATTCATGAAATAACGGCGTTGTAAATTTTAGACCACAAATATGATGAGATTGTTCAAATAATTTGAATTTACAACCACCGTCTAAATTATGTCCTTTTTAATAATAAAAATAATTCATTTCATATAACCGTAAAAACACAGGTGTCCCCTAAGACGGTTTTCTTAAATACTGGCACAAACAGTGCAATAAAATATCTACACACAAGCATTCTAAAATAAATATATAACATATAAGACCATGTGCATATAAGTGTTAACAGTCTTTAAAAATATATGACAAAGGAAACAGGTTGGGGATGTGATAAATATATACAAATCAGTGGGTAACAATTTAGAAGTGGCGTCAAAGCATTTTCGTGCGAGTATAAAACACTGAGCCGCATGGAACGGAAATAGTTAAGATCACATGGAAGCGAATATTTAAAATAGATGAGAAAGAAACAAAACTTACTACCACTAAAGTTAAATGGACCACATTGCGTTGGAGAAACTATGATCGCACGGAATTTATATGAAAATGATCACAAATTCGACCACGCGCGTACAACTAAAATCGAAATAAGGAATGAATGATGGTAAAACAAATCACATAGATATGGACATTAAAATATAATAGAGAGCAAATTTTAATACCGAAGATTTAATTATTCCCAACGTTCAGCTATAGAAGTCTAATCTGAAATCGCCATTGAAGGACATTTTCCAACTATATCGATTGTTATGTTTGAAAGTTGAGTTAACATAGAGGATAGTGTAGTTATAAACAATAAACAGTGGGATATAGCCACACCCTTAGTGGCGTGGCGTTTGCAATGTTCCCTGATCGGCATGATCGACGAGTCACACCCCAACAATATGCGACTTATATATAAACTTACCTTCAAAGTTCCTGAACACGTTCCGTGATGTCGGAATGGGCTCAAGCGTGCCATCTGTCAAGTAGCACTTGTTTTTCTCCCCATCGTAAGAGAACTCTTCGCAGGAACCCTCACACATCCCAGCACACTGAATCTCTGAGTGAGCCGTCTCCACTCGTGTAGGGAATGGTGCACAACCGGCCGGTGATAAATCATCAACCAACATAAACTTTCTGCATTCCACATTACCAATGATTGCAAAAATAACAGTGAATACAGACAAATACATGATGTCGACCGTCAGAAACAAATACACGTCTCGTCCTCACTCGTCGCAGGTAGTCGTATGGCGTGGAGTGTTTAAAATGATAAACTTGCGCGAATGGATACCTGGAGACCGGTGAGTATGATGTCTTGCATCGACCGACCAATCAGAGCTCCTCCCCATGTAGGCGTATGATACCCCGCCTTGCATCGATAGTTAGTTGAGCGATGCTATACGACCATGAGAGCGGCCATTGTGGTGGCAATTTTACAAAACTGCACATTGTGAAACGAACATGTCTCATTGATATAAGTCAAGCATAATATATACATAAAGTCTTTATTCAGCTTCACGCAAATTTTGATGATTTATACTTGATTTTTAATAACAAATTAATTAATTGTCTTTTGTATCTGTTTTTAGATCGAGCTCCTTGCTCAATTTAACAAACATTTTGTTAATTTTTGTTTTTTATTTAATTCTTTTTAAATCAAAATTTGGTTTAGACAGTATTTATTCCATGAACAATACAACATAAATTACAACATATCAGAATATAACATCATGGACCGGATTCGACATCAAGCGTGTGTGCTTATGTGAGTCGTTTCCGGGAATCAGTTTTTTATCCATCCCACCCAGCGAGAGAGCGACTGTCTTATTTATATAATACTAGAAGGTGACCCGACTTCGTCCGGGTTTGACCTTGAATTGTCTATTTTGAAGGCCAAGGTCAAGTGTGGTCACGATTTGACCCGTCCAAAACACAGTGCCCGAACAAAAGTACCCGACAAAAGTACCCGTCGAAATCCATCCGGTTTTACCCGATTTGACCTTGAATTGACCATTTTGAAGGTCAGGTGGGGTCAAACACCAACACCCCAAAAATGGTGGAAATCGGCCCAACGGATACCGGGAAATCGGCCCAGCGGATACCGAGATACCCTATGCATCAAATTTCGTCCGTAAAATCCGCCAGTTTAACCCGATTTGATTTCCACTGAAGTATATAAACGCGCCTCATACACACACGCTCATTAATTATCAAGTTTCAACGTAAAGATAAATTACCATCGGTGCCCGAGATATCGCCAAGACGTCTGAAACAGTCAAATGCATCGGCCGGTTAAGCGTTAACGTGATCTAACGTTATGACCTCTAACGACGTCATAGAAGTTACGCATTGTTTTTATCCTGATGGAAGATAGTACCATTTCTTCTTGATAATTGAGGCAGATAACTAAAACGGATACATACGCATTATATATCGTTGGAAAGAGGAAACACGAAAGATTCTCACAGTGTCATTATTATGACTGGCATTTTATTATTCGCGCTGTTTCGAATCGATTTGTAAGCACCGAACTCAAATGAAAGTCCCGTAACACAGCGTAAAAACAGATTTGACCTCGGCACGTGAAAAGTTGACCTCGGATCTGAAAATCAATAGGCCTATGTTACTCCTGACCCGAAAATACCCCCACGTACCAAGTTTCATCGAAATCGGGTCGGCCGTTTTCGAGTTCATCGATCACACACACACACAAACAAACAAACAAACAAACAGATCTTCCAAAATATATAAAAGATTGTGTCGTACGATATACTATCCTTAATCCAGATATTACTGTCGTTCCATGTAGTCGATTATTACTCTCGTGAGGTGGGGTGGGTATACGTACGTCAGGTAATGGCATTGTGTAATTGTGTATATGCATGGAGAACCAATTAATGTTTATAGATAATGATGGTGTATCTCTTCCCTATGTTTATGTATAGATTCAGATATGTACATATAGAATAAACTTCGTGTCGCAAAAGCGTCCAACATATTTCTTTTCACTGGCACTTCTTTCCACCTCTTTTCATTTACGTGTTATTATATATGGTATATATATATATATATTAAATAGATATATAAGTGAGATAAAAGAGGGTCTTTTGAGTCTAATTTTAAAGGAAATAATAATAACGCATCATGTTCGAAATGCTGCTGACAATGTTGATGGGAAGAGATAGATCATCAGTAATGGTAACGGTAATACGGTATAAGTCTAAGTTAAGAATAGGAAAGAAATGAGCTTAGAGTAGTAAATTGGGTTATGTCAGATAGGGTTTAGGGGTTTTAGAATGAGTTTTTAGTGTTTTTAGATGACTCGGTGACCTCGTACCAACGGACTGTACGGCATTGATACTCGCGAGTTATTGCTACGTATCCATTCGTTCGTTTAAGTCTGACAGTATTAGATCATGTAACATGGCGATATACAAACTTAGTTGGCGAAAGGCTTTGCCATGGAGATGTATTTCTGTACTTCTCTGAAAAAATGTTGTTGGTTTTGGGTGTTAATTCGGGGCATCCATAAAGAAGCTTATGCGTTGTCAGGTTGCAGATATCATTTAGTGACTGGAGAAGTGAGTTTCTTTCAGATGTATATCTATCGCAATTCATTAGGTAATGGTCGTTGTCGTCTAATTGTCCGCATAAACAATATGGGTGATCGGCGATGAAATTTGTGTATTTTTTATAATTTAAATCACTGCAGTTGAGTCTGAGGCGGGTGTTGTTCATTCGTGTTTTTCTGGTAATAGCTTCATAGTAATGCCAGGGTACTCACTCTCTAGTACAGTTTAAGGACTTTGTGAATGATGCAAGGGACTCGTAACTTGTTGCGTTCGGGTCGAGTTTATACCAGAGGTCTATTGTTGAGGAGATGAAAGATTTTTTGAAGGAAGTGGAATCGAACTTCGGGGCTCTGAGGGAATTAGTTTGTCGGGTGTTAACATTTGTTATTTCAACGTTTGTTGGGGGTATTAGATTTCGCAGATAAGGAGGGGTTGGCCGGACATCATTTTGTAAAAGAGACGGAGCTTGAAACGTTTCCGCCGTACGGCGAGGAGTTCCCATCCGGTTTCAGCGAGGAGAGATTTGTTACTGGCAGATCGGGTTGCACCTGTTACTATACGAGATGCTTCATATTGTACTTTTTCTATGTCATCGCTCTCTTCTTTGGTGTAACCATCCCAGACAACACAAGCGTATTCTAGTACAGTGCGTACCAGGGTAAAGTAGCATCTTTCTACTGATGCTCTATCCAACGAGAAACGATGTTTTCTGACGAGGGCTATTCTTTTCCACGCTGAGCTTAATAAATTATCTATGTGTGGCTTCCATTTTCCGTCGCTACTTAAAACGACCCCAAGATGTGTATGAAGTTTTACTTCCGTGATGGGATCATTATTCATATAAAGGGTTGGGTGGTCGATTCGATTTCTCTTCCTAGTGCAAGTTAACGCTTCAGTTTTTGAGACATTAAATTTTACGAGCCATTTGTTTGACCAGGATTCAAGTCGTTTGACATCATGTTGTAATCTTAGTGCACAAACAGTCGGATCTTCTATTGAAAGAGATATAGATCTATCGTCAGCGAAGATGCGGATATTACATGATATGTCGTTAACAATGTCGTTAATAAAAACAAGGAATAGGATAGGGCCTAGTATAGAGCATTGTGGAACTCCAGCTGTAATGGTTCCCCAGTTGAAGCTTCGGATCCCATAACTACACGTTGTTGTATTCCACGGAGGTACGATCCGAACCACTTTAAAAGATTGTCGCGGATACCCACCGCGCATAGCTTATATAATAAACCATCGTGCCACACTTTGTCAAATGCCTTGCTGATGTCGAAGAATAGTAGGCGGGCGTCGAATTCGTCATCTAGTGATTTCGCCAAGTGGTGGTATATGTCGCATAACTGATATTCAGATTCTTTATTTACATAAACACTTTCTATGAGCAGTATGCAGGATGAATTACACAATATATATACATATATCTTGTGAATTTTACATGTATAATTATGTATTCCAATGTATACATCAACACTAAAGAAATGGCAAACATGTATTGAGAGGATGTCATTTTCTGTTATGTTCGTGTGTAGTGTATTTTGAAGTGTATGTAGCTCTTCAGTTTTAGAAGAGATAAACCTCTATCTATCCATATATTTATCAATCTACACGTATCTATAAACTATCTCTCAGTCTCAACTTCTGTTACGAATTGAGAAGAACTCAGCAATGGTATCGCCGATCAAGTTGCATTTGCTTGAATTGTCATTCCGCATTATGTATAGAAAACGACCCTTTTCGTCCGCTTTCCGAAATTGTCGGCTTGTATTTTCTAATTATTTTAATACTGGCTCCCTTACATCGGAATATTTCGTACATTTCATTACAAAATGCCATTCGTCTTCTACTTCGTCCGAACTACAAAACTGACATTTACGTTCGTCAGCTGGAATGGGAGGTCGTTGATGCCGCCCATTTTCAATCTTAAGTGAATGCGCACTTATCCGTAGGCGTCAGAACATTTATCTCTTCTCCCTCGTATTTAAGTCTAGTAAGTACTGTTCAATTCCCATAGTTTCTTTAATATTTTTGTACGTTGGTAATTTACTATTTTGTTTTGTGTGGTATCAATGTAAGTATTGATATATTCGTTTTTCAGACCTTCCTCTATGTTTGCGATGATCGTATCGCTTAAGTTTGATTCATTACTAGGCGATGGAGTGTCCATAGACGCCATGAAGCTAGATGACAATTGATTAAGAGAGCGTTTCATTGAATTATTATGATTTGTTCTAAAGGCGGCATGCACCAGTGTGTTTTTGTTCTCATTTTCAATTTTTGAAAAGAATTTCATAGCTTGTGTTATGCAGTCCACATATAATGGATATTCTCCGAGTTCGAGTCTTACAGCGTGGTTCACAGCTTTTGAACCCACACCTAATACCATTTTGCAAAAGTTTAGATCTTTTCACTTGGACTATCGTCTCTCCGTGACATCTCCGGTGTCCATATATCACTACCGTATAGTAAAACTGGTTTGACGAGAACTCGGAATAGTTTTAGTAGTAATTTTACTGGCAGGTGGTATTGATTGATTATTGCTTTCCTAAGTTTGTGAACCACTTTAAGTGCGCGGCTTGCCAAGTTTTCCTGTGCGAGTTTAAATTTTCCATTTGAAGTGAACAACAGTCCAAGGTATGAAAATTGTTCACAACTCTTTAATATTTGATCATTTAGTTTAAATACCGATTGCGATTTATTCTTCTTTCCCATAATTACCATAACTTCTGTCTTGTCAATATTGACCTGTAGACTATTGTCATTTGGGTATTGAGAAACCTTATTTAGACATGTTTGTAGTCCATCCGGTGTTTCCGATATCAGCAAAAGATCGTCTGCTAACAGTATGTGATTAACCCTTGTATGTTGTAATGCGCATGGATCACAAGTATCGTCAAAACAATTATTGACATCGTCAATAAATATTTTGAATAGTGTGGGCGACAGTGTGGCTCCTTGGCGTACGCCTATTTTTGATACAAACGATTTGGAAATACCGTTGGATGTTTTGACCGCATAATTACTGGATGCATATAAAGACCGCATTGTTTCTAATATATCACCTCCAATCTGTCGGTCCTGCATTTTCTGGAATAGCAGGTGTCTTTAAACTGAGTCAAGCGCCTTTTTAAAGTCAAGAAACGCGATGTACACTGGTTTGTTTTTAGCTCTATATTTATCTATAATCGACTTTACGACATACATGCAGTTTTGGGTACCATGATTTTTCCTAAAACCAAATTGGTTATCGCTAATAATTCCATTTATTTCTAGATATTCATTGATTCTGTTGTTCAATATTTTGTTAAAAAGCTTTCCAATTGTATTACTGACCGCTATTGCCCTATAGTTATTTGGGTCTTTATGATCGCCTTTTTGTGTATCGCGGACAGGACAGAATCACTCCATTATGTTGGGTAATGACGTGATATGAGAACTTGATTGAATAATTTGATTGTTTCATCTATCATCGATGGGAGAACCACCTTGAGAAATTCGTTTGAAATGTTATCCTGTCCGGGAGTTTTATTGTTCTTAAGTTTATATAGGCATTTATATATCTCGTCTTGGGTTTTATTGGGTCGTTGTTTATTGCAACATCATTCACTGGGACCCATACATCGGGCTGATATATAATATTACCATTGCCCTGTGTTCCGTATAGTTTTTGGAAGAAGTTGACCAATTTATCAGGATCTGGTTCTGGCGAAGACCGTCGTTCCCGGCCGCATAATTTGTTAATGACTCGCCAGTACTCCCTTGGGTTTTCATTTTGTAACTCAGCTATTGATTCAACAGTGTCTTTCTTATGTGTTTTTAGTTTGTATTTCACTAGTGTTTTGTATTGCTTCTTCTCTACGAAATAGTTTATAATGAGTGTCCTATTAAACGGATCACTCTGCATTGCTTGGTAAGCCCTGTGTATGGACTCTTTCGCTGTTTTGCATGTTACATCGAACCACTTTCGCTTTTTACCTCTATTCGATTGATTGTTTAGATTTATGTGCCGGGTCGCTTTTTCGTTGACATATCTATGTATATCTGCCATGTCGCGAATATTCTCAGAAGTGCCGTTATGAATTATTTGATAATTCGTTATTCTGAATGTTGCTAGTTTTTTACGCATACCTGTAGTGAGTAGTGCCATGTGGGCTCGGTTTCTGCTTTAGTCCAGAGACGCTTACTCACAACCGGTGTAAATTTATTATGGACTAAATTTGTTTTGTTTAAATTTCGATTCGTTCGAAAATGCATTGATAACGGACAGTGATCTGACAGTTCATTCGGGGTTTTAACACAAATGTAGCCCACATTTGAGAGTTGATTCTGGTGTACAAGTAGGTAGTCGACCGTGCTAGCGCCGTTATACTGGAAACTTGTGAGCTTTCCATAGCAGTCTCCCGCTGTGCGACCAGTAAGTAATCGCATTCGTGTTGCTCGACATAATGAGATTAGTTTTCGCCCGAATGTGTTGAATCTGCTGGCACAAATCCCGACTGTCGTTCGGTTAGGATATTATTTGACTGGAGATATGACATTAAATGCTTTGCAACACACTTTTCAAAAACCTTTCCAAAAACTCCTATTATAAGGATATTGGTCGGTAGTTTTCTGTATTACTGCGGTCCCATTTTTTATGGATTGGGACTACATTTGCGCGTTTCCATTCAGTTGGGAAATATGCTTCTTTAAGAAAACAATTGTATATTTTAGAAAGGGGGTGCTGAGACTGAGATAATTCCTCAGAATACGCGGGCTTATTTGGTCGGGTCCAGAGGCTTTGTCGGCTTTTATTATACCCCCCGCAACGAAGTTAGGGGGTATACTGGAGTCAGATTGTCCGTCCGTCCGTCCGTCGTCCGTCCGTGGACACAAATTTGTCCGGAGTTTTTCTCAGCTATTTTGTGATCAATTGCCGTGAAACTTGGCACAGGCATCAACCACCATGGGAACCTGTGCACCTGCGATTATGACTTTTTTTGTTGGAGTTATTCCCCCTTTTTCGACTTAGAAATTTTTTGCAACATGTATAATTTTGTCCGAGCTTTTATTCCTACATTTCTAGGTCAATTTTTTTGTAACTTCGCACAGACATTTAGTACCATGGGAACCTGTGCACCTGCGATTATGACGTCTGTCCGGCATTTTTTGGTGGAGTTATTTCCCTTTTTTACTTAGACATTTTTTTGCAACATGCCTAATTTTGTCCGAGCTTTTATTTCTACATTTTTAGGTCAATGTTTTTTAATCTTGGCACTGATATTTAGTACCATGAGAATCTGTGCACCTGCGATTATGATATCTGTCCAACTTTTTTTGTGGAGTTATTCCCCTTTTTCGACTTAGAACATTTTTGCAAAATGCATAATTTTGTCCGAGCTTTTATTCGTACATTTTTCGGTCAATAGGTTTAAGATTACGGTTAGGTTTGTGCACCTGCAATGGGAACTGTTATTTTATTATTTTAACTAAATGTTTACTGACATGTGAAACATCTTAGTATTTTAAAAACATGGGGGTATCCTTAGTCCCATTGGGACAGTCACACCTCTAATTACTTTCAGGGCATTAAAAACGTCAATTTCACTAATTAGGATATTATTTAGCATGGTGGTGTTTGTCTCGTCGACAGGCCTGTCTGGCAGTTCGTATGTCATATTCAATAAGGCAATATTGCAAACATAATCATTTAGTACAGTTGCTTTCTCGTAATCTGAGGAAGAAACGATTCCATTCCACGAGAGGGGCGGGACCGAGTTTACTATTTTGCGGGGCGGTTTGTTGAAAATCTTCCACCATTTTGAGTCGCCAGTTTCTGGATCTTGAAGGATTGATTCAATTTTTTGTATATGAATTTTCTTTGAGTTTCGTACTTCAGTAATTACTTCATTGCGGATTGTCCAATATTTTGCCACATGGCTGTGGTGTTCCTAGCTTTTTCAGTTTTGTGTACCATTTTCCGTTGTCTAATGAGATAATTAACTCTTGGTGTCATCCATTCAGGCTCGTTCTGACGGCATTTGACAATTTTGCTGGGTACATATTTGACGATAAGATTATTCACATATGATGTGAATGTTGAGCAGATTTCATCAGTTCCCAGGTTGTCAATTATTCGGTTCCAGTCACATGAACGAATTTCATTGTTTAAGGAAATAAAATTTGCCTCGTCATACATGTAAATAAGACGATTAAAAGATTTGCTTCCTTTCTGTCTGTCTTCGATTTATATCGTGGCATATAACGGTACATGATAGCGGACTAGATCGGAAAAAAAGGGATCCAGGGTACCAGATCCCTTCAGTTCACATAGATTATTTATGAATATTAGATGTATTATGGTCTCAGAGTATTCCGTGAAGTTTGTGGTGTCGTGAATAACTTGTTGCAGATTACATTCTGCGATATGGTTTGTACTTTTTTAACAATTAAAGGAGACACATGCATATATGCGTATCTTCGCCGGGGATGTGTAAACACTCTGCAGTAACCTTCGCCGGTTAAAGGGTTCGCCGCTTAGATCGCTCACCGGGTGTGTGTAAACGGCACCTAATTGGTGCCGTTTGGGTGAGAGATGTGTGCAAATCGAACTCAGGGTAATTTGTTTTACAATTTCACTCGGATGCACACTGGTGGGAGGTTGTTTACATATGAAAGTGTTATACAGTACACATGTATACCATTTACAATCGTGATATTGTTTATTGCTATCCAATTAATATGACCACCGCTACACACAGGACCATTGGGACATTTTAATTGCGTCCCTCCTTTTGGCGTTGTATTCACATATGTATTGGGTTTTGATGTCTCAACTGCATGGGGGAAATCTTCCTCCTTTGAAATTGATCAAACGAACTTCCCTCAATGCCAATGGAGCTTTCCACAGAGACCACGCACACGGCGGGAGCACCGCCCACTGATAATAAGACTTTACCCATATAAATATTGTCTGTTACGCGAGATCGACTTCTTGGTGAATACACCAGCACTTGCACTGGCTGAAACGGACTCATTTAAAACAAAATTAATTTAAATTCAATTTTTTTTATTTTTTTTAGATTGAACTCTGATCTGCGGTTGAACAAAAAAATCTTTTTTTAAATTTAAATTTTTTTCAACTTAAGATTGAAACTTAAAATAAACATTTTGATTTAAATAAACAAAAAAATTATTTTAATTTTTAAATTTTAAACTTAAATTTAAAATTTTCTTTTTAGATTTTCTTTTTAAATTAATCCCGCCGTGCACCCCCATCATCAACGCGACGTAATTTTGGTACCATGTGTTGCGTTCTAAAAATAGGTCGATTGCAGTGGATTCGTAGATGACGATAACTACCGGGGTAATGGAAAAACTTCTTATTAAAAAAATTTAAAAAAATTATAAAAAAAAATTAAATACAAATTTAATTTGTATCAAAATTTTAATTAAAAAAAATACGGCCGTTATAACATCTTTCGGTGTTCCCCGAGGCACCACACCAAATTTGGTTGAAATCGGTCAGAGGCTCTGGAAGAAAAATCTAACGACATTCCTGGTCCGTAAAAGGGAGTGACCCCAAGATTGCTAATTGTCTGTGTGTTAGCCTATTCTGAAATGTAAGCAAGGGTGTGTTAATTGTTTATATAGTTCAGAAGTTTCATTCCATAATCAGGGATGTGCGGATGGGAGAGGGGCACAAACTGACACATATTTTTCTCCATGACATGAGGAATCTATGATCGCGTAAAGACGCCAAATTGGTGCCATTTGGGTGAGAGATTGGGGTACTAAATTTGATAAGAATTTGTTTAGTTGCCGAATACCACCAAACTTATAAATAATCATCCTCGTGGTATAGGAGTCTAATGGTCGCGGTTTAAATATATCAAAAGTTGCGCCGTTCAATTCATGAGTGGGGAGGGGAGGTCCACCAAAGCTGATACAAATATGTTTAGCACTAATTTCCACCAAATTCATACACGTTCGAGGAATCAAATCATGTGGGTTAAAGACGCCACATTTGGTGCCGTTTGGGTCAGGGATGGAGAGAGGAGGGGCACTAACATTGATAATGAAACTGTCAATGGCACTGTAGCTCAACTTGGAAAGGATTTATTTTTTTGCTGAGCAATGGATAGAATAATAAACAAGAAGGAGATTAACTAGAGGTCATCCGAAGATCAGTATGAAGTTTGGTGACGATCGGACGAGGGATGTGGTCTGTAGGTGGTTGTGCCAAAGATGGCCGCTGGCGGCCATGTTTTTCAACAAATTTCGGTCGAAACAATCTAGAGGTCACCCTAAAGATCCATCTGAAGATTAGTGATGATCGTATGAGGGATGTGGTCTGTAGGGATTTAGTCATGCGAAGATTAAAATCCAAGATGATTGCCGACGACCATGTTTTTCATCGAAAATCATTCAAATTCGATAGCTCTCATCTACAGGTAATCACAATCGCGCGTTCATTAATAATTGATCCGGCCATAAATACGGGATGTAGGGTGTGCCGGTGGATTCAAGTTTGAAATCCATGTTGGCTGCTGGTGGCCATTCTTTTCATCGAAATTCGGAACAAAAATTAAATGCGGGATGCGGGATGCGGCCTGTGGTGTGTGCCGAAGGAAATTGTTGACGCACGCACTGACCCACACACACACGGACGCCGGACGCCAACCCGTGACAATAGCTCAAACTTTACTTTTTAAAATTGAGCTAAAAATGTTTTAATCTCCGATGTCCCCCAAAGTTGTATATAGTAATTCTCCATACGTTCAAATTCCACAACCTCGTCAAATGGTGGCGGCCGAAATATGCATATTATCAACATCCCGGTTCCAAGAATTGATGTCTCAATCCCGGAGCGTTACTATTTTTGTTATTAAAGTGACATAAAGTTCACATACCTATACCATTTCTAATGTCATAAAAAGGGAATTAGCGGTCGCCAGGGGCTTTCTTCCCTCATAATGTGTATGCACATATATAAATAGATAAATATTCAAATATGTTAATACATGTATTGGACTTATTTGATTCTGAACTAAGCCCTCAGTGGACGTAAACACGTTATTCCGTTGGATGGCTCCGTCCACACTGAAAACCCAGTATAAAGACCGTTCATAATTATGGTAGGCCGTGAGTTGGTTTATTCGTGTTATTTTCCACGTGCTTATTTCATATTTAAATATTTCCAAATGCACACCGACCATTCGTTTCTGCGCTGTGGCGGGTGTATGTCCGCTGTGTTGGAGTGTACGGATGCTGTGGCGGTCAAATCGCGATTTTTTTCGAGCGACCGAGACGCAAACAGTCACTAATATCTACATGGACAGGTATTTGTCATATTTATTAAAATAAACGGTCCACAACCATGTAGGGTGATATTAGTGCCAACAGATGCACGCTTCTTCGCCCCTTCCTTATATATAGTTTCTATGTCTGAGGAAAAACACTGCACAAAATGCCTGGGTATGGTTTCTGAACATTGTCTTCCACTGACAACAGTCTGATTTTAACACAATGATAACACGTTAACACCCTATAACTGATGAGCCTCATGTGAGCTACAATAAATCATGATCGGATCCATATTGGCCAACTGTCGTAAGAGTCACCAATAGTCGAGAAAACAGCGATCTAAGGGGACAATCTAAGGAGTCTCATCTAATTGTATAACTGGGTTTTCCACAGCATTGTTGTCATCTACTTTACGGCAGCGTTTGCACTTTTGGGTCCCCTTAGAACGTTGTTTTCTTGACTATTAGTGGCTCGTATGACAGTTGGCAGTTGGCCAATATGGATACGTTCAGGAATTATTTTTAGCTCACATAAGTCTCATTACTAGGGTGTTAACGTGTTATCATTGTATTAACATCAGACTGGTTTCAATGGGAAAAAACGTTCAGAAACCATACCCAGGCATTTTGTGTAGCGTTTTTCTCAGACATAGAAACTAAAGGAGGGGCGAAGAAGCGTACATCTGTTGGCACTAATGTCACCCTACACACGCGGGGCTTTGGGCCGTTTATTGTAATAAATATGACAATTAGCTGTCCATGTGACTGTTTGCGTTTCGGTCGCTCGACAAAATCGCGATTTGATCGCCACAGCATCCGTACACTCCAGCACAGCGGACATACACCCGCCACAGCGCAGAAACGATTGGTCGGTGTGAAATGGGGCTGTTTTAATAACCAGAGTTTAGGTCCATATATAGAGCGTATTTGAGTTTTCAAATAATGCCAATATGAATTGATCTCGAGCAAATAAAAAAAGCCGAATTGTGATTATCTTCTCGAGGACAGGCTTGATTTTACAGCCTGTTCTTGTGAAAAGAAGTACATTACGTGATTATTTTGAATGTTGCGTTTTAGGCCCATATGGAGTGTATTTGAGAAAAGGACGCTCATATGGGTGTAAAACGCAGCGTCCAATACAAGCACGATATGGGCTTATTTCAATACGAAATAAGCCCATATTGGCACTATTTATTCTACTTTTTCATTAATACGAGAACCTATGTGAATATATTGGTCCAATTTAAACCTATTGGCACGATGATATGTTAGGATTTTTAGATGGACTGGTGGCACAATAAGAATCCACAATCATTATGTAGACCCGTGTCTGTTGTGGTTATATATGTCCACAGAGGCGATTTAGCAACAACAAATTACATATTATTCAGCCATACATGACATTTGAAAATGCAGCTGCATGCGTGTACATCACCTTCTTTGTTATGTTTAGAGTGACTATAATTGCAGGCACAATAATAACCGACAGGGATATCACCGTATACAGAGGCGATTTAGTAACGAAAAATTATTTACGCCCAATTTGTGAACAGCTGAAAGGGCATAAATGACCAGTTTGTAGATGGAACAGTGGCATAACAAGAATCCACAAGGATAACCCCGTTGTTGCTGTGGTTATTTGTCTACATAGGCGATTTAGCAACTGACTTATGATAAATGTATATATTTGTGAGAAAAAAATGCTATATATCCTGTAATAGTGCAAACATGGGCTTATTTCGTATTGAAATAAGCATACCACGCCGCGTTTTATGCCCGTGTATAGACAGGATATAGAGCACACCTTTCACAAGTATATACGCTCTATATGGGCCTAAACAGAACAATATTAAAAATAAGCCCAGATTGTGATTCTATTCATGTATATATATATACGATTAGTGGCCCCTGTGGTTTATGTCAAAGCATAATTAAGTTCACATGTTGTCAGTACAGCATACATGTTTAAGTTTTTGTTTGATTCTATTATGTTCGTATACACAGTGGTGCAAGATCAGTGGCGATTTTTAACCCCTTTAATGCTAAACATGTCCGTACTCCGTATGGACCTAAAACAGCTCCGCATGTGCTACGGAGTACGGACCTACTTTAGGACGTTATTGTGGGGTACAACTTAGTGATTAATCAAGCTAAAATTTAAGTAATAATAAAAATTTGATCTCGTAATTATTATAAACAGTGTCATTTATCCACATATCGCATCTCAAACACCAACAACTTGCATGAACAACAGTTATTTGTGACATTTTCGTTTAAAAATGTCATTTTGTAAGTTATTTTCATGGGCCTATATGGACCTCAACGGTTCAATACCATTTATCAAGTTCTGCATATCATAACGTTCATATTCATTTAAATGAAGTTTGGTACTTATTTCCAGAATGTGGATATGCTTATTCTTTCTTATCGACTAATAGGGATCTGAACCGATAAGGCGGTTAGTCAAATCGAAATTCCAATCGCAGACGATGCGGAGGCATTTCTTTCCAATTGTGTGTCGAAAGGATTCAAAGCGATTGACGCGCATAAATTAATCTATTTCTTGAATCGCATGTCAGAATAATGACGTCACTCGCAATGTGGTTTTCCCACCTCGCTTAAACAGGCCTGTGTTCGATGTTCCATACGTGACATCGGAAGCAAATGAACGCCGAAGTTTACTACGATCTGGTATTTTTCATGATTTCTCTGGTTTATGCTTTCTAAATTAATGTGTAACGACGCATGGGTACTTATATTACTAGATTTGATGTTAGGGAAGTCAATCGGCCGATGTGTCTTGCCTAGATATCTTTTAAATACGATGTATTAAATTTTGATTAATAGTGATTGTGGCGACTTATTTATGTCGGTGGCGCAGGTGGTGACTAATTTGTTTTAACATGTTATTAAACGCCACTGTATTGCTATTACACCACTGTGATGTGGGCAGGCTAGTAGCCATGCATGGCTGAGAGAAAACAGCTGAACATTATCATTCACCTCAAGCTCCTAACTGCTTAAAGAGTCACTGCAAGTTTAGTTATGTGGTTTTGGGGAAAAGACTGAACTCTTGTAATTCTTCTAATGCCACAAGAGTATCATTACTTGCAAATTGTACAGGATTGTTTGTGTCCAAATCCTTGATTTGATTTGACCTTGTAATTTTTTTAACAAAACAATCTAATTTGCTTCATTGAATGCTTCTCAATTTCCAACCGGTATAATGTTGGACATCATTGGAACCCTCTTATGCCAGAAATATTACTCTAGTTCTTGGATTTTGCCTCCAAATATTGGGCAATTTTCTTTGATTTTGCCTCCAAATAATTGGCAGCTTTGATTGATCTTACTCAGAATTAAATGTAATATCTGACTTTAATGCTTATATACAGTTCAGTGTACAAATTAGAAAAGAGCCAATTTCTCAAATTTATCTCCCTCGTCTCGGAACAATATATATAGCAATGTTGCCCGTGTACTGCTAGGCCTATGTATTTTTGTTCAAAGTTTTTCATTCATTTAAAAGAAACTTAAACTAGATAATGTGTTTTCAATTTATACAGGCAAATATGCCAGGGCCAATGTGTTTCTGTGACTATTAACAGTCGATGGGTATCACAAATGGTTATTTTGATGCTAATGTGGGGACTATTAAACATCCTGCAATTTTACTCTGCAAACTGAGACTCCTTGGCATTATATCATATATTGGATTACATTCAATATCAGTACACTGATAGATTTTGCGTTCTAGATGCCAATACATCGAGGAATTTTTTCCCGAATAGTTTTACATGATATATTTTTGGTTGAAACAGTTTTTTTTTGCAGAACATACAGTGTATACACACACAAAAGTAACAAAATGGTCCATATTAGCCTAAAATATGTATAATTCAGGTAGAAATTTATAAAATATTTTAATTTGCAACAGAATTTAACCCCAAAAAAAATCTCCAATTTGCCTGAATTCTGAAAACTTGAAACTGTTTGAATGGGTGGGGGGGGGGGGGCTGCGACTGCAAGTGATATATCAAAAGTAACGGTATGTCTCAGAGTGAAATGCTTGGCACTGAAGTACGATGTTACCATGTTCTATATTCTGAGGCATCATTCTTGGGAATTTTCTAGTTAGTGTAATGTTTGCATCCAAGATAAGAAGGCAATCTAATACCCAGAAGGTATTCCATAATTGTAAGTAACTCAAAGCAAAATCGCTCACAAATCGTGAATCGTGAAATTTCGAGTTGGTACCTTCACTTACAGCGAAGTACATTATTAAGGAACATATAATAACTAAGAAATATATTGCACTCATTATTTTTCTACTTTATAAGGTTCCCTGTCAAAACTTCAAAAAGTTCCAAGATTTTGTACTAGTGGAATATGATCTCTACGGGTGTTAGCCAGAGTAGAGATTCAAGGCATGCTCTAGTAAAACAACAACGTAGACGGCTGATTGAGAGCAAATAGACATGCGCATCGCTGCGAGTATTTAAAATAGTTGGGTTGACATGTGATAGCCGTCCTTTAAAAAGGACGCTAGGCATATATGAGTTAATTAACTCATAAATTCCTAGCGTCCTTTTTAAAGGACGGCTATCATTACCGCTTTGGTGGATGATGGGCAGTGGGCAATTTCACAATCGATCGTTCCAAAATGTATCAATATAGAACGTCCTTGAAACTAAATTCAAATATCAATTTCAGCATTGTTTTTGTCTGGAAGTCGGGTTTTGTTTGTTGCTGTTTTTATCATGCAAAATGAACTAACACGGGAGGTAAGTTCACATAATAAATATATTTAACCCCATGGTATCACTTATTTCAATATGATCGCAATATTGTTTTTAAATAAATATGTGATAAATTTATAGCAAATTGTGGTTATCTCTAGCGACAATAGGCATGGCTGGGGCCCTAAAGATTTCCATTCCCGATCCTTTATAAAGGACACTAGGCATAATTATGCGTGATATGGTTGTCAATGTATGTCGAACAATGCTTGACAAACACATGTTTATTAACACTTAATCCCAGAAATTATAGCGTGCCTGTTGTTCCATATTTACAAATCCGTATGGAACATACGTTCCATCATACACATCCCGTTGACGTCAGATGACGTAAATGACGTTCCTCTCAACCATGAAACCGGAACTATAAAATAAAAACGTCATCGTAGAAGACAAAGCAAGCCATATTTGATTTTTTGTGCCTGAATAAACATTATACAGTTGTCGCCCGCTGTCGAGGGAGACATTGAGATTTGTCACCCGCCCGAGAACGGAATGTCTCCCGAGGAGCACAACTCCGAGGGAGACATTCCGTTCTCGAGCGGGTGACAAATCTCGATGTCTCCCGAGAAAAAGGGCAACAACTGTTTTGTTATCCGATTATACCACATTCTAATGCACTTAGGCCAATATACCCCCGGAAACACCACATATTTGCGGGGGGTTATTCATTCAATAACCTGTCGCAATGTATAGTCCGGTTCACCGCTTCAATGTTAGATATTCCTACGCGCCAATATTGCCGTTAGCTGAATTCCTAATCTCGGACATGCATGCCCAATCCAGCACCGATCACTGTTCCGTTTCACTCCATGACGTCACCCTTACGCAATACACGCCGGCGACGTTACGGAGTAGATTATAGAGTTGGCGCCCTTGCTACTGACTTCCGTTACTAGCTCGTTGCTATATAAACAAACCAGCGATGCCTCTTTTGTCGAAAATTGACAGTCAGTACATTCGCCCTGTATACATGTACTTTCAGAAAATACAAAACACCACACCGTTATATTCCACCAATGTCAGTGTCTCGATATCATTTTGACCAAATTTCTTGACATGAAACCGCGAGATACGGTGTGAAATACAACGCATTGAGTAAACAATTTCCCATTGTTTTTCAATTCAACTTCAAGTTCGCGGTAAAATCAAAACTTCAATTTGAAAGTGGTAAACATCTGAAAAAGACATCAGGTACATGCAGAAACTAATTGTTGTGCATATTTATTTCTATTTGAAGTGGCAATTTTTCATGTTTATCAGCATTTTTAACGATAAGAGCGATGGTAATTGAGGGACTATATTTTATCTAGCGAATTAAATTTAAAATAAAAAGTCGTGAATTGGCTGAGTGTTTTCTATGGCCGCACATTTCGTTGATAATTACGAGGCATTTGTTTGTCTAAATAACGTTTTAAAGTTCGAAGAGCATTAGAATGGGGATAACAGTGTGGTGTTTTGTGATTTCGGAAAGGTACATGGCGAATATACTGTGGCAAATACCCGTTAATGGGCTCCGGCTCCGCCGTCGCCCATTAACTAAATTTGCCACAGTATATTCGCCATGTACCTTTCGAAATCACAAAACACCACACTGTTATCCCCTAAGGAAAATATCCTTGCCATCCACACGCACGATGTTGCACTGAGTCACGTGTGCTATTTTTCCCGATTATGTATATTTTCAGTAACTACTTATCGTCCTATAGGATTTCTGTTCCATAAACGATAGTCACGCCGTTAAGCGTTTGATAATCAGCGTTTATTTACGATAATGTTGGTGGTAAAATCTTCAATATCGGTCCATGCAATGTAAATCAATAAGCCATAAGGTATGTTATCGCCTTCTGCAATGTGGCATATTCTATATTCGCGACAAACGATTGCATTACGTTGTCCACCAGCAAACATTTATAACCAACCAACCTCAAGGGATCCACTCTTACAATCTTGCACCATAATGTCGACATGAACATATTGAATCACCGAGATGTTTCGATGTAAAAAGGACATAATAACGCTTGTCCGATAAAAGTATCAACTTATAAGTTCGAATATTAGTTTTCACTAAATATATGCAAATTAGCAAACACCACAACTGGTGTGTTTTGCGAATCCGTGGGGTATATAAGATCTATGATTTTAGTACATCGTATGTGAAATAGATGAGTTACTGCAGTGTGTGTTTGGAGATATTCTTGCAATATAACATCAGGCGGGCGACAAAAACAATGTCTCCCGGCTTAGCGGGCGACAGTGTGATTTGTCGCCCGGCACGTGACATGACATGGGCCAATCAGAAGGATCGAAAATAGGGAGGAGGCTAACAATGGCTGTTGTGTCACGGTTTTAGGACGGGTGCGTGTAATAAACATAGAACGACCCAGGTGTTAATTGTGTTTGTCGATACGGCACTTGCGCCATCGCGGAAGGATTAGAACTCGAGGCTACGCCCTCATTCTATCCGTCCGCGCTAGCACTCGTGCCATATCAACAAACCCATTAACACATTGTGTCATTCTGTTTATTTATTACATGCTTGTTCCTAGAATTGCCATGTTATTGCTGTTCCATATTTACAAATTCGTATATGGAACATAGGCTACGTTCCATGCGCATCCCGTCAACGTCGCATTGCGTAAATGACGTTCTCATCAACCATGAAACCGGAACTATAAAATAAAGCATCACCACACATGCCAAAACAAGCCCTGTGTATGCCCGAATAAACCTTGTAAGTCTCTGTTTACAGATTCTCGGTCGAAATAAGCCCATATTGGCACTATTTATTCAACTTTTTCATTAATACGAGAACCTATGTGAATATATTGGTTTAATTTGAACCTATTGGCACGATGATATGTTAGGATTTTTAGATGGACTGGTGGCACAATAAGAATCCACAATCATCATGTAGATCCGTGTCTGTTATGGTTATATATGTCCACAGAGGCGATTTAGCAACAATAAATTACATATTAATCAGCTATACATGACCTTTGAACATGCAGCTGCATGGGTATACATGACCTTCTTTGTGATGTTTAGAGGGACTATAATTGCAGGCACAATAATAATCGACAGGGATATCACCGTGGTTGTATTGGGTGTGCATACAGAGGCGATTTAGTTACGACAAATTATTTACGCCCAATTTGTGAACAGCTGAATGGGCATAAATGACCAGTTTGTAGATAGAACAGTGGCATAACAAGAATCCACAAGGATAACCCCGTTGTTGCTGTGGTTATTTGTCTACATAGGCGATTTAGCAACTGACTTATGATAAATGTTTGAATTGCTCTATGGGCATATATGACCTAGTTTGCGATTTTTCGATGAACTAGTTGTGGCACAAGAAAAATCCACAAGGAGAGCTTCGTGGCTGCTATGGTTCCGCGTAAATTGCGCTTATGCAACGAAAAATTGCATTTTCCCCAGTTTTTTGACAGAACGAACGACTTACGACCAATGTATTAAATACCTGGACGGACACAGATAATATTGTTTGTAATTTTCAACATATTTTTGTACAAATGGGTTCATATTGGACCGAATTAATCACATAGGTTTATTTTGAACTTATTTGATTCTCAAATTATACCGTTGAATGGCACGGGCCACAGTGAACAAGCAATAAAACGAACGTACACTTAGTAAGTCGTGAGTTGGCTTATCGTGTTATTTTCCAATGTGTTTTCATGAAAACAAGCACACTACGGACTTATTTCAATATACGACTGTTTTAATAATCAGATTAATTATGCCCATAGAGAGCGAATTTCAGTTTTCAAATAATGCAAATACTAGCTTATTTTGCGCAATTATAAAATAAGTCCGTATTGTGTTAATTTTTGCAAAAACAGCCTGCTCTCGTGAAAAGAAGCACAATATGGGATTATTTTAAATGTTAAGTGTAGGCCCATACAGAGCGTATATATTTGTGAAAAAAAATGCTCTATATCCTGTAATAGTGCAAACATGGGCTTACTTCGTATTGAAATAAGCATACCATGCTTATTTTGAACGCCGCGTTTTATGCCCGTATATAGACAGGATATAGAGCACACCTTTCACAAATATATACGCTCTATATGGGCCTAAACACAACATTGAAAATAAGCCCAGATTGTGCTTCTTTTCATGAGTACAGTATATATATATACGATTAGTGGCCCCTGCGGTTTATGTCAAAGCATAATTAGGTTCATATATATGTTTTCAGCACAGCATACATGTTTAAGTTTTTGTTTGATTCTATTATGTTCGTATACACAGTGGTGCAAGTTCAGTGGCGATTTTTAACCCCTTTAATGCTATATATGTCCGTACGGACCTAATTTATGACGTTATTGTGGGGTACAACTTAGTGATTAATCAAACTAAAATTTAAGTAATAATAAATATTTGATCTCGTAATTATTATAAACAGTATCATTTATCCACATATCGCATCTCAAACACCAATAACTTGCATGAACAACAGGTATTTGTGACATTTTCGTTTAAAAATGTCATTTTAAAAGTTATTTCATGGGCCTATATGGACCTCAACGGTTCAATACCATTTATCAAGTTTCTGCATATCATAACGTTCATATTCATATATTTACATACTAAGTGTGACCATCACTAAATCCAGCATTCCGATTGGTCGGCGCCCACGTGGCTAGTTGCAATTATTTCTCGGTGAATGCGCAACAGCTAATAACTGCAGCCTCATAACAACATCGACACGTCATTGGGTTTGGAAAGACGAACGCGTAATGTTTTGGACGCATTTGGACTCGCGCAGGATTGACTTAATAAATCATCGGGTTTCAATATAAAGAGAAATTGTTCCTGTTAACTTTAGCCAAGGGTGCTATGGGATATTTTGGGCTGGTTTTGTCGCGATACACTTTTCGATTTAAATACATTTACAAAAGTGGCTTTTTCGCTAAATGTATATAAATAGAAGGATTAACTGTCATGTGGACTGTTTTTATGGAGATGTAACCGTGAGGTAAGTGGTCATAACTTGTATGTAAAACCCTTCGGGTTTTACACAAGTTATGACCACTTACCCCACGGTTACATCTCCATAAAAACAGTCCTCATGACAGTTAATCCTTATTTAAATGAAGTTTGGTACTTATTTACAGAATGTGGATATGCTTAATCTTTCTTATCGAATAAGGGATCTGAACCGATAAGGCGGTTAGTCAAATCGAAATTCCAATCGCAGACGATGCGGAGGCATTTCTTTCCGATTGTGTGTCGAAAGGACTCAAAGCGATTGACGCGCATAAATTAATATATTTCTTGAATCGCGTGTCAGAATAATGACGTCACTCGCCATCATGTGGTTTTTCCACCTCGCTTAATTAAACAGGCCTGTGTTCGATGTTACATACGCGACATCGCAAGCAAATGAACGCCGAAGTTTACTACGATCTGGTATTTTTCATGATTTCTCTGGTTTATGCTTTCTAAATTAATGTATAACGACGCATGGGTACTTATATTATTTCGCCCAATTTGGGCGTTTCTCTGATGGCTGTTTTTCATCTGACGTGTGTGTCGGGATAAATGATGTGGAGGATTTATGTAAATGTTAGCCCAAACTACATTTCCAAGTAACGATGGTTTTGTTGTTTATTTTGAGGAATAATACCGCATCAGATGATTTCAGCCCAAATATGTTAAAAGTTGTCCTGTAAAACATTTGTAGTAGGTTAGCGTTATTTAGTATTTGTGGATGTCCTTTAACATGGGGAAAATAGACTACTGCGCTTGAACGAGCATGTGAATTTGTCGTTTTTAATGTATAGCAACTTGATAATCAATAACAGAGGCATTCCCTGTCAAATACAGTCGCTCTATTTACGGTATTAATTGCGGAACTTTATAAAGTAAACTACGCGTAAACGGGTACATACTGTAAATTATAGAAGGTGTCGGAATCGGCCTAATCGCACCAGGGCCAACTCGCCCCAGTCGACGTGTGCCAATTCGGTACACACTATAACATGTATCCGAGGCTGAGTCCGGCTCGGAATAAAAGGTGTTTACGGGGTGTTATATAGTGTTTGGTCCGTTGTTTCTCAATGAATATTATTGAAATTGCGTGTATATGTCCGGGCTGGGACATGGAATACAACAACGTTTGAATTGTTTTTAAATTTACAAATTTGTTGATTTTATTCATTTTTGTCGTTCTGAAACACACTATAAAGTGTATGCGACCGGCTCCAAAATAAAAGGTGTGAGCGGACTTGATGTCGCATTATCTTCTTTGTTTATTAATGGACAAGACTGAAATATAGTACATATGTCCGGGTTATGACATGGACAACATTAACGTTTGAATTGTTCTTAAATTCACAAATTTGTTGATTTTATTCAACTTTTCGTTCTTTCATTCTATAAAGTGTAAACGGTCGGCCCCATTTAAAAGGTTAAGCGGCTTATGTGCTTAGTGTTATAGGTAATCGGATGAACTAATTGGCGACTCTAAACTATTGTGTTTTGGGGTATTTGAGCTTTTTTGTGAAATAATAATTGAGGACGTGAATACATTTATTTTAAATGATAACTTTATTTAATGATAATAAACATATACAATATAATAACAAACACGAGACATACATAATTTATAAACTGTTAACAAAAGATATCAAATTCAATACATGACAAAGATGACTCAGTGAAGTTTATAAAGTGAACATAAAAACATTAAGGTAAGAATCTGTTTAAGGAATGCAACTTTATTTAATGATAATAAACACATAAATTAAAATAACAAACATGAGATATATATGAGTTATAAACTGTTAACAAAAGATATAATATTCAATACATGACAAAGATGACTCAGTGAAGTTTATAAAGTGAACATAAAAATATTAAGGTAAGAATCTTGTTAAGCATTACTAAACCGTTTAGCACAGACCACAGTCCACTTCACTCATCCGATCATCACCAAACTTCATATTTATCTTGATATTGATCTATCAGATGAGAGCTATCAAATATTTTTTGAATTTCATAGGAAAAAATGGTCGCCAGCGGCCATATTGCGTTTACGTTAAATGTTATCGCGTCATGTCGATATCTAGTATTACTTAGAAATTTCACCTTTCCAGATTCATAATTGCTCCATTGACTGTAACATATGAAATTATTCCCCTCTTCGGATAGAGTGTCACTGAAACTTTATTTTGTCAGACTGTTTGTATAGTCACTGATTATATGTGGCAATAATCTGTAATAAGATGTAGCACTATTTTATTTTATATTTACATGTAGTGCTGTTTTTATACAACAATTCTAATCCCCCCCCTAGATCATCATGTGATCGACCATACATCGCGCGCGAGGACCTGGTTGAATTAAGGGGGTTTTATGGATCACTTCTGTCCTCAAGCTAGATTATACTTATGCCATTTAGTAGCATGTTTCTAACGTGGAGGGTTAGATATGCTTGAGACACCACCACTCTTCAATTCACACCAAGTTCTCAGCTGTCGTGTTCGGATATTAGAACCCATAGCCATGATATATGGTTTATTTTGTGTATACTAGTAATATAGTTATTTTCAGTACCTTTATATACCAGTACTGTGTATAACAATGCATATAAATGAATCCATGTATACATGTATATTGATTCAACGGATTCAGTGGTTTTGTCCATCAGTCTATCAAATTTGCGGGGAAAACATGGCCACCAGCAGTACACCCTGCTAAATTTCAAATTTGAATCAATTGGCGCACCCTGCAGCCAGCTTTTAATGGAGAACTTTTTCTCATGTGGATATTTTGGGTCACCGCTAAATGTGAGCCATATTTTGTTCTCAAACTTTCCTTGTGAAAACATCACTGCCAGCGGTGATCTTGAATTTTACTATTTTTATGGCTAAATAATTTGGTTGATCCTACAGACGATACCCCTTGTCCGATCGTCACCAGATTCCACAATGATCTTCTGGATAACCAGGGTGAGAGTAATCTAATTTTTCCGAATTTCGTTAAAAAACATGACCACAGGCAGCAATTTGGTATCTTACTCTTTTGCATGACTGAATTGTTTAGCAACTGTACAGACATATCCCTCATCTGATAGTCACCAAACTTCATATTGATCTTCGGGCTGACAACTAGATGGGAGCTATCGAATGCTTTGAATTTTTTTGGAAAACATTGTCGCCAGCAATCATCTTCTATTTTGGTTTTTATATACATGTATATCTCTTCATGCGGATAGCCAGTATTACGTAGGTACTTCAACTTTTCGCATTCCTGTCATCATTTGAAATATAAAAATTTACCTGATACATGCACCCTTCAAAATTTGTTTCGTCGTATCTATTTTAATGACCCGTATGGTAATATTGATATAGATATATTTGTCAAACATTTCTTTGTACAATATACAGGTATTTAGTTTGTAACTAAATCTAGAAATATATAATAGTAGCTGGTGGACCCGACTTCGTCCGGGATGTTCCCCTCTGATTTTCGGAGAATTGCGCGATTTAACCTTGAATTGACCATTTTAAAGGTGAAGGTCATGTCGGGGTCACCATTTGACCCGTCCAAAACACTCCCCGGACAAAAGTGCCCGACAAATGTACCCGTCGAAATCCGCCCGGCTTTACCCGATTTGACCTTGAATTGACAATTTTGAATGTCAAGATCAGGTCGGTGTCATGATTTGATCCATACGAAACACTCCTGGGACATAAGTAACGGTAGGTATCAAATTTCGTTGAAATCCTTCCGTTTTACCAGATTTGATCTTGAATTGATCTTTTTGAATGTCAAAGTCAGGTCGGGATCAAGATTTGACCCGTCCAAAATACTCCCTGGAAATAATTTCCCCTAGGTATCAAATTTCGTCAAATCTGTCCGGCAGTTTTCCCGGCCATAGCTAACAGACAGACAAATGTCCAAAATATATATTAGACTAGCTGATGTACTCGACTTCGTTCGGGCTATTTAGGGATATTTTGTGATCGCCTCCATCTGGACAGTACCCAGTATATACAGCGTCTGGCCAAACTATTGTTCAATTGGTCCAGAAACATGCCTATATCAGCACGTTCGTAGACATGGTCCCACGTGAAATTGGACCCGTACATATTGCTCCCGGGATCGAAGTAGTCCTACACACAAATTTTTAGTCGGATCGGTCAAGGTCCAGAAACATGCCTATGAGCGAGGTCAAGTTGATACGTTAAATACCGAATCCGAGTCGGATCGGTCGAGCAGTGTTAGAGTATATAACACATACACACATGCATTCATACATACACACCTACATACAGACAGTTGTTCCAAAATGTATAATCGATAGCTACAACAATTCTATGGTAGATAGTTCACGGGCGACCTGATGCATGCATCTTAGTTTTCTTGTTAGATTTGATGTTAGGGAAGTCAATCGGCCGATGTGTCTTGCGCAGATATCTTTTGAATACGATGTATTAAATTTTGATTAATAGTGATGGTGGCGACTTATTTATGTCGGTGGCACAGGTGGTGATTAATTTGTTTTAACATTTTATTAAACGCCACTGTATTGCTACCGATCTTACACCACTGTGCTATAGGCAGGCCAGTAGCCATACATGGCTAAAAGAAACAGCTGAACATTATCATTCACCGCAAGTTTCCAACTGCTTAAAGAGTCACTGCAAGTTTATTTATGTGGTTTTGGGGGAAAGTCTGAACTCTTGTAATTCTTCTAATGCCACCAAGAGTATCATTACTTGCAAATTGTACAGGATTGTTTGTGTCCAAATCCTTGATTTGATTTGACGTTGTAATTTTTTTAACAGAACAATCTAATTTGCTTCAGTGAATGCTTCTCAATTTCCAACCGGTAAATATTACTCCAGTTCTTGGATTTTGCCTCCAAATATTGGGCAATTTTCTTGGATCTTGCCTCCAAAGAATTGGCAGATTTGATTGATCTTACTCAGAATGAAATGTAGTATCTGGCTTTAATGCTTATAACAAAAATCTACAGTTCAGTGTAGAAAAGAGCCAATTTCTCAAATTGATCTCCCTCGTCTCTGAACAATATAGCCAAGTTGCCTGTGTACTGCTATGTATTTTTGTTCAAAGTTTTTCAGTCATTTAAAAGAAACTTAAACTAGATAATGTGTTTTCAATTTATACTGGCAGATATGCCAGGGCTGATGTGTTTCTGTGACCATTAACAGTCGATTGGTATCACAAATGGTTATTTTGATGCTAATGTGGGGACTATTAAGCGTCCTGCAATTTTACTCTGCAAACTGAGACTCCTTGACATTAGATCAGATATTGGATTACATTCAATACCAGTACACTGGTAGATTTTGCGTTCTAGATGCCAATACATCGAGGAATTTTTTACCGAATAGTTTTACATGATATATATTTGGTTGAAACAGTTTTTTGCAGAACATACAGTGTATACACACAAAAAAGCAACAAAATGTTCCATATTAGCCTAAAATATGTGTAATTCAGGTAGAAATTTTGAAAATATTTAAATTTGCAACAGAATTTAAATCTCCAATTTGCCTGAATTCTGAAAACTCGAAACTGTTTGAAGGGGTGGGGGCTGCGGCTGCAAGTGATATATCAATATGAACGGTATGTCTCAGAGTGAAATGCTTGGCACTGAAGTACGATTTTACCCAGTTCTATATTCTGAGACATCATGCCTGGGAGTTTTCTAGTTAGTGTAATGTTTGCATCCAAGATAAGAAGGCAATCTAATACCCAGAAGGTATTCCATAATTGTAAGTTACGCAAAGCAAAATCGATCATAATTCACTAAATCGTGAAATTTCGAGTTGGTACCCTCACCTACAGTGAAGTACATTGTTAAGGAACAGATAATAACTAAGAAATATATTCCCCGCATTATTTTCCTACTTTGTAAGGTTCCCTGTCAAAACTTCAAAAAGTTCCAAGGTTTTGTACTGGTGGAATGATCTCTACGGGTGTTAGCCAGAGTAGAGATTCAAGGCATGATCTAGTAAAACAACAACGTAGACGGCTGATTGAGAGCAAATAGACATGCGCATCGCTGCGAGTATCTAAAATAGTTGGTTTGACATTTTTAACTTAGACTGCATGACCACGTTGTCAATCCATGGTGGTGGATACGAAGATGTCCCTTCGTACGGGAATATGTGTATTTCTTACAAGTATCGAAACACGAAGATTTTACCATGATTTACATATGTATAATGGTGTCGAGAATGCATGCCCACATGTCAATATAATTGTCTATATTCAGTCCAACCGTGTGTAATGAATGCACTTGTAACTCAATAGCATAACTGGTTTTCCCTGTGATTTGGCATAAACTCAGAAGTCGTACTATTTTCCCCTCAGTTTTAAATTCGCGCACCCATCGGTTCGGGGAAAATAGTACTGCGCTAATTTAAATACGCGGAGAGTACATGTACCAAAGTTTAATCAAATATTAACGGTAACCATTGGAAAAATTCACAACATTGAAACATATTCTGAAGATCATAATCATAATGTATTTGAACTTACTACATGATTATCGATATTTTGTTGACAAATAACTGTTTTATTGACATAACAATGGTTTCAGCACGTGATATTTTGTTATTGGAGAGCTATTGATAATGAATATTAGATCAAAGTTTATATATTTCTCCAAGTACTTCTTAGTGGTGTTGTTTTTACAGACTTATATTTGTTTTGAACATTAACCTTGGGCTCCTTTAAACTCTGTGGTTTAAAAATGAAAGTCGATTTGACGTATCGGTCAACACAGTTTATAAATGAAAATACAACAAGTCAATTAGCAGTATAAGACAGTTTAATGAAAGAAAATTGTGTAATCATCGAAGGAAATATACAGTTTAACATACATTTATTATCATATACGCAGGTTACACTCTGAAATCATATAAAATGAGCCTTGCTTTGTATTGTGCCCATATGGACCGAAAACATGGAACGACTTAAAAGCACGGGCGGCTTTCGTTGCAGAAATATTCATATTTGTTCAAATCGCCATCAACAGAAGGAATATTTAAATATATATAGTTTTGTTCATATGCCAAACATAATCAGCGCGTAAATAGTATATTGTCTTCAAGACGTACGATGATGTACGTATACAAAACCTGATCGTGTTACAGAGGTCGTGTTTCTGTTTACATAACACAGCTCAATTCTATTGGTTAATCACACACAAATGATATAAACGCTCTTTATTATTTCCATATCAGGAAAACAGTAACAAATAACGCTCTTTGTTCCGTTAATATGCCTGTTGTCGAGGAGAAGATACAAAATATATTGTTCAGTATGCCTGTAAATGTATATCACATCAAAACCTATTATATCATTTAAAAAGCCATTACATATTTCCTTATCTCTCACTAGTTACATATCATTTGGCATCGCGCCAACACAATGGCCGCGAGTCTTCACATTAATCGGGCGGATTAATACTAATTCGAAAAGCCGCACATGACACTAACACCAGACAATGCAAAATGATTGCCTTGTTCATTAAAGTTAAATTCTTGACCAACTTGGTTGCACTAGGGAAAATAGACACAAAAACAAAGAGGCAAATTGGGGGACTAGATTTTCCGTCGCCAGCGCCACTGAGCGCTGTGAAGCGTCTCAGCCAACGCTGCAAATGTATGCATTTTTCAGCTTCTTTTAAGGATTTTGATCTGTTAAAAAACCCTAAAAATCTAGTTTAAATGTGATATGCAAGATCTTCAACTCGTTATGTTGGGATATAAGATTTTTATGAAACTCGGTTGATAAATTTGATTCACAACTCGTCTACGACTCTTTGGGAATCAAATTTATCAAAGGAGTACATAAAATCTTATATCCCAATATAATCGTTGGAGATTCTCTATATATTCCCATGCCAAAATTACGACAATCTAACATCATATTTACAGTTCTGGCAGACCTGTATGTTTTGTTTTTTTGTGCGATACTATATATATCGAAGGACCTTTCAGATTTGACATAAATTTCCAACCGCCCTAACTGTAATAGAGAAATGTATCACTTGTATATTGTAGCTTGAAGGCATTAAACTGGCATTTGCAAAATAATGCTAAGCATACATGTTTACGTGTTTCATTCTGATTGAGAAATAGGTCAGAGTTAGTTACAGTATAATCGAATATGATAATTGACGCTTCGGGGTTATAACCAGTATATAACATACTAGCTGATGTGCCCGACTTCGTCCGGGCTATTTAGGGATTTCTTTGTGATCGCCTCCATCTGGGCAGAATATACAGCGTCTGGACAAACTATTGTTCGATCGGTCCAGAAACAAGCCTATATGAGCGTATATGAGCGATGTCAAGGTCAAGGACACGGTCGCATGTGAAATCGGACCTGCCCATATTGTTCCCGGGATTAAAGTAGGCCTACATACCAAATTTGAGAAGGATCGGTCTAAAAGTGTTCGAGTCTATAACACACATACATACACACACACAGACAGAAGTTCCAAAATATTCAATAGATAGCCGATGAGCCCGACGTTGTCCAGGCTATTCAAAAACCAAATTTCAAGTCGATAGCTCTACCCGTTTCCGAGATCTCGTCTGCGCATGCGCGAAGCTGGCGTCGCACGGGCTCGGCGACCACGATAAAATTCGTATCCGGGGCAAGATACATTCACATAGCAAATTTCAAGTCGATAGCTCCACCCGTTTCCGAGATCTGGTCTGCGCATGCGCGAAGCTGGCGTCGCACACCCCCCTAAGCCCTGACCTAAGTGTCATACATACTATAACAATGATGCTGAACACTTTGAGGCAATTATATTGCAGAAATGTTGTAAGAGTACTATAGCCCGTATATCTCTCTGCAGATGCTAATAACGTTGAATGGTAAACAAACGCTCTTTACAGCGATGCGTCAAAAACAAACGCTCATTAAATTATCACTTGATTAACCACCGCAGTGCCGTTTTTTGTGACTGAGATTGGAGAACGGGTGCTCTGAGCTTCTTCAAAACGCGACACCGACGGTGTCCGAGGGATTTTACCCTTAGATAGGAAGTTTGGTCTCGATCGGTCAACCCGTTTTCGATTCTATAAAGGACAGATAGACAAACAGAGGACTTCAAAATATATATGAGACTAGCCGATGAGCCCGACGTTTCAATTCGATAGCTCTACCCAGCCCGACGTTGTCCGGGCTATTCAAAAACCAAATTTCAAGCTCTACCCGTTTCCGAGATCTGGTCTGCGCATGCGCGAAGCTGGCGTCGCACGGGCTCGGCGACCCGATAAAATTCGTATCCGGGGCAAGATACATTCACATACCAAATTTCAAGTCGATAGCTCCACCCGTTTCCGAGATCTCGTCTGCGCATGCGCGTAGCTGGCGTCGCACGGGCTCGGCGACCCGATAAAATTCGTATCCGGGGCAAGATTCATGCACAATGTCATAGCAAATTTCAAGTCGATAGATCCACCCGTTTCCGAGATCTCGTCTGCGCATGCGCGAAGCTGGCGTCGCACGAACTCGGCGACCCGATAAAATTCGTATCCGGGGCAAGATACATTCACATAGCAAATTTCAAGTCGATAGCTCCACCCGTTTCCGAGATCTCGTCTGCGCATGCGCTGCACGGGCGTCGCACAGGCTCGCCAATACGACAACGACGACCGGCTGTTCACACTACACACACGTACCAAGTTTCGTCCCGATCGGTCGAGAATCGTAGATTTGTATAAATGACATACAGACATACAGACAAACATACAGACAGACAGACAAACAGAGGTCTTAAAAATATATATGAGACTAGCCGATGAGCCCGACGTTGTCCGGGCTATTCAAAAACCAAATTTCAAGTCGATAGCTCAACCCGTTTCCGAGATCTGGTCTGCGCATGCGCGAAGCTAGAGTCGCACGGGCTCGGCGACCCGATAAAATTCGTATCCGGGGCAAGATACATTCACATAGCAAATTTAAAGTCGATAGCTCCACCAGTTTCCGAGATCTCGTCTGCGCATGCGCGAAGCTGGCGTCGCACGGACTCGGCGACCCGATAAAATTCGTATCTGGGGCAAGATACATTCACATAGCAAATTTCAAGTCGATAGCTCCACCCGTTTCCGAGATCTCGTCTGCGCATGCGCGAAGCGGGCGCCGCACGGGCTCGCCAATACGACAACGTCGACCGCCTGGTCAAACTACACACACGTACGAAGTTTCGTCCCGATCGGTCGAGAATCGTAGATTTGTATAAATGACAGACAAACAAACATACAGACAAACAGACAAACAGAGGTCTTCAAAATATATATTGATGTGACGTAAGCCGCGAATCCATTATATCTTTCAATTAGGACCCAATTAGCTATGTCTAGACCGGAATTCAATGTGTGTTCGTTTCCGATCGATTGACTGCTAGCTTTATTATATGCCCGATGGGTACCAATTGCCAAAAACCAAAAAGCTAGGTGCCAATTGTTGTAGCAAATCGGGATTTTTTTTGGTGCAAATTAATTTTTTATAGCAATTTGCTAAATTGGCAATCGGCAGCGCGAACCCTGCTAATTGCGAGTTTGTGAAACCTCTCTAATAACGAACTCGATGTTAGATTGGTAACGAGTCCTTGATTCGGGGGGTGGCTCGTTTGAGTTGCATAAATGTTGTGATACACTTTGAAATTTCTCCATGAGTAATTGAGGATGAGAGATGCTGTAAATTTCCCGGTTCCTGATTTAGACCACTGAACATTCCCGGTCCTGTTTTCCCAAACAATATTCAGTCCTACCTATCTTATAATTTTAGTCGCTACGGTGGAAGGTTATCAGGAAGTTCCACATAGGATAGTGTTATCGCATATTTCTTTACCACCTTACTCGTATTTAAATTCGCGCACTACTAATTTTCGTGCACCTATTGGTGCGCGAATTTAAAACTGAGCGAAAAAAAATGACTCATGAGTTTATACCAGACCACAAGGACAACAAGATGACATGTTAATGAGTTGCATACATTTCGGAATGTTGGGCTGAATAACCTATTAGGGCCATATTTAATATGTCAATCGATAAATCATCACCTTCGATGTTGAAATGCTTGTAAGAAACACATATTTCAGGTTGAAGATACAAGACAGCACGCCTTCGTATCAAGCAACAACACTGGAGTGACACCGTTGGCATAGTGGTCACCTGCTAACTTAATTATGTCAACCCAGCTATACAGAATACACGCAGTAATGTGCGGTCATTAGCCAACGCGAGTGTGTTTGTAATTCCATCGGGTTCATTTAAACAATGTCCATAACTGTTTAAATTTCAGAATGATTATTTGGAGCATATAAGAACCAATATTCGCAACAAAATGATGATACAGTCGTGTTCTATAAATACTCGATGTAAATATCCGTCGTGATGAGCTTTAATATACACATCCATCCACCAGAACGATTAAGAACTAAAAATGTTATCAGTTACAATGCTTTTATGAAAATAGTTGTGTATATTTTGAATTCGCGCAGCAAAGTGCGCGATTTCAAAACTGAGTGAAAAATACTACTGCGCGAATTTAAATACGAGTAAGGTATACACAACATGATCTACAAAATAGATTTTTCGAAATTTGTAAATCACTCACTCCGCCATAAACAGCTACAATTTCGTAAACTCTGCTTCAGCCTGTTATAACATGTATGCATAACATGTATATTAATAACGTGCATCACATGCTATGATAAATTTATTTATTTCTGCTAACGGGTAAGGTGGTTTAAGCCGAAACACGCGTATTACTAATAAACTAAATGTAAATGTCTTAAATTATTGTTACTACGCGTGTTTTAGCCCTACCACCTCGCCCTCTATAATTGAATAATTAGTTATGGTACATACACACTTCGTCACTTATTAAATACTTATTAAATACTTATTAAATACATTAACTAAACAGCTCATTGATGGAATGGAAATAATTCTGATAACCCGCCGTTTTCAAATTCTCTCAATTGGGTCGTAGCGTGATCAAATTTTTTTTTAATTTATATTCTTCATTGGCTTGTGACAATAAATGGTGATCAATTTAACATGATACAATCCTCTCTTATTTCTCCGTGACATATCTTATCCTGATGTTAATGGTAAGTTCATCTACCCCTTTTCAACTACTACCTGCACTCCCTTTCTCTTTCCTATGCCTTCATCTAGACTTTATTATTCGGACCATACAGAACTAAACCCGTCTGCTATACCCCAATTGTATCTATTGGGGTAACATTTATTCTCTGAGGATAGGACTTAACAAAAGCCCCCAAGCTTGTTGCCCAATCCTCTTTTTAACACTTTAAAATTATATGTCATGTATTTATTGTTTGTAATTCTGTTGTGTTTAGTTCAAATAAAATATTGTTTAAACCAAATTTATCCCATTTTAGAAGACTGAGAAACCAACAGAAAGCATAAGTCCAGTCCTCTAATAGTAATATGAGCTGTTATCATCGTCTACAATATAATATAATCCAAAGATCAAATTGATCAGTAAATGTAATACCAGTGCTTTTGTAGCAACATATTATCAAAAAAACATAAATATTTCAGATTTATCTTCGAAGAAGGCTGCTACACTCGCAATTATTGTCAGTGATTTACATGTACTGTATAAATGTCACATGCGAGCCCTTTTGTCTTTTTATGGGAAGTGTTTATGGGAGGGAGTGTGTATGGAAGTTGGCATGCAATCTACACAAACAGTTTTAATATCACATTCATAATTACATGAATTTAAAGCAGTGACTGTTTTTGTTGAATTAAGGATAAATGCATGATAGACTGTCAAGGCGTAGCCGTCTTAGTAGCTCCAGACCCAACATAACAGTTTTCATTGTTCGACCTCTGAACTAAAGGCGTGAAGTTCTGGATACTTGTTTCTGTCAGTGGCCGGATACAGATGTTGAGAACATTCCTCCAATATCACGCCTATTGCTGTGCATTGACTTGACACAATTGAATTAAAAACAATATGATTGTTTGTCGCGGTGAACATGTACTGTAATTTGAGCAGAGAAGGAGGCACATGTCGAGTATTATAAACCTCGATTATTTAATAGTGCAGGCGATTTCTTGTAAATAAACAGATTAGGCATATCGAGTACTCAAATGGCATATCGACCTCAAAAGATGGAGCTTTCTCATTCTCACCCAAATTCAAGGAAATTATATATAATTCATTGTCAGGTGAATCCCTGTAAAACGATGGCTGGCCGAAACGATAATATAAATCATTTCTCGTCAATGTATATTGTAAATTAAGAGTTATCGACATTTGCTGAATCCTAATCAACAATGAAAGAAACTTAGAAATACACTGGTCGAGATTCAGTCGAATACCAAAATAAAAGCCACAAATTTTGTATTACAAGATCAGTAAATTACAAAGGTAAGCTCACAGGAATTGTGTTTATAGTACAGGGTTCGCGCTCCAAAATCCATCATAACCGCTTTTCTGGCGGACATTTTCAACAGATGTGAAACTCTGGGCTGCGAAAACCCTGTTCTGTCAATGGATGGTACAGTAATATTGTTTTTAAATTTTCTCCAACTAATATCACAACCTTCATTACATGGAATTAAAGTACTGTTTATGGTAGTTTTAAATTAATAACATGGATGACTGTAACATTGTATCTGTAACTCCGGGCTCCAGACCTATCATAGTTCTGTCTACTTTCGAGCTGTGAGCTATCGAGGTGAAGTTCTGAACGGCGAAACACGTGTTACTGTCACTGGCCGGATAGAGACGTTGAGAAACACGTATTACTGTTACTGGTCGGATAGAGACGTTAAGAAATTTCCTCCAAATTTACAACCATCGATACGGGGATTCAATACACTGAAATAGTTTTAAATGAATTAAAAATATGAATGATTGTCACGTTGCACGTGTAGTTCAGAGTTCCAGACTCATTACCACTCCGTTTTTGTTGAACTTCTAAACTGTAGAAGAGATATATACAGGACAGCGAATCAATTGGTCTTGTCGCTGCAGGATGCAGCGGTTGATCAATATCCTCCAATATCACAACCATTACTATACGTGGACTTAAAGCACTCAACTATATTTAAATGTAAGAAACATGATTAGTTGTCAATGTGTACAATGTCGTGTAGCTCCTGTTTCCAGATCATTCACCACCCCTTCGGTTGTTTGGCAACCGAACTACAGAGGAGATGTTCTTGACGGCGACACACTTGTTCTTGTCGTTGAGCGATTCGATTGACCGGGGAATTCGAATACGTCACCGTTATCCTTTCCGCGCTCGTCTTTTTGGAATCCATTGTTCGTTTCCGATGCTATCGTCCTACGAGTCTTCCCACGTGGCCCCGTGAAGCTAAGTAGCGAGGGCAAAAAGAAAGTCGAGTGGCAAAATCCAAAGAGAATGACCAGGAACATCATTTTGAAGAAGGCTCTGAAGATGAAGGTTTGCGAGAACAGCAACATAAATATGCCAAAGAAGGAGGAAAGTGCAGCATTTAGGATTGGAGACGCTGCCATGTCGATCGCAACATTCATTTTCTCAAGTCGGCTCTCTTTGTCTGCTTGTAGGTAGGCGTGGCTAACGTGAACGCTGTAATCTACAGCAAATCCCACACTCATTATAAGAAGTATCATCGTTATCGAGCTCAGAGTCAGGCCCCAGAAATACATGAATCCAAACATACCTACCAGTATCATGACGAGGGAGCAGAAGGTATACAACATCAGGATTGGCTGGGGCATGAAGATAAAAGTAGCAACAACAACAGCAGCCACTGTGATTCCCACAGTCTGAAAAGTACTCGAGAGGATGGAGGTATACTGTTCATAAAATATGAATGCAAATGCATAAGCAAACACTGATAAGCCCGAAGTATCCGCTGTGTGGCGCATGTCTTCCATAACCTGACCTTGGTCGTCTGTGTTTCCAAGGTGTTTCGTTAATATGTAGACTCGCGATGTCGGTATATTTCCCTGGGAATCTATGACAACATCGTCTTCATACATTGTGCGTGTAGTTAGAAATGATGTAAGAGCATTCACAAAATCTGACTTTGCTGTATAGTTGAATGACGATAAAGACGAAAACTCACGAACCCATGATATAGACATAGTGTCCTGTACGAAATTGCTAGTCTCTGCCGAATTAAGGAGAGACTCAATTTTATCGCGGACGTCAAGCTGCCAGTATTCAATTTCTCCATTAAAAACAAATGAGACGTAATGTACGAATGGAAATTTCGCATACCACAATTGATATGCGTTGAAGTATGAATCATCAGGGGTCGTATCCTTCAGTTCAAGGCCTTGCTTTACATTGGTTGCTCCGTATATCGATACGCCAAGATATGCAGAGAACAACAGAAGTATGACGACTCGAACAATTATGTTTTTGAGTAGTTTTGAGACAATAACTCGTGGCCAGCGTTCCAAAATTCCCTCAACATCTTTTCGAGATTTTGGTTTGACGGCACCACAACAAATAATGGCCATTTTGGATTTACCATCCTTCTCCATAGATTCCCGATTCGACATCTCCATGCAGGTTGCACTGTGTCGACCAGCTTCCACTCGTTTCTCGTTTATTGCCAAGCAGCCGAGAAAGAAGGTTACCATGTTGATGTAGCAAATGATGATGGCGACTCCTAAAATGAAGTCAAATTTCATTATTATCTACATTAGTCAAAATACACTGAAAGCTGTTATGTTATTTTAGTTACTAATTCATACCGTGGTTGTTGTCGGCGGCTATTCTAAGTATATTGTTAACGACCACGATGACGTCGACGAATAAGACAGCAATGAAGATGATTATTATGCTTAGTTTAGGAGTTGTGTGAAATAGTAATTTTTAGTCAAAGAGACAAGTCGGCAGAAATTTCTGTCACTTGGAAATGTTTTCCTATTTCTTTTTACGGCAGGAATTGTTACTATTTTAGAAGATCACATTGTTCAACGTGATGAGTGTATCATTATCTCGATTGCAAATCAATCCCTCAACCCTTTGTATACTAAATAATCATTGACGAATTGTTCCCATACACTGTTAAAAAAGTTTCCGTTATTTTACGGAAACAGGTTCTGGTAATCATCTGCTAAAACTAGGTTCCGTAAAATACGGAACACCGTAAAAAAATATTCTACATATTTCCCGTAAAATTACGGAATACCGTCAAAAAAATTCTACAGATTTCCCGTAAAATTACGGAATACCGTAATTTTTGTTTTACAGTTTTACTGTAAAATGACGGAATACCGTAAAAAAAATGATACAGTTCTACCGTAAAATTACGGAACCCCGTAACAGAAATTATTCTGGCCTTTCGTAAAATTATGGATTCACCGTATAATTTTAACCCCATAACTGAACTCGCAGACGAGTAGTTACTTGATTCCTAATCATCATGAGTTCAACAGTCTTAAGCTGTTTGTTGAACTTATAATCTGAACATACCGATAATGAATGATTGGGAATCAAATAGTTACTTGACTCCCATTCATTCATTTATAGGGGTGTTCTGATATTAAGTTCAACAAACAGTCTATGCCAGCCATCTGCTCATATCATCAGACCATTCCTATACATGAAGAATAGACCATTTCAATGTATGCTTCAGATAATAAGCTCAACAAACTACCCATCTGAACATTACCCAGTAATGGCTATCAATCCTTCAGCACTTGGATAACCTTTTCGTCTGACTGTCGTCTGCTAATTTATCATGGACACAATCCAAATGAATAATAGACCATTCCAATGTATATGTTTATCACTAGGTGGGAGAATCCATTTAGTAAAGAACGGGTTAAACTCCTCTAGTTGAAACATAGAACACCAGCAGTCATATTCACCAAGATAGACTACTATATAATCCAGATGTTTACTTCCTATCGGCTCGACATAAAAGGTTACTGCGATTTTAGCTAGCGTTGACAGCAGAACACAATGACAAAATTTCGTTGATCGGATAATGCCGACCCGATCGACGACCTCAGGCTCACACACCCCGAAAATTGTGCCTAAGCGAGTATAAACTACTGGGGCCTGTTTCATGAAGCAATGTCATAAGATTATCTTAAGATGGACTTAATCTAAGATCTAAGGTGGATCTTATGATGTAACTTTTCCGTTTCAAGAACGCGTTTCACAAAACAAGATTAAGGGTGTGTTTACACTGTGTATAGATCTGTATACAGATCTGTATGAAGTCACGTGCCGTGCATTACTGTCATCACAACATGATGACTAATAGAGAACGCGCGCTGACCAGTACTCTGGTAATTGACAACTCACTAGGAGTCGTTTCAGTTTAGGCCAGACATAAAAATGGATCAACTACCAGCAGACAACAGCGATTTGGTATGTGCCGTGTCAGCATATATATATAGGTCTCATGTTTGGCACCATCTGGGGGGGGGTGGTCATTTTGGATTGGTGTGGAGTGGGTATCCATGCTACAACACCCTGTATTTGACCAAATGTAGCAAAATTTCCAACTAATGACAATTCTAATGACAATGTTGACCAAATGTAGGACAATGTTGTTTTTATTAAATTAACTAGCAGTCTTGACTGGCCACGGGGGGGGGGGGGGGACCAGGGCACAATTTTTCAATATAAGGTAGGAAATTATGCAAATATTGGTCAGAAAACAATACTACAAAATGTTTGAAAATCAAACTACCATATCATTTTCAACCTATTGTTGGTTTGGAAATTACAACTAATGTTTTGTCAGGTATGAAATTTCCAACTGTTGAAAATTTTGACCAAAGTTGGGGTGAGACACCCCTCACCCCCGGTTGACATGTCCCTGTCCATCTTGAATATACGAAATACATGGGTTGAAATGACAACGAAAACTGTAACACATTATTCGCCAAGCCCGAGTAACAATTAATCAAAACAGATTTGCCTGTCGCAATGCTTCGGCGTTGACCCTGACGTATAGCGGACACGATTTTTGCTCACAGGGACGAATACCGTTTTCTTTCTGTGTGCATTTCTATATCAACCCGTTCGCACTAGTCTGCGTGTAGATCTGTGTACAGTTCTGTAGCAGTGTAAATGCACCCTAAGTCCTGCTTAAGTAGTAATTTAAGTTCGCGCGCTTTTAGACTGGCTCTCGACAATTTATTACAGCTATGCACAGAAAATGTTGGTTCTGTGTGTGTTATATGCCTAGGTACAGTGTCTGGTGACAGATACTAGGGCGTGTATAAGAATAATTATGATATTTTAATGCAAGGGCGATAATCAGTATAATGACTGGTGCATACTTAACTGCACGAGCGCGCTTTTTAACTGTGTTTTCGCGTCAGACCCCATCCACACATAGCTGCATGCTTCCAATGCCTATTTTATACAAACGTATCGAGCTCAAATATATTATTTCAGTTATTAAAGGGATTTATACATCCTAACTCAGAATGTGAACCTTCACACATATAACATGCCATTAAGGCGACGCGAGACATATGTTCGCTCCTTTCAATGCTGATATTAGGTTCTAATACATTATACGTCTTTGAAGCATCTATAATACCAGGAAACCGAATATGTCGCCACGACGGCATACACATACAATACACCACAATGGAAGCACTGAACCAAGCGCTCTTTATTGATTGCCAACATTCATGGAATACTAACACAAAACGCTCTTTATTTATATTGCTATAATGTGAATAGGACTTCATATCGTGCTCCAAATAGACTTATCTCCAATCTGAGACATACTTGTAGAAGCCATATATAAATGATGTTAGTGCCATTTGCTCTGGTTCTGATGACAAATGTGCTAAACGCCTGTTATAATTAAAACAAACTGCGTATGAACTTCGAAAGTACGTTACGTTGAACGACATTCTGCATATATGTTTTAATAAAAACCAAATCAACGACTTCTAATAAAGAGCGTTTATAATTAACAACACGTGAACAGACGGCCGGTAACGGGCCCCTGGGGGAAATTACTAAATACCAATATAGACTATACCACTGGTATAGTCTATATTGGTATTTTAGTAATTCCCCCAGGGGTCTGTGGGCCAGTTCACAGTGATATTATATGTTCTTTCGCGGATCCCGGTGTGCCCGCGCGGTCCGTATACTATATACATGCTATATATCTTTTTATTTCATAGTTAATAGATAATGATAATATACATAGTAATCATAAAATAACACATATTATGTATTATTATCTGTATCTGTATTAGGTTCAGCGTAGGATCCTTCCGGATATGAGTACGCTGGTGCTGGATCAGTATGATGGTGTTTGACTGCTGGATGATGTTGTCTCCAGCAGTGAGGCACATGCACTTTCCTCAAGCTGATTCCATTCCAGTATAGTTTTCGAGAAGAATGAATGTTTAAGTTCCTTTGTGTCGGCCTTGATCAGCTTGAAGGGTTTTGAGTTATTACACTCATAATTTTGCACGATGTTTTGTGACTGATAACCCTCGAAGTGTTTGGCAACGATCTTACGGCCCACTTTTTTGTCGATTAGTATTTCATGGGTTGTGACAGATGGTAACTTCCCGTCAACTATCTTACGGAAGACTGTCAACCTCTGTGTGCGTCTTCTATCTTGGAGTGGGTGGAGTCCTAGATGGTCTTTCATGGCTGTAACAGCTCCTTCTTCCCTGGATCTCCAGTCATTGGTGATAAATCTGGCGGCTCGTTTCTGGATCCGTTCAATTGCATCGATGTCTTTTTGCAGGAACGGATCCCATACCTCAGCAGCATAGTCGAGTTGAGATCTTACCAACGTCTCGTATGCTATTTGCTTGCTCTTTGATGGTGCCCGATGGAGGTTTCTTCTGAGGAAGCCGAGTGTACTGCTTGCCTTGTTCGTCATCTTATTTATGTGATTTGTCCAAGATAGGTCGCTAGATAGTGTGACTCCAAGATAAGGGGTATCATCGACTGCTTGCAGGATGTGATTGCAGAGCTTGTACATATGGGTGGTCTTTGGTCTTAATGACATCACGAAGCATTTTTTGGAATTGAATCTCATACCCCAGTCGTCTGCCCATTTTTCTAGATGATTGAGGTCTTGCTGGAGTGCTTCGTGATCCCTTTGAGATGTTATTTGTCGATAGAGGAGACAGTCCTCTGCAAAGAGACGTGTTTGTGATGTTACACATTCTGGTAGGTCGTTTACGTGGCATAGGAAGAGTAGCGGACCAAGGACATTACCCTGTGGAACACCAGACTCCACTGGTTCTTTTTGGGAACATGAGCCTTCGACAACGACTCTCATATGACGTTTAGTGAGGAAGGTGGTTAACCATTTATGGATGTTTCCTTTAATGCCATAGTTCTCGAGTTTTGCAAGTAATTTCGTGTGTGGAACAGTATCAAATGCTTTGCTAAAATCGAGGACTATCATGTCAGTCTGGATTTTCTTGTCGAAGGAGGTGAATAGGTCTTGAGTAGTGTTTATCAGTTGAGTCACGCATGAATGGCCCTTCCGGAATCCATGGTTTAAGCCGGTTAAGATTTTGTGTTTTTCTAGATGGTTCATGATGTGTCGATAGATGATATGTTCCAATATTTTGCAGCTGACAGATGTAAGGGAGACAGGTCTATAATTCTCTGCTACATGTATATCACCTTTCTTGTAAACAGGTGTGATGTTTGCATTGAGCCAATCGTTTGGGAGGCTTCCTGTGTCTATTGATCTTTCAAATATGTGTTTCAGGCCTGGAGCGATGTGGTAAGCGCAGGTACGGAGCACTATATTTGGGATGGCATCGGGTCCTGGAGCCTTTGATTGTTTCACATCTAGTAATAGTTTCGTGACGCCATCGAGTGATATGTTAAGCGGTTCAATCCATGGTGTTGATGCAGTTGATGTATGGCTTGCTATGATGGGGTCGGTATCTTTTGTGAAAACTGACCGAAATTGTTCCACTAGTATCTCTGCTTTGTCGCGGCTGCTGTTTAGTAATTGGCCTTTTCTTTTAAGCGGAGGTACTCCAATGTTGTCTTGGCGTTTGGCTTTCATGTAGGCCCAGAATGGTTTTGAGCTCTTCTTGGACATACCATCCAGCATGATTCGGTTGATGTAGTCCCATTCTGCCCTTTTTAGTTCCATTTTACAGGCCTTCTGATGTTTGCGGTATTTTTCCCAGGCCTCTTCTGATGTTTTGACTTTCTTGTACAGCCTAGCTTTCTTTCTGAGCATCCTCTTTGTCTTTTTGGTGATCCATGGAGCTCTTTGTTTCTTTCTAGTTTGGCTTTTTGGTACATGTTCGTCTATGGAAGCCATTATTCCATTTTTCAGGTCATCCCATAGGCAGTTCACTGGTGTGTCCAAATTGCTGTCGATGATAGTGCGGCAGACTTTGTCGATGTCCTTGACAATTTTGTCCCATGGTGCTTTTTTGAAGGAGTATGTTGTTCTCGGGGTATCATTCTGTCGGTAAGGAGTGGTGTAGCAGTCGGTGATTATGATGTCATGATCTGAGATGCCAGGGGCGCATGATGTTGATTTAATTAGAGATGGATTGTTTGTCAGTATTAGGTCCAGTGTGTTATTTCCTCTAGTCGGTGTTTCCTGTACCTGTGTTAGTTCAAAATCTGTAGTGAGGTCCAAGAATGCCTCTTGTACTGGTCTATCTTGTGCATTTTTCTTGACAGATTTCTTCTCCCAGTCTATGTCAGGGCAGTTGAAGTCCCCTCCAATGATTATATTTTTCTGCCTTCTGCTGTCTAGATTTGTAAGAGATTTCCGTAGTTCCTTTATGTCCTCAATATTTCGTTTTGGCATATAAAATCTTGTTGATATATATACGGGGTACATATACAATACATTTTTACAATCAAATTATAACAATAATATAGAAAGGCAAGTAAATAATAATAATAATAGCTGACATAAGCATTTATAAAAAAAACTGAGTATAAATCATTCACTATTATCCTTGATGTGAAAATGTTCGGACTAATTGTCTCAACATGATTATTGTCTACAGTGCGATTGGGTGATTTGAATCGCAAATGATGTTCAACTCTATGTAAATATATTCTTTTTGTTACAGCAATTAGAAATGTATATATAGTCCGGTCTTGGCGGTTTACAGTTAGTAGCGGACACCCCGCCAATCTTGCAACCACTGGCCACGTCACTGCTATAGCTTACCAGTTGGTTATTAATTACGACCATTTCTGAAACACCCCTCCGTGCTAGCAATGTGTTATTCAGTTAAATGTGTTTATAATAATATATACATGAACTAGATCCCATCCACATTTCGGACCAACTGCGGATCACAACGTAGGTCTTAACTTTAAGATTATCTTATGACACCTCACACCAGTCTTAAAGTTAAGACCAAAGTTAAGACCATCTTAGGTTAAGACTTTGTTCGTGAAACGCACTTATGACTGAAGTTTGAACTTATGACCATCTTAAGTCCCAACTATGTCATAAGTTGCCTTCATGAAACAGGGCCCAGGTTTATAAAACAGTACAACCTCGTGAATATGACTGCAGATGATTTTCCAGTGTTTTGGCTTCAGGAATAATATCTAAAACGTGTTTCAAAAACGCGATTCACATATACGTTTCGTTGTTGTTGTTGCTGTTAGTGTTGTTGTGAGCGGTACCGGAAAGATAGAGCACCAGAACTTGATATCGTATCAGACAATGCAGGTGACACATATGCTCTGGCATGTGCTGACGGGTTATACACAAATGAGTAACAGATCCTTTCTTTAATGGATGGATTTTCCAACTTAACTATACCAGTATAAATTGGAATGGTCTATTATTCGGCTCAATGGATGTTGAGGAAATATAAGCATACAACAGACAGATGAATAGATGATACAAGAGCAGAAGAATCCATACTTATCGGTGGGCAATGTTCAGACAATAAATTCAACAAACAGACGGTCAGGTGTTTTTTTATATTTCCTGAACATCCCTCCATAGACCGATGTATACTTGCAAAACTCAATTGGAGAATCCATTCAGTGAAGAATTATTTCAGATTTTACCTAGTTCTTTATTTCTGTTGTCCTTTTACGGTGTCTGTCTAAACGAGATAATTATATACACATTACATATTTCCCAGGAAGACTTATTTAATTTATAGAATTTATCACTTCTGACGACGAAGATGATTATGATGATCATATTATGATGGTGTTGATGATGATGGTCATGATGATGACGACGATGGTGATTGCGACGACGACATGGTGATGTTCGTGTTGATTATGATAATCATGGGGATGAAGAGGAAAATTATGATGATGATGATATGAAGTGAAGATGGAGACGATGACGACAACGATGATGATGATGATGATGATGATGATGATATGAAGTGAAGATGGAGACGATGACGACAACGGTGATGATGGCTACGTTGATATAATGATTGCGGTGATTATGACGAAGAAGAAGAAGACAATGATGATGACGATGGTGCATGATGACGATGATTCTGATTGGGAGTAGCTCTATACATCATTTTCTTAATCTTTTCCAATCTTTAAAAAATAATTTCGTTTTCTCATCGCAAAATCCATGCATGCCATTTCATTTGATCCGAGAATAAATCAATTATAGAAAGAAATCGAGGAACCTTTCTTTTTCACCGTGCAACATTAAAGACATAGTGTTTGTCCAGTCGCGTATGTATTTATTGCAGTCAACAAAGTGTTATATCAGCACCCAGGTGCTTTGCCCACTGAAAGAATGTATCACTCAATTAATAATAGTACTAACGAAACTTCCAATTTTAGAAAACAAAACATCTAGAGCAGCACACACATTCGGTCCTTAACCCTTCATATACCATATACTCATTTACTAGTAGTTCCCTTAGGAAATGTTCAGAGAAACATTTCAACAAACGACCATATTTGTTGAACTTTTTGTCTGAACATTTCCCACAAACGATTATGAATGCTTCTGCTCTTGTATTAGCTTTTCGTCTGCTTTTATTACCTGAACATCACGCCAAATGAACAATAGATCATTCCAATGTGTACTTTTCTAACTGACTGGAAGAGTCCAATTAGTATAGACATGGTTAATTGGGGACGAATATATCGCCGATAAACAAACTGCAATAATTCCGCCAAATAAAGTCGCTGCAGATAAATCATAAATCCTGAGTGCTGCCAATATATGGATACAACATTTATGAAAACTACTGTATTCTCTATTCCAATTCCATCACCTTAGCGTGGTGTTTATTACGCTTTCCTGATATGGGTAAAATGAACAGATTTGTACAGAATTTTGAAAGCAGCTGATAATTTTTGATGACTTCGGCAAATCTTTTCAAAGTATACTATATAAAGTATGTTAGTGATCAACGTACATGTTTACATGCCTGGATATGAAGGTACGAGTCGAGTTAACGATATACTATATGTACCTGTATATAGGCAGAAGTTTTTCACACTGAGAAACACGGAAACGGATCCCACACAGAAGCCAAGCAGATCGGTGATGGACGTTATTGTGATGGATACGCCGGCGGTCCTCATCACCTCGGCGATTTTCTCCTCCGTTGACGTTAAATGTTGTACATCTGCCAGACTAGACAGTAGGATGAACATATCATCAACACCGACTCCTGTGGATTACACATTTGTTATTACATATGTTTGGTGAGGCGAATGTCAAACTTCACCCGCCAAGGACCAAGAGACTATAACCGCTCGACAGTTATACTCGGGTTCTGAGCCTTAGGCCAGCGAGCATCGTAAATTCTAAGTGTACCTTCCGTTATACCTGTTTACAGTTTAAAGGTTAAAGGCATCATGCCGAATCACAAACTTATATATCGCTCCGCGATTTATAAACAGCTTGTTATTCGGCTGGCACGTCTTTATACTGTGTAATTATACATGTATTAAAATACCGAAATTATTACTTATAAGTAACTCTGAGTGAACATTATCAACATGAAAGGAAGTTCCAGTTGGAGCTGTCGTTAAATATTTTGAACTTGATTCTGCATCGTAGCGTGTTACCGCGACGAAATTCCCACAGTCTACGTTCACTTCAGCCCTAATGAAATTATCCTATTTAAGCATACATACAGAATTGAATTAGTGGTATAATATACAGCGTGGACAAATACGAATAACAACAGGAATGTAGCAATAATGAGTCATGACATATAATATATACAATATTGGTCCAGCATCTAATTCAATGAGTTTAGAGGACTTCTCGAAAACACACTTCTTTAAACATCTCGATTATTTCGTCAATATTCACAGCTTCAATCCTAACCTCGGGTGCCACGTGTTATTGCGATTTAATATCAATCGCTATCTAATCGTTAACGCCGATTAAATAACTTTCGCTGATAATATAAGCCGGGATTTAGTATAGATCAATCTACTTTGCCGGGAAAGATTCTTCCAGCGTGAAAGTTTGTCTTAACAGATAAACTCTGAGTCGGGTATTTTGACCATACATATATGGCAATTGCGGGGTATACCATAATATCTGGAACTCACATCGGGTATAAATATGCAAATTAACTTGAGCTGACCATTTAATTACGCGAGAACGGAGCATGGGTAGCCTTATCCGAAATAGGCAACTAGCTTATTTGCTTGAACGTATTTATTGTGACAAATATGTGATATACCCTGTCAGATTTTAACCCTTGACCGCATCGAAGGTGTATATCAAAGGTCGGTCCATTAGTCATATATGATATGTTGTGTGCAGTGAGCAGGAAACAGCAGATCCAGAGTGTTAACATAGAGGTTACAGTGAAGTAATTATTTCCCATAGGCCTCAGTGTTAACATATAATGGCCTGTATACAGCCCTGACTATCCACGAATTGTGATAAATGAGTACATGATCACCAGGATTGGAATCTGCGCAAAGCTTCTGCATGAAAAAAATCATGTCGCCAGGCATGGAATATACCTTTAAATTTGGGATTTATAATCTAGAGTCAGAATTGCATGAAAAAAATATTGACATTTTTTACCCCACACCAAAAAAATTAAATCTAGGAACCACGTGCTTTACAATGTGAGAAAATATGGACGATGGTTCGCTTGATAAACATTGCCACGCTGGAGCTTGAATTGGGCGCACTTGACCAATTCTGAGTTCTGGTAAACGAAATTTGGCATAAAACTGAAGTTTTGAGTGCAGCAGAATTATTTAGTGCCTACATGTATGTGCTTGGCTCTGCTGACTCTCAGGACGAAAGCAGCTAGATTGAACTGTATCTTTTGTTTAGAATTCGGGCGAGAAACGGGATGTTTTTTTGGAGTGCTTTGCTATAACATACTGAGCCAATCTAAGCCACAGCTGTTTCGTAACTTGATGTTAGATATGTACATATCAACTACAGTTTTGTGGTCCTGGGCTTCAACAAAACTCTATATTAATGTATCTGAATAGCAATAATCGCGGAGCCGGAACCGATAGGCCTTTTATGTTTTAATTATGTCTGTCAGTCGGTTGTGGTATGTACATTTTCCCAACATGTACATGAAAATAGCAGAAATCTCAGTTCTATTGGAAGTTCACAAGATTTGATGAAAAGCAAGTCAGTTTCATCAAATCTTGTGAACTTCCAATAGAACTGAGATTTCTGCTATATACATGTACCTGTTGGGAAATGTCATCTCAGCGCCAACCCACTGTGAACATGATGGCACAATGTCATGTTTATAGTGTTATGATTTTGGACTTAAAGTAAAGGACTACTGCATGTAGCCACTGCCTGAACGCTTGTAGTCTGAACCTGGGTCTCATGTTTTGTCACGATATGACCATAGCTGTTGAACGTGACATTAAACTAACTAATATATCTCAGTGTCATCTTAATGCTTTGAGACGAAGAACATCTGAAAGCGGATATACACCTTATGTAGTTTTCTAAAAAAAATACTTACCTAAGACCAAAAATGGCATGACTCCCACGATGTTGACAAACTTGACGCCACATGCCGACATGAGACCAATAGCACCGAAGATCGCCATACCTGCCGCCAGTACTCCAGCATTCGCCAAGAACCCGCGATTGGACAGACAATTTGTTCCCATCACAGCTGTACTAGCATATGTTATCATAATAGTGAAAGCCAATGATATGAATACAATGTCGCCTTTGGTTGATCGATCTAGTTCCTCATTTAAAGAATTAACGTGAGCATAGCGGATGTCAAGGCTATTAGATTTATAGTTTTCCATAAATGCCCTGAAACTTTCCAGCCATGCGTACGATTTACCATAGACGTCATCACTTTCGGCTAAATTGAATCTGAGTTTTAAATATTTTGCGCCGGTCAAGTTGCCTTGTTCGAGTGTGACGTCTGCCAGCCACGTGTCTAGGGAGACAACCCCGTTTGTAGGATCATTGAAGAGAGGGAATGCCACGTCGCCACTGTGGAAGGAAGTGTTGAATGATTGGCTGAAGACATAGTTGCCATCAACAGCACACTGTCCCCCGGCCTTCGCGCAGAGCTCGGTATAGTTGACAGCATCTGAACCAGAACCAGCAGACACGCCCAGAATATCGAGGTAGACTCGCTCAGCTTCTTCCAAGCTTGTTTGTGATATTATGCTAGAGTCATCCTTCGCTTTGAAAATAACATCACACCAAAGTCCATACCCAGCTAATGTTCTCTGTTGGAAATTCGTACCTGTTGCATCTGCGTAATTGTCAATGACAAATGTTCTGTCTGATTTTGCACGTCCATCCGTGGGCGTGTATGCCGTTTCGACATCCGATTCTTCTTCGAGGCGGATGATTCCAATGCCTAAACCAACAGACAGTACAACACTGCAGATTATGAACCACCATGGATGCCTGGCTACAAATTTCCCATAAGCTCGAAATATTTTACCGAGGAAACCGTCAACTTTCTCGTAAAGGGTGTTGCATCCGACCATATTTCATTTGATATGTTGGGGATCTGTGTAATTGTCAACTTCGCCCAATATAATAGTAGTTCCTGTGAATAGAAAATAAATTCACACTGTCGAATCTTGTGGTTTCGAGTTGATGAGTATCAAGCATTCAGAGGTGATCGCAAACGCGACCAGAAACGAGGAAAAAAGGGTAATAAACTATTTGATTTGACATATTACATAGTATTATGACAGCTATTCGAGCATTTTCTATACTATTATCAAACAAAAGTTGATCAGCGTGTTACAGAAAACTACTGAGTATTTCGGAACAAATAAGGTATAAGCTGGTTTTAAAAATAACTATCATATGTTCGTAACAGTCAAAATGCTACGTTTTGTGTCAGCTCCCCATATATTATGTTTTTGTAGTTTACTCTCGCCTCAGCCATTTCGAATGCGTGGTACTCACCAACCTCGAAACCACGTGATTCCACACCGTGGTTCACGGTCGTCGGATCAAGTTCATATTAATTTACGGATTCGTCCATACACTTAAAATCTGTCCGGGAATTTCCAGGTAATTTATCGCAAAGATGTATTATTTGCAGTACAGGATATGGCTATAATTTGTCCTAAACATATATATTTTCTGAATATGCAATTATTCGTCACATATCGTATAGCTGTACACTAATAAATAGAACGTATGAGGTTGCTATTGATGAAGCCTAAATTGGCATAATGGACACATTACGAAATAATACTGATAAGTAATGTTAATAGTGTACAACGTCACTAGAATTTGTGTTTTTTCTATCAGTTTTAGTTTTGCCATGTACGTAATGACGATTACGGGTTCGATAATCAAGCGTGGGCACGCGACCTTTGCATACAATCATCGACCCAGCCAGAGACTATGACCTGACACATTAAACAACATAATTAAGTACAAGATATTCGCGGAAAAATGAACTTTATCGCCAGAGAAGCTTGAAAGACAATATTTTCTCACAAACGACCTCGTATTCGTCAATTCTGCGAACAAATTATTGGACCATCCAGAAAATTTAAGTCTGCTATTAGTTATTGTAATTCTTATAAGTGGGTAGTTCATTATGCGAAAGGTGTCCATTGGGCTACTACTGATAATAATTACGAATAGCTTATAATATTCGTAAATTTTTCGGACAGTCCAACAACCTGTCCGCAGAATTGACGACTACGATGCCGTTTGTTAGAATATAGTGGCGTTCAAACGTGTTGCCATTCACAGTAAATTGATATAGTTTTCTTTGCCGTGATTATTTGCACTTAATTGTGTTGTTTTCAGGTCATATGTATTGAGGTATACCAGAGAATTAATTGAAAGTGATTATCATAGAGGTGATAATAAGGAAGATGATGATGATGCTGCCGATGAGCAGGACGATGATGATGATTATGATGATGATTATTATGATTATGATGTTGGTGAAAATTACGACTATGGTGACGACTACCACGACGACGACGGTGATGATGATGAAGATGATTTTTCTGGTGTTGATGATGATGATGGTGGTGGTGGTGAAAATGATGGTGATGATGGGGATACTGTTGTAGGTGGAAATGATGATGGGGTTGGTGTTGTTGACGATGACAATAAAGATGTTGGTGCTGTTGTTGATGTTTTTGTTGACACTGATGTTGATGGCATAAATGTACTAGCGTTAAATGTCTGCGGGATAAGAAAAAATTGGCCTACCCTGAATTCCAAGAAATGTGTCTGAAATACGATATTCTATGCTTTTTAGAGACGAAGAATGATGACTGTGATCAGCTTGTTCTTCCGGGCTTTGTTCTATACATGAAAAACCGAACAAAACTTTCACGTGTCAAATTCGGCGGAATTATTATTGGTGTCAAATCCGATTTAGAAGCATCGACACGCATATTGCATACGAATTGTCCATTTATTCATGGTTGGAAATATGTCATCACAATGATAAAGTTATTGTGGGTGCAGTCTATGTTCCACCGGAAGGAACTAGATATCTATCGAATTCAGCTTGTAGTGTTCTTGATGGGGATATTTTGTACATGCGGGAACGATATGATAACATTGTTGTAACTGGTGATTTCAATGCACGTACATCTCTGAATTTAGATCCCCAACGAAGAGAATGAAATTGACACATACGACAATAATTCATCCACCGACGCGTCACTCGAATAGTGTAGGATGCCCTTAAAGAGACATAGTATGGATAGAGTTTCGAATAATTTCGGGCGCCAATTAGTGAGCGTTTGTCATAACAGCAAACCAGTAATTTTAAGCGGAAGATTGGGAACCGACTGGGGAATAGGGACTTATACTTGCCGCGACGCATCAGTTATAGACTGTATGATTTGTTCTTTAAATGCACTGCCATTGATCGTAGACTTTGCAGTCGAAGAGACAAATAAACTGTTCTCAGCCCTAATAGCAGTACCTATATGAAATCCCATGCAGATATATATACAAGATGACAAAGTTTATACTCATCTTACCCATAGATGGGAATCTTCCAAAAGATTTTTGTTGAACGGTTGTTGCCCCTGTAACACTAGTAATATGGAAATCAACGAAATAGTTGCCAGGATATCGCAAGTCATCATAAAGTAGTCGTGTGATACATTTGGGTCTAACACTAAAAAGCCGAAAAAGCGAAGAAAGGACAATAAACCTTAGTTTACTTCATCATGTTAAAGAGCGCGAAAAGAATATCGTAAAGCCGAGTGATGTCATATGAGACAACATAACGATAGTACAAAACAAATGGTACGCGAAATTGGCTAGTAAATACAAACGCGCAATGGACGATGCAATAACATTACACCGAGAAAATATCACGTGTGATATCTCGAAACGTAAGAAAGAAAACTCGAGAAAATTTTGGTCAATACTTAATAAACAAGGGGAAAATAGGCACGGCGAAGTCAGCAAGTTATACAAACAAGAACCTAAATAGGCAGGGAAGAAGTAATTAAAGATATAAAGAGTTTTAAAAATATGAAATCCCCAGGTGAAGATGGAATTCTCAATGAATATCTCAAGGCATCCTCCGACACCCTCATAGACATATACTGCAAAACATCTAATTTAGTTTTTGAACCAGGATATGTACCAGACATATGGGGGATCGGAACAATTATTCCACTGTATACAAATAAAGGTGATAAGGGCAATCCAAAAAAATACAGACCCATTACCCTTTTGAGCTGCTTTGGGAAATTATTTACAAAGATTCTCTCAAATAGATTATACGATTACATTGAAGATACGGACACTCTATATGAGAACAAGGCGGGTTTCAGAAAAAGGTTATTCCACGACCGATAATACATTTACTATCCGAAATTTCGAAGGCATTTAATAGGAATTTGTATTGTGCTTTTATTGACTTTGAGAAGGCATTTGACAAAATATGGCGACAAGGAATTTGGTACAAACTTTCGACCATTATTATAAATGGGACACTACTCAGTTATTACAAACGTGTACACTAACATTAAATCGAAGTTCGAATGGGCGACCAAAAATCCGATTGTTTAATATGTTTAACTGGGGTAAGACAATGTGTAAACCTATCACCCCCTGTTATTCTCACTTTACCTGGACGATCTGGAAGAATTTCTCAAATCAGAAGGTGGGGAGGATTGATTGAAATGTCACGGGATATAGAAACTCAATTGAAGATGTACGTCAAGCTATTCATTATTTTATACGCAGACGACACCGTTCTTATGACTGAAACACTTTTAAAACTGCAGAAGGCACTTAACAGTTTTCAAAAGTATTACCAGAAGTGGAAATTGAATGTAAACGTCGAGAAAAATAAAATTATGTTGATATCTAAAAGAAGCATGCCAAAGAATAGAATTGTTTTATACAACGAATTGTTTTATACAACGGTGAGGAAATTGAAGTAGTAAAGAATGTTAACTATCTTGGTATTATACACACCAAATCAGGCTCATACAGCGAAGCAAAGAAGGTATTGGTAAATAAAGAAACTAAAGCAATGCATTCTATTATTTATAAGTCGATAATGTACTGCTTGTCGGTTAGAATCATGTTCGAACTGTTTGATGTGCAAGTCTTAGCGATTATGTTTTACTGTCGTGAAGTATGGGGGTCGGGAAATAATGAGACTTTTGAAAGCATACATAGAAGATTCTTGAAACACGTTTTCCATATTAAATCATCTACCCCTAATTATATGTTATACAGTGAGACTACCTATAGAGTGCACTATCAACTTGCGTATTGTGAAATACTGGATGAAAGTTAAGAATATGGAGCAAGGCCGATTCTGTAAGATTCTATATCAACTGGCCCTAAAAATATGTGAAGCTGAGCAAGCAAACAATATTTCAGTGTTATCAGGTACCAAGAAATTCTGTAAAATAGATTATTTTGAAAAGTGGAGTTCATATAATTATCCACGATATTATATCTGAAGATCATGAGAGTAAACTTAAATATTATTGATTCGTGAAATTCGTGATAATTTTCATTTTGATAGGCAACTGCCCATATATAATTTACTATATTTGATAATTGTCATGTCATGGCTGTTGATCAATGAAAAATTGGGCTGTGCCGCGGACCACACTGCATGTCAACATTTGTTTTCATTGGGCTGGAATATTTATGAATGCTTAAGCCTTATTCTTCAGTATAACATATGGGTATGATACTATAATGCAACACAAAATATAACTCAACATTATGATACAAATGAAGCCTCCTCTGATAGAGCCAAGCCAATAAGCTATTTTGTGATTGGAGTGTTGTATGAAATTATAATTATTTTAGCAGTTCTTGGTACCGAAAGGGATACACAAAGGAAATGTTTCTCCCAAATGTATTAAAATCCATTGTTTTTGTCGTCTCTTAATAACTGCTTACATTCTACATACAGTGAAGATGATATGTGAAATTCAAGATTTTTCGTCAGATTGATCCAGAGAAATTCTTTATAGAAAATCTCTTGTCATTATTGGATGTCCCCCCCCCCCCCCTTAACGCCATGGCACGTGGTTCTATTCATGTGAATTGACGCAACTACAGTTTGAATAATAAAATAAGTTCAGTAAAACTTACACCAGTCAACCAGAAAGGCAATTAAGTTACTTCATATTCATGTTGTGTTTGTGTATACTGTTATAAAACAAAATACCACTTTAGCAGGTCCAAGTTGTTTAAATCCCCAAAACATCCCTCTATTATTTTATCTTTTACTTCTGCCTTTTTACTTTTGACTGGCTAAAACTGCTCCTACGGCAGACTATCTGTTCATCATTAGCATAATACAGCTTCCGGTGAGCAAGGCAGGGTACCTTTTTTGTGGGCCCAGGACACTGCGGCATCCCCCATTGCTCACTATGAATGTGGGCACCATAAAACCACGAGTTGGACAGTGACGTGGCTATGCGGTCATCGTTTGTGTGTCCATCTTGGGAATTCTGACTTATAAATCTTGATTGAACCCGACTGAAATTTGCATCCCTCCGGTTTTAATTTCCCAAATCTGGTGGGGAAATTTTCCAATAAAACACCCGCACTGCTTGGAAAACTTCCAAGTAATTGCTATTTAATTTTAAACATTTTACCCAAAGCACATAAATACAGTCTATCGTTGGTCAACAGACTGGAAGACTAAAATGGATTTTAAAATAATCTATTATGCATTACTGACCCCCTCCAAAATGATGTCTTGTCGGGCTTGAAATTTCCTTACTGTTGAATACTGTTAACATAGATTGTGGAGATGAGATGATTCTGCCGTCCCAAAAAGTCCCTTATCTCCACGTCTATGAAAATGTTTCCATCATATACCACTATTCTGATGCATAATGTAATATGCGGGTTGTAATGGTAACAAATCGAAATAAGCTATGATGTACATTCATAATTATGCGATATAATTTCGTTATTTGAGAACTAACAATACTGAATATAAGAACAAAGTTTATCTATTTTTCCGTATTTTTCTTAGTTTTGATGTTTTACAGACATTTATATTTTTTTAACAGTTGCCGACTGCGGATGCCTTTGGTCCTTTAAAATGGCGCAGAGTTTGATTATTTCAACAATGATGGTCATGGCAAATATTATATTTGAGAAATGAAGCTACATCCTGAAACTTATAGATATAATGAAAAGCTATGGCACTTTTTAATGAAATTACTGGTTTATTCTGCGGGAAAAAAATTCATTTAAAGAGCAATATTAGACTATTCGATTTCCTTCAAAGCGACATTTCGTGGCTTTCAAAAGAAAGGCAATGTTCTACACTAGATGAATCTAGTTGAACCAGTAGAGCAATGAATGCGCTAGATCACAATTTTAGCTTTCTGTGAGTGTTTTTGTTGTTGTGATTTTCATAAGGATTCGGTTTTATTTAATTAATTTTTCTATTGAAAAATGTCACCTGTAATGACGAGGTATGAATTATCTTACTTTGAACGCCATTAGTAACTGGAGTTAACTACTTCTATACAAAATACTCATTGCCGAGTAGTTCACTCAGGAAATGTTCAGATAATAAGTTCAACAAAACGACTACCTGTTGGTCTTGTATTATCTGTTTTTCAATCTCTTATTGCTATGCACCCCTCCAAATTAAATATAGACAATTCCAATGTATACTTTTGTAACTGTGTGTGATAATCCATTCATTATAGAAAGGGTTAAGGAGACCCCCAATTCGTGAATTTAACAAAAATCTCAGTTTCAAACTATCAATTTGAATGGGAAAATCATTATCATCTATAACCAACGTATGCTATGGCAATATAACACCTTTTTACACTCACAATATGAGAGATATGTTAAAATTATGTAAACAAAAAAGTGGGTTTGAAAAAAACACCCATTTGTATGTAGGTTGATAGAGAGTTCAACAGAAATATTTTCAAAAAAACACACTCCATTATCTAGACTATGAAGACAACTAGTGTATGGGTTCAATCTACCATCTGGAACCATGATTGTCTGCGAGAACTTAAATCAAACATTTTTCATTGCATAGTTTTTTTTTCTTTTTGCAGCCATTAATATGCAGAACTATTTTGGTATCGCGTGAAGGACCAAAACAACATTAAAACAACATAAATATTATTCAACCACGTTTTAAATAGTATGGCAGACATAAACACTCTATTCATCGTTTCTGACATTATGTAGTTTTATGGTGATTTTTCCTCAAACTAATAGTTAAGCAAATGGCTGCCAAGAACTAAAATATACAAGGAAAAATGTTTGATTTATAGACTGATCGCATACCCTAGTTGGGTTCATAGTCTAGACAATTCATGGTGGATTTTGCAAATATATCCTTTCAAACTCTATCGATCTACCTAAAAAAAAAGCGGGTTTTTTTAAAAACCGTGAACCACTTTGATACATAGTTGAACAAATATCTCTCATATTAATTGGGCACCTTGTTAAGAAAGGATGTCCAGTTTACTACACGTACAAATTTGGCACTTATTTGTGGCATCATTCCTAGACAAATAGTTCACCGAGATTGTAAAGAATCAAACTGCAAGCCAGAGTTGAGTCCCTGATACACTGGACTGAACCCCGCCATCTCCTACACAGAATGTGAGGAAATCAATCCTATTTTTATTTAAGACTTCTGTAGGTTACAATTCATTCCGTATTATTCCGAGAAACCGAACTGTCTATATTCATTTGAAAATTGGCTACATCAAGCCGGAATTAAATGTAACTGACAAAATACTTAAATACAAAATAGTATATTTAATTACGACAAACATACAATGATGGCAGCGGTCAGATTAGCGTAGAGAGTGGACTGAACTCGGCCTTGCAGCTTAGTAAACAACGTGTCACCTCCGTGCCATCTTGAGGAGACGCTTCATTCGTGAAATTTAAAAATCACCATAAAACTACAGAATGTCTGAAAAGGTTTATCATGCAGTATTGAGTATTTATGTCTGCCAGATTATTGAAAACGTGGTTGAGTAATAGCTATGTTGTTTTATGTTATTTGATCCTTTACCCGATAAAAATATGCTTTCATGCCCTGATATATCCGTGAACAAAAGAAACGATGATTAGGCTGCCGATGTTACCTGCCCAGGGATAAACTCCGATCAGTGATCCTTGGATGTAACCCGTTGGTTGCGTCCATCCCCGTCAAACATGTACACACATGTGTTATTTCATTAAAAATTGGTCAAATATGTTAAATAATATGAGTTATAAATAACGCTTACACACCGCTTCCCCGTTGGTTAGTCGGATATATTTTATAAGGTAGAGCAAACTCGATCGATACTGAAGCCTTCGATGACACACCACGCGAAACCCGGAAGAAATTTGATCTGTCAGTGGAGACATCTATCGCGGTGTGTTCGTAAACAACGTTAATTATACCACGCGAGCGTCACGGGGTGTATAATATTTCAAATGGGTTTTATGTTTAAGGCAACGCGGAACATTAAAATCCCAGATCTCAAGTTATATAATAGACCAAATGATTTACTGCGTTTGTGACATTCCGGTGACAAAAACAAGTACAATGTAGAACAAGAGCTGGGCTGTCATGCGTCGCATATCCCACGTGACACACTGCCATATTTGGGAAATCAGGATAAACAAAGTAGAATATATTCTAGAATCGATATTTCAAAAAACATTAATGGATCCTTATTAAAAACTTGTCCTGCATTGTGGTGATGATATATGCCAAATTATATTGAGATCAGATAATCGATGCATGAAATTTTTCTCGGATGGACAGAAAACCATTTTGAGATAAACAAAGATCTGGAATCCGCGATTGTGTATTGTTAATATAGTACAGTAGTTTGACAGTTTTAAGAGTATAAACATCACAGCTGGTGAGTGTAAAGTTGATCAGTTGACGAAGCAATTTTCTGTATCAAATGGGATAAATTACTTGTGTTATGTTGGCAGCAGGCCTATAATACAATCTAAAATATGGGGAGTGAACTACTGATACTAGCACTGATTAAGCCGGATACGGTACATCGCGCGACTAATATTAGTTGTGCATCTATACTTTACAGTATCGTTTCACTTAAGAGGTCAACAAGCTAAAACATCAAATACGTGGACGAACAGTCAATGCCAAATTGGTCAATAAATCGGTACCAAACGGAATTTCTGGCGCCATATATTTCCTGGCAATCTAATATAACATGCAATAACAAATCAACATATGAAGTGTTACAGAGGGTGCAAAGGCCAGAAGAGCATGGTGTCAGACAAAGGAGTTGTGCAAGTAGGATGAATGCGAATTTGTTGTTAGGGAATATTGAACGTGCTTGCCATAATTCGGACACAGTGGACTTGTTATGCACAGTAATGAATCTGGAAACTCAGAGTTAAATGTGACCAGATTGGTTCATTCAGAAGTATATTGAACACTTGGTGATTCTTTACAGAGTTGTTTACAAACTAATTTACTTGGAAAAAGTGAAGTATAGATATATATACGATTCAAGGTAATCAAAAATGTGGTAATCTCGCAAAATTTGACATATATCATGTGAACAACCTTTAATTTCCACACCACCGATTAATGCGTCAATATGCACATAATGAATAACTTTTTAACCGTTTTTCCAGGTGATAGATTACATAAACATCATAGCAGTGATAATTTCTTCTTTCTGATGTAATACTCGATGGGTGGGTGGAACACCTATTAAGGATAGTACCATGTCAATCCTAGCCCTCGTATGAAGGCCCTGCATGTTTTTCAATCACATCCTGTAAATTCGTTCTAAACGCTCTGCGTTTACAATGATCGATTGTGTAATAATTCTGCCACATACAGACCAAGAGGCAAGACAATAATATCATATTTTGTTGTTGAGCTAACTGGAGTAATCCCTCCCGCATATAAGCCTGCATTAGATAGCATTAGATAGTGCGAACATCTTGTTGTATCGGTTTGTTTTTGGAGATTTTGATAATTCAGAGGAATACCAAGATGTGTTACTTCAGTTACTTCAGAAATTGTGTCTTCGCCAAGTCTCCACGATCTATTAGAGGTACGAGCGTCACGTGGAGTTTCATTAAAAACCGACGGATTTTTTTAGAATTAAAACGGTACCTCCACTTATTACTATATTGAATGCAGATATTACACAATGCTTGAATTCCTACTTGAGTTAATGCGAATAATACCATGTCATTAGCGTGAGCCAGGCAAGCACAATTAATATTATTATACACACCAAGACTGATGTATCAAATCGTCCATGAAAATATTGTATAAAAATCGCGACACTGTGCCACCTTGTCTGGCTCCATGGCAAACTTCGAACCAATCTGAAAATGTGTCCCGAAATGAAACAGATCATTTTATGCCTGCTAACAGCATGTTGAAAACCCGTACAGTTCTCCCCCTTATATGGCGATAATAGAGTTTTAGCAAAAGACCATTTATCCATACTGTTTCGAATGCTTTCCAAACATCCAAGAAGCACGTGAATAACTTACGTTGCCTCTCGGATGTGCGGGAAACGCATTCAATCACAGCGTAAGAGGACATTATGCAACTAACATTTATTTGAAATCCATTGTTCATGGGATGAACGCTTAGCGATTTCGGAGAATTAGCTTGTAGCCTTCGAAGTATAACCTTTTCAAAGAGTTTGTACAGATTTGGCAATAGTGTTATCAGCCTGTAGCTGTCAAATGAGTTTCTGGGCTTACAATTCCATTTGTACAGCGCGAAAATGATACCACGTTTTGTGCTAAAGGGCATATATTCAAATTCAATCATATTGGTGAAAAGATATGCAATGCATTCTACAAGTGAATGTAACACCATCCCGGCCACTAACTTTATTGTGAGGGAGTGTGGAAATAATGGAGATAATTTCAGAAGTGACGGGATATGTGATCAGCTTGTCAAAATAGCTGAATTCACTATTTGCCAATTCGGACTCAATGAAGGCGTTATATATAGTTGACTGGTCATGATTATCATCAATGCTGCATCCGCCAAATGAGTAGAAAATATTGATTTATAATATGTTGCCCACCCCTCTACGATCTCCAGTGGATCGCTGAGAGACCGACCTTCAAAAATTAAGGTTGAACAAGATGTTGATCAATTTAATTTCCGTTTAGCGTTAAATAGATTGTAAAAAGTTACAATATTTTTTATCAATTTCATCGTTAAAAGATGATAAAAATTGTGATGACTATTTTCTATACTAACGTCTAAAATTGCATTTGGCTTCTTAGTATGCTTTATGTTGCTCATTCTCTGGGTCAGCAGGTCGACCTACATTGACCCATTGTTTTCGGTAAAATGACATACTATTATCTAAACCACTGAGATGGATATTCCAACAATGTTTCAAAAATAGTTTATTTTTTACCTTTTGGATATTGCTTTTTGCATATTTATCAAAAGATTCAAAGATATTGCAATAAAACGTATCTAGGTTATCCCGTTTGACGGTAGTGTATCTTGGAACGGTGTTTGCTAAACCATGTTTATAAGCTGAAACCTGATGTGAATCTGAAGTAAATCGTATCCAGTTCAATTTTGGCCTCTCTAAGGGACTATTTTATCGCGCTTTTAATGAAGACATGTTGAAGTTAATCTGAGCATAAATCGGACGGTGATTCGAAGCATTCAAGGCATGATCATCTAAAATGGTGACAAACTGGACATCAGGAAGATTAACTTCCGGAATGAGAATATGATATATGACGGATCCATCATCCATGCCCACCTGAAGCCGATACGAATGTGTTGCTAAGATTTTGACAAATTATGTGATCGGTCAATGCCACAAGTTCATATGTTTAAAAACATGTTTTCATTGTGATAGACCTGAGACCATTTGTGTACAGTGTGGCATTAAAATTTCCCATTACGATGACTTTACCCAACCCTTTGTAATTGTCGTATATGCTAGATAATTTGGTGAAATGTTCTTTGAAGTATTCATAAGGTGTAATTAGTTGATGGCATATATATCTGAAAAGCTGAACCGCCAGCGGTTTAACATCCGCCGAGTCCCTATCGACGATATTGAGCACTAAATTGTCGAACTCGTTGGGTTTCACGCCGCGCTCCCCACTTCACAAAACTGTTTTTTATTTGGCTAAAGAAAACCTCTGTAAGTTGCTCCACGTTTTTTCTCGGCGTTTTGTCCGAGCGACATCGGGGCAACATATGCCATCATCTTTTGGAGAATCTCCATTCACAAAAATGCTTCCATTCTTTTCTTAGTAATGGTATGTCAAAATAAAATATAATTTCGTTCCTTTATCAACTTTAAGAAAACGCGCTTTTTGTCACCCGACAATATCATTCGACTGCGGCGATATCTCACATTTGGCTCTCAAATGCGTAATCCCACTTGTGGATCGGATAGAAAAAAACATCCATGGTCGGCGCGATACATCAATGCCGAAAACACCTCACTGTAATCCAGTGATTCGCGGTTCACTGGCCGATCGCGCTCATGTATGCCTACAACTCACCGGCCCAATTTGTAGTAAGCTGCGGATGAATGAGTAACTGCATGTACACGCGTGCGATTTATCAATGGCTTCTGAAGCTCAGAAGTTTTATAGTACAGGGCCCAATAATGAGCGTTTAGCAGCTGTGATATAGACAGTTCAATGAGAGGTAACTCTACATTATAAAACAAATAGAAGTCGAACTCTTATCAAGAATCAAACCGCTCTACGATTCTAACTTTGCGAATTAGTATACATTATCATGCAATACCACACTGTGTAAGCGAGAACCTGAGGTGTCGTTCTTCGAGTAGTTTTTGTTAAGACAGAACCACCGCCTACAACCCGCTTCCTGTGTCGGGAGGCTAACGGCAACTTTGAGAATAAATTTTCTGGAACGATGCCCAAAGCAAGTGAAGAGTCACTGGTGAGTTCTTGTTGGAGGCCGACTAGTAAACCTAGAAGAAAAGGATGTAGCAAGAGACAAGAAGGCTGATAAACCACAAGGAGCTACAGCAGATGCTACCTCAATCCACACAGAGGAAAGCATTGACAAGACACTAATTGAGCATCGGAAAAACGAAGCTGAGAATCAACATCGAAGGAAAAACCTTATTGTCTTCAATGTAGAGGAATCTGACAAGGAAAGCACAGATGCTAGAGAGGAAGATATGAAAAATGTCTTGGAACTGTGCCAAAGAGTGGAAGTTGATGACCATAGTGCCGATGACATAAGCAACATTGTACGACTTGGGAAGAAGTCTAAGGAGGACAAAACGCCGAGCCCAATCAGAGTATCGTACAAGGAAGAACGCACTAAAGAAAGGGTTATTAAAGCCGGAGGAAAGTTAAAAGAGAGAAAGGAGAAGGCAATTTTTGCAAGTGATCTAAGTAGGAAGGATAGAGATGACACAAAAAAGTGTATTGAAGAAGCCAAGAAATTGACCGCCGAATCCCCAGACTGGTTCCGTGGACACTAAAAATATCAAAAAGAAGATGGAGGCCTGATGACCTCTAAAGGTCAAAATGTAAATAACCAATTGCACAATAGGTGGAGGGATTAAAGATTTTAACGTTGAATGCGGACAGTCTCCTAAATAAATTGACGGAGCTACAGCATATGATGATAGAAGATGAAAATGCGATGTAATTAGCGCCACTGAAGCAAAGCCGAAAAACGTGAAGGATGATCTACCTGCATCTCTTTATTCCATTGATTGCATTGAAGGATATCAAATGTACAACAGTGATCTCATATCAAAAGGAAGAGGAATAATTGTGTACGTATGAGAAAACATACATGCAAGAGAATACTTACCAGAAAAAGATGAGAAGTTCAACGAAGTTGTCAAATTAAAGGGTGGTGGCACACTCGCCATTTGAACAAATGCCAAATGCCAGCACTGAAGAGAATGACAAAGCACTGTATGACACAATATGCAAAGTATGCAAAAATAAGAAAAATACACACATTCTCATCACCGGCGACTTTAACTACCCGACAATAGATTGGAAATACAAAACAGCTACGGATAAAGGGGGTAAAGACTTTATAGAAGCAATAAATGAAACCTACCTGTTTCAACACATAACAGAAGCAACGCGTATCAGACTAGGACAGAAGGCGAACACCCTTGATCTAGTCTTCACAAATGAAGAAAATATGATCAGCGACATGAAGATAAAAAGCCCTCTTGGAAAAAGTGGCCACTGCACTATCATATTCAACTATAAATGCTATATAGAGAGCAAAACAACAGTACGGAAGAAAAAATATGAATCCGTGAGCTACCAAAAGATGAAGGAGGATTTTAATCTGAACTGGAAGGAAATTATGGCAGATTGCATGGAAAACATAAACACGCAGTGGAAAAGATTTTGCCTGATAATAGAGGATATAGTTGACAAGAATGTACCAGACAGGACAAAACCGGGAAGAATTAAAAATCGGATGCCACTGGATAAGAAGACACGAGAGGTCGTACATAAAAACACAGGGCATGGACTCGATATATGGAGAACATGACACAGGAGAACCACAACATTTGTGCAAAATTCAGGAATCAGGCCAGAAGTCTAACCAGACAGAGACAGGAGTACCATGAGAAAGACATAGCAGAGCAATCAAAGCAAAATCCAATGACATTTTGGGATTAAAACAAAGACAGGAATTGCCAACCTACAGAAACTAGATGGAACAATCACCGCTAATGAAAAAGAGAAATCAGAAGTACTTGCAGAATTTTTCTCCAGCGTATTCACGAGAGAACCTCATGGGGAAATTTCTAAGTTAGAACCTAGGATAAACGAACATCTTTCTGAGGACTTGGAGATAACAGAGGAACATACCAGTGTCAAACTGTCGATGCTAAATATCAATAAATCACAGGGACCAGATAACATACACCCACGAATACTAAACGAATTAGCAGAGGAATTGAGCAAGCCATTAACAATCGTCTTTAATAACAGCCTGAGATTGGGAAAACTCCCTGACGCTGACGCTGTATACATTGATTTCATGAAGGCATTTGACACGGTTCCCCACCAAAGACTGATGAAAAATGCCATGAGCTACGGCATAAATGGAAACATGCTGGAGTGGATACGAGACTTTCTCAAGGACAGAAAACAGCGAGTAGTAGTGAATGGCGAAGTCTCTAAAAGCCATGACGTTCTAAGCGGTATACCACAATGAATCATCCTTGGGCCTATCCTGTTCGTCATTTTCATAAATGATTTACCAACAACAGTGAAGTCCCAAGTAATTATGTTTGCTGACGACACCAAAATATTAAATGAAACAACAGAACCAAGTGACATTATAGACCAACAAAGAGATCTGGACGATTTACAGATATGGTCAGACAAGTGGCTGCTACGTTTCCACCCAGAAAAGTGTGTAACAATGAACGTTGGTAAACGTTGGTAAACAACAAGGGGGATATATGCCAACTAAAGATCGTGGAAGAAGAGAAAGATATTGGAGTAATCACAGACAATATGTTCACTTTTGAAACCCATATCAATATCTTTTACACACTTTGATGAGGATACACTTGTGAAACTATATAAAGGATTGGTCCGACCACATTTGGAATACGCACAGCCAGCATGGAAACTCCACCTACAAAACACATTGAACGATTAGAAGGAGTTCATAGAAGGGCAACTAAATTAACACCAGGGCTAAAAGACCTAGAATATGACAAAAGATTGGAGCGACTCAAAATTCCAGCATTCCAATACAGAACACATCGAGGTGACATGATAGAGTGTTACAAAATCTTTAACACATATGACCAAGAAGTTGCAGACATACTCACAAGAAATACTGACAAAAGAGGACACAACTACAAATTATATCTAGAGGGATCAAACTACAACACAAGAAAATATTCATTCAGCCAGAGAGTAGTGGAAACATGGAACAACCTACCAGAAAAAGTTGTAAATTCAGAACAGATGAATCAATTTAAGAACAACCTGGATCACCGGTTACGTAGCGATTCTCCGAAGACCCATAACTCCGAAGGTCCGTTTCTCCGAAGGTCAGATTCTCCGACGACCCGATTCTCCGAGAGCCCATAACTCCGAAGTCCCGATTCTCCGAAATCCCATAACTCCGAAGACCCATAACTCCGAAAGCCCATAACTCCGAAGGTCTATAACCCCGAACGCCCATAACTCCGAAGGTCTATAACTCCGAAGGGCCGATTCTCCGAAGGTCCGATTCTCCGAAGATCATGTTTTATCGCTTATTAAATAGTATACAGTCCAGTGGCGGAGTCAATGGGGCCCTAGGGAAGACCGCCCCCCAAAAAAACATGTCAAATGTCATGTAAACGTCCGGAAATCCCTCCTAGGCATTCAAATATTCACAGTGTTCCTGCCCAGGGGAGCCCCCGGACCAACGATTGGAATCCGGCGTCCAGCTTCAATTTGACTGGAATCCGGCGTCCAGTTTCAAATTAACCCTGGAATCCGGCGTCCAGCTTCAAATTGACGTCTGGAATCCGGCGTACGGGTCCAAAATGGGTGGAATCCGTCGTACGAAAAGGGGGGAAGGGGTCCTCATATATTGGAAACGTTAACTATGTATTATAATAAGGTGATATCTACACCATCAGTAGTGTGCGACAAGCCTTAATTTTTCACAGAATGCTTAAATTTATGTAAGAAATACAATTATTTTGCCACAATGTACGTCTTAATACAATTAATATGATTAAACTGTGCACATCCGACTGCATTGGGGTGATTTGATGCAATCAAGTTCATTTTATATATGAAAAAGGACAAGTTCTTCCCCGTTCACCCCTGTACATTTTACTCTGGCATCTCATGGGCCAACGTAACGTTATAGTATCTGGTGTATAGCAGTGGCGGTCCAGGATTCCCATTTAGGGGGGGCAGTAGGAAAAGTTTGAATATTTTGATGCCCCATGAACGATTTCCGGGCGTTAACATGACATTGGACATGTTATGGTAGGGGCCCATATTGTCTGAAATAGCAAGTAGAGGTTGAATGGGGGCAGTAGGAATTTTGGGACCCCTTGGCTTCGCCACTGGACTGTACACTATTTGGTAAACGATAATACCCCGATAAAACAAAATCTTCGGAGAATCGGACCTTCGGAGAATCGAACCTTCGGAGTTATGGGCCGTCGGAGAATCGGGCCTTCGGAGTTATAGGTCTTCGGAGAATCGGCCCTTCGGAGTTATAGGTCTTCGGAGAATCGGCCCTTCGGAGTTATGGGCTTGCGGAGAATCGGATCTTCGGAGTTATGGGCCGTCGGAGAATCGGCTCTTCGGAGTTGAGGGCCGTCGGGGAATCGGGTCTTCGGAGTTGTGGGCCGTCGGAGAATCGGGTCTTCGGAGTTGTGCGCCTTCGCAGTAATAGGTCTTCGGAGAATCGGTCTGACACCGGATCACCATTGGGACAAGCAAGAGGTGAAGTACAACTTTAAGCCTGAATTGGAAACAAATCTGACAATCTCTCAAACATGCAACAAGTCTCTAGCAGAGAATTCTCTAGTTGACGTGTCATGTACATGTATAAATGAGGTGGATACAGTGGCAACCACAGGCGCCAGCGTCCACTAAAAGCATAAGTAACCATAAGTTAGTTACTATGTTTCAATTGTTTTTATCACAGTTGATCACCAAACAAAAACCGGAAGTAACGTAGTCCGATGCGAGGCATATTTGTTCTCAAAGTTTGCAGACTCTTTCTCACACCGTTTTGGCTGTAAAATAAACACATCCAGACACCACTTCTAACAGCTTAAACGGACATGGCTCATTCGAACCTCCAAATATTTTTTTCTACGTAATTTTGAGCGACGGATACGATAGATCGATAAACAAACGAACTGTTGCTATATCGTCTTCATGTGCTCTGATAAACACTTACCAAAGTCACAACCATTATTTCAGCCGTTTTCAACTTTTCGCCAGAAGTCTGACAAACGCTCTTTATTGCTACCATATTAGGAACAGACTACCACGGAACGCTCTTTTCTGGTCCATGTTGTGCAAATGGCTGTTTTGTGTTTGGGACCCAAACATCGTATTCACAGTAGTATTTTTCATTACTTCAATGCGTCTTTTTGGGTTACATAATGCTCGTAGAAAGGTAGTTCTGATATGTATCGACCAATTTCGATACTGAGAAAAATTCAAAAGCGAATAATATTATGTGTATTTTGGAGCGCAAACTGCCATGTGGCTTTAAGATAAGTGAATATTTCGTCACTAATATTCGGGCCCCGACGATCAGTTAGAAGCAGTTGTCAGTGCTTGTCGTGGAGGAAAGGGGCATTTTAATCATTGCCGCGAGACGATTTTTTCCTCAAAATATCCCAGAAATGTAAGTTTTCAGAGACATCTCAGCCACTTTTCGTCGCCACCATTACACAAATCGAAAAGCATGTCCTCCTCCCACAAATGTGTATATTGAGTATTGTCATGGATTGTCTCAGTATTCCAAATTTCACATTTCTATACAGGTACCCGCTTCGAAATTACTGTCCGGTAAGTCCAAACTGTGTAACCATTAGTCGCAAAATATTTGTCCGCTTAGTCGTGATTCGACTGAAGGCCACCCTCATCAATTTATTGTCAAAAACCCACTTTTTCGCAAATTATATGCCCTTCATTTAATTTTTACGTGGCGATGGCGGTTATGGTGTCCAGGATCTTTATATTTCTCCGACGACAACATGGTGTATAAGCGGTGTCTTATATATACGCGACAATGAAACAGAGATCCAATCCTGAAGTCTGATAAAAAAAAAAATTTGTGTTGTATTTCAAACTGTAGCTCTTGTCATCACTCTCCGAAGTTCGATATAAATAAATCCCTAGATTTTAAGAAACATGCGGCAGGCGGGAGAATTTAAATTTAAATTTTTTATTCTTCCTAACGTACTAGTGAATGGCCATGGTCAGTTATAGATATTGAAGCAGTATCCTATCTTATTTAAAATTAAGTGGTTGATTATTAAGTGGTTTAGATTTTCTAATTTGATCATAATAGACTGATTAATTGGTCATTGAAACGTAATTTGACAGTTAACGCATGAGTAAAAGCTTATATCAAAATTATCCCAACAAAAATGAGGAGGGGACAAAAACTGGGGTGTGGGATGTATATCTATAGCCATTTCATATTGGCCTAAGTTCCAGTGCAACAAAAAGACATTAGTTTGCTTTAAACGATATTTAATTCTACCCTCAAATAATAACTGTATACATGAAACAAGACATTGAACATTATTACTTATACGACAGATTGGAACAGAAGAGGGCGAAGAGGATCTAACAACCAGCGGGTCACCGCTTATCACAAGTTATCTCCTCAGAGAAGAAAAGCATGCAGAATAGTATGTTGAAGGAGCGTATGGCAAGAGGCCGAGTTAAAGAGAACAGGTTGAGGGGAAGTGAAAATGACAAGAAAACAAAACATTAAGAATAGTATAATTATTATGAATCAGTTGAGGCTGAGGAAAGGAAAGAGTGGGACAGAGAGTGAGTTACCACTCTTGTGTGTTTACAAGCAATTTCAAACATATCTATCTTTATACATTTGTTTTTCAAAATAGTGGAATCATTGACATTTAACACAAATCTAACGGAAATCCAATGAATCGGGCAACTATGCTACTCGATTAAGTGGACTTACTAGTATATGACCAAAGTTTTATTCAGTACTTACATGATTCCATATAGGATAGGATATTTTATTTCCAATACACATACATATTACATAATAATGATGAAAATTATGGATACTTCTGTCGTATATTGTGGGGGATGGCATAATCTGGCAAGACTGTCTTCCTGCCATCCCCAGGACTAAAACGACCACTTCTGGTTATAAAAGTTTGGGTTGCTTTAAAGATTTTGTCGTTGGTGCTAAGTGGAAGAGAATTTGAGAAATTCGGGAGTATGACACTGTCTCTGTATTTTGTTTCTAATGACATAAAACATTCATCCCTGATTGGATTGTAAGATGGTCAGACTAAAAGAAAGTGATTTTCGCTTTCTATGTCGCCACATGAGCACCTGTTGCTTTCGTTTATGTGATTCTCGTTGAGGTCTGTATGACTACTACATTTGAGTCTTAGTTGGGTATGGATTATTTGGGCTTTTCGATTAGAACAAAAATTCAAGTGAAGAGTTCTTCTCGTGCTGTGACGCTTACCTGCACCAAGTCGCGATTTATACACTTCGAGGGATTCCGCTTGTTTCAGTTCAGTGGTCAATGTCATTGCATAATCTGGTCGCTGATGGCAGAAAAGTATTCATGTAGAAGGAAAGATCTGGGCGAGGGGTTCTGAATGAAGTTTTTCTGAAGGAGCATCGTTATGCTCCGGGGTTCGCGTGGTTCACCAAGGTATGGAGAAACTAGGGTGATGATCGATGAAACATTTTGTAAAATTGATGTAACTTGAATCTTGATATTAATTTGTAATTCCAGGTGTTATATACTTCTGACGAATGCCTGTCTTCATATGTGGCTATCGTGAGACACAGGCTATGACATCCAAATTGAACATTTGTAACTAAAGGTTCGCGCAACACATCAGGAAAATTCCACAAATATAATATGGACAAATGTCGAGGAGGCTGGAGCCATTTACCAGTAGCAGGGAGATTTTGCAACTGACTATATATTGCTCTTAATTGGTCTTCTAATATATGTCAAGAATCAGCCATGTATTTCAAAGCTCTATAACACAATCTGACGCACATATTCTGTAATTCCAAAATTGATCACCCAAAAAGGTTGAAATAGATAGCCATCTATGAGGAATTTCATGACAATTTACCAGACGATTTTTGTCATCTGCGTGAACATAACTTAACAGACGGACGGACGCACGGACAACTAAACAATGCGACCATTTACTTTCGAAACGATCGCGGAGTTAAGGGAAATATATGATATTGATTCTATATTATGAAACAGGTTTTTCAGCCCACTATAACTATGGAATTATGTGAAGCCGTTTAAAATTACCCTCATTACCTGATTGGATATTAATAAATGGGTATTTATTTCATGTGGTACTTGGAAAGTTTTTACATGCGTTGCCCACTATGGGTATACCAATCACTATATATCATATTTTATGTTCGTGTGTGCAACTATATGTACAGCCTGTCATCAGAACGACATGAAAATAATGGGAAGAGAGACAACATTTATGATTTGTTACAATTTATTTACGAATAAAGTGAACATATTTGATATTCTATTTTCTGTTTCATACAATCGAAGTTTCGGTGAGAAAATAAACGAGTTATAATTGTCAAACAATTACCGATGTCGGATATTAATTAGGGAGTCGCGTTTTTTGTTTATGAAGTTTCATGATTATGAAGGTTTATAATTCGGAATGGTTTGGAATGGTTTATTGGCAAAGTCAACATCTAAGTTGCAACATGCTATACAACTTATATACATATATACAAATAATACATAACATACATGTACATCAATAAATGAGTTCATCATATTATATGATATTAATAATAAATACAATAATGCTAATACATTCAAGAATATTTTTTTCTCAAATGGTATAACTCATATAATATTTACATTATATATAATATAATGTAATACTTGCGTCATTGTAACTTTATAAATGCTAATTTTAAGAAAATGCTCACTCTTTTCAATATAGTTATATTAAGCAGTGACAGCAATCTGTAGAACTTATTTCTGTTAGGATTTTCCCAGTAATACTTCGGGATAAAGGTTTCTCGCAGGTCGTAAAGTTCTGTACACAAAATAGCAAAATGGTATTTATCAGACATTTTTGCCACATAACGGGCATTTCGTGTCTTTACATTTACTTTTATTCCATCTGCATTGCTCCACCGATAGTCTGTGATTGGCTGTTCTAAATTTCAGTAAATAAGTAGTCAGATGAGAGGGCATGTATAGTAAGTATCGGTTCAATCTGTGACACAGGGTTATGATAACGAAAATATTACAAGGGCATCGCAACTAAATTACACCAATTTAACTAATACGGCGTACACTTTTAATGTGAACGCCAGCGAGGAAAAACCCTTTGTTTGACTGAAAGTCGGATTCTTTTATGTATTGATTCACAACAATCATATTAATTAATGTAGATATTAGAATCAAATTTTCCTGTCAACAGTTTATAATAATTTCAGTTTCGTAAATAACACTTGCCGAGCTTGATACCACGATCCGCATGTAGGCACATGCATCCCTAGCCCAAGACAATAATCTATTTGTTTGGATATGCTTCCCATTTATTCAGTTACAGTGTCGTGACTTAAGAGAGCGATGGCATATATCCAATATGCCAATCCCAAATATATTATCGTTTCTATTTTATTTCATTTTCAGAATATGTGTAAGCATCGATGACAGAGATGAGGCTAGATTGTCTATGTTCGACCAGCTTCAAAAGTACGAACAATTTCATTCGCACCCCACCTGTCGAAATTTTCCAACTCCTATCTCAAACATTACAACTGTTGGAAAGATCCAAGCTAACACAGCCCTATGGTCGGAATTTTCCAAATGGTTACCCTTTGAGTGGACGTACAAAATTATTCGAACTCTGTTCTAAATGTTCCAAATTTCACATTAAATAACTGGTGGAAATATCAAACTATTGAAAAATATATCCTGACCTAATCCAACAACCTTGACGCTACAGTCCTGCTCGGGGATGACATTGTAGCATTCTAGTACTGAAATTATTCCTTATAAATACTTTGATCAATGAACTTATAAATATTTTGATCAATGAACTCACATGTGATCTGAAGGAATGTTGTGGGGAAAATGTGCCAAATGTTTTCGGTAACAAAACAGTTTAACCTTTGCAGCAGAGAAAAATGTTGACAAAAGCAACCAAAAAGATAACCAGTTCGACTATGTGTGAACAACAATAACTGTCTGCCGGTCTGTAATCGAACATGACTAAATTTCGGGGTGTACAGGACTAACGGGACAAAAATGTGAAATTTGTAATACGAAGACATTTCATGACAATACTCAGTATACATATTTGTGAGAAGAGGACAGGTTTTTGGATTGGTATAATGGTTGTGGCCAACCCGACTTGGGAAGGACAATTCTATATTGTCCGACAACGCACTGTCTATATATTACGCACGTTCTCGCAACATATGTAACTCTGTTTGTTACCAAAATGACATTAATGTCGCCTACATTCTAAAAGGTAGCAACGACATCTTTTCGATTTACAGAAGAGACAAAGAAATTTTTCCCAAGTTCGAAATAATGGGAATTCACCACATGACACTTATGCTGCTTAGCAGGGAATCGCGCTATTTTAAATATTAATGTTGTGATCCGAATAGCCTCAGTTCTCGAACTGAAAAATCGATAGGCGTCCAGATCTGTTCGTACTAAACTATTGGCCTTAATCCACTTAGACAATACTTGCATAGTATACCTAATGTCGTACAAGAACTACCCGTGCAGTGTTTCGATTATAGCTTTTGCAAGGAAATCAATATATAACCGCGTCAAAACGATTCGGATAGACCAAACGCAATTCAGAATAGCCACTAAAAGCAAATTAGTAACGGAATCGGTTTTAGCGACTACTACCCCAAGCCCCCAAACACACTCATTGTAAATGTAAATATGATTAACTTATATATGATTTTGACTCTTTTTCTTCTCCATTTTGTATGAATAAAATTATTGTAAACCGGGAGGGGGCCAACTAAGATTTTGTAACTTGTCCCCAATCCCTTTTGTATTATATTAATATTCAAATAAAATATGTTTAAAGTATGTAAGGAAATGAAATTCAAGTATTCATAATGTTCGGCATCAAGAAGTCTGAACGTGTTAACGTGTTAACATGGTGAACCATCAGAACCCAGGATCACAACGATAATCCTTCAGAGAAACTTCACTCAGCCCCCCCCCCCCTATGTCGGTACGGATGTCTGAAAAATGAACTTTTTTTTACTTTAAACATATTTTATTTGTATATCGAATAATACAAAAGGGATTGGGGACAAGTTACAAAACTTACTTTGCCCCTCTCCCTGTTTACAATAATATTATTCATACAAAATGTTGAAGGAGAGATTCAAAATCATATATAGGTTAAACATATTTACATTTACAAATGAGTGGGTTCGGGGTTTGGGGTGGGAGGTGCCAAAACCGATTTGTGACTAATTTGCTTTTTGTGGCTATTCTGAAATGCGTTTGATTATCCGACTTCGAATCGTTTAGTCGCTGTTATATATCGATGGACTATTTTGAAGAGAATTTTGTTTCTTCTATTTGAGATATCGGGAATTCCGAGAAGTAAATCATTGATATGTGTAATTTTCAGTCCTTCTTGGTATAATTTTTGACACATTTCCATTCGTTCGGTGTGAAATAGGGGACACGCCCAGAGGTAGTGGTAAGTATCTTCGCATGGATTTCCACAATGGCATTGGGGGCTGTCAGAGATATAATTTTGGAACATATCGGAACGTAGGCTGCTGCATTTGTTACGCAATTTGGCATGGGCGACATTAAGCGTTCTACGACCTGTATAGAAGTATGATGGTGGTTTTACTGTAGGATCTATTAATTCGAGATAAAATTTGAAGTCTGCGATAGATTCGGCATCTGTTATTTCTGTGGGTATGTCATTCCACGATTTTAAAGTAGCGGGGAAGAATGATTTTTTTAAATGCTCGGTGTTACAGAAGTAAGAATAGAATTTTCCCGGTTTTCTCAGGTTATATCCAGAGACTTCAGATGATCTAGGTGTTAGAAGATTTTGTAGGTATTCGGGGGCATCGTCATTTACTATTTTATACATTGCTTGTAGTTTATGGATCTCTCTTCTCTTGCTCAGTGTTGGCCAGCCAACTTCATTTAGGAGGTTTATATTGGACACTGATCGTGTGAGGCCACTAACTGTTCGGGCGGCATCGCAATGTAATCGGTCGAGCTTCTCGGTTAGGTATTTGGGGGCACAATCCCAGACTACATCGGAGTAATCAAATAGTGGTAGGATAAAAGTTTTATAAATGCTTTCAAGCGATCTTCGGTCAAGCTGATACTTAAATCTTCGGAGCTGTGCTAAGCGTGAGGCTATTCTGTTTTTTATACCATTTAGGTGATTATTTCATTTTAAGTTGGCTTGGAGTTCCAGACCGAGGTGTTTATGTGTTTCGACAAATGAGATTGGATCCTGTTTAAAGGTTAAGTCGGGGGCTTCCCCAGAAGTCCCCGTTAGTGCATAGGACATACTAATTGTTTTAGAAGGATTAAAGTTTACTAACCAGTTTTCAGACCATTGTGCTATGATTTGGAGGTCACTATTCATGACGCGGCCTAATTCATTTAGGTCATAGTGACTATTTGTTAGACATGTGTCGTCGGCGTACATTCTCGTAAAAGAAAGTATGTTGTCTGGTAAATCGTTGATATATACAAGGAAGAGGAAGGGTCCTAAGATTGAGCCCTGTGGTACACCAGCTGGGATGATCTCGTATTCAGAAAAGGTGTTATTTACTAAGACTCTTTGTTGCCGTTTATGAAGGTAGTCCTCTATCCATCTCAATGTTCTCCCGCGAACTCCATAATTATATAGCTTATATAACAGTCCCCTATGCCAAACTCTCTCGAAGGCTTTGGAAATATCACAGTAAACAGAGCATGTATATAGTCCTTTGTCGAGAGATTGACATAGGTGATTGTAGAGGTCTATCAGTTGGTGAGATGTGCTGTGGCCGGTTATGAAACCCGATTGGTTGGAGTAAAGTAATTTATTGTCGTCAAAGAACGGACTTATTTGTTTTAGTACAAGTTTTTCAAACGCTTTCCCAAGACAAGGAAGCAGGGAGATAGGTCGATAGTTTTTTGTGTCGGCTGGGTCATCTTTTTTGAAAATTGGAACAACGTTAGCCTTTTTCCAGGTAGATGGAAACTTTGCGTTGTTGAAGGATTTATTGAAAATTATTGACAGAGGATATGCTATTGATTCAGCTGTTGAATTTAACATTTTCGCACTTATTCTGAAAAATGAAGTTGGCCCTGCATGGACGAGCCCTCCAAATATTTCGCTATATACTTATGTGTTGGCACCTGACGCTTATAATGCGGGTGGAAGAAAAAAATTACGATTGTTGCGACATCGAAAACCCAATTTTACGGCAATTTTGAGTGAAAAATCTCAACACTTAATATTTTGCTCACAATGAAATTTATTATTGTCCGCCATTGTTTAAAATATTCATCAGGCCTATACATGTTAGCAGAGTCATGCACATGTGGAAGAGAAAAAACAAACGTTGCTAACAAGTATTCCAGTAGTTTAGTGCTCGACCGCTGTGGATTGTTGGACAGATTCAACAGTGACGTTTTAAAGGTGTTACACCAACACATTTAAGTGTTTACCCCAACACCTTGAAGTGGTTACCCAACACTTAATCATAAAACTCTTACAATTCATTTACAACACCTATATAGTGTTAAACTTGTATGGGCGTTGCTCGTACACGCAAAGTGCTGTCACTGTACACAATCCTGGAAAGTGTTGTATATAACACATGGGTTTTAAAAGTGTAACCGCATAATGTCACCGCGACCTTTGGGATTGGTGTGTGAACCGTTTGGCTTTAAACACAATCACTCTCAAATCAATTTTGGTGGTGTTATTTTTCCATGATGTCTACTTTCTAACTATTCTAATATCAAATGTGGTAACAGCTGTGTTATGGTCATGTTGAGACAGATATTCTACATAACTATATAAGGATAGGATAGGATAATTTTATTTACAATATACACACATGGAAAGTACAATTACAAATAAATATTATATTAATAGACTATACATGTATATTGTTTGTGCATATTTCATTGTATTACTAATTTTGAATTAGTTGGTGCACCTATCACAGAAAGTCAGCATTTATCGATGCCAATTGTCATCATGGACGCTATTTTGAATAGAATATTTTGCTCGAAGCGGATTTATCGGATTTTGGATATGTTATAGAGGATATGATTATTATTCCTCTTCAAAATGGAATAAAAATCCACTTAGTCCAAATGTTTTCCAAGGTTAAACCTTTTATCAATTAGATTATTTTGTCTTTTCCGCATTTACCCCTGACTTGGAGGTCTGTCCGTTTTTGCCCCTTTCCCCCATTTCGTCGTGTAACTCAGAGGGATTGTGGTTTTAATTAAACTGATTAAAATTTTGAGTACACCAAGCAACTTATATGTATAAATTATATAGACTCAAAACTCCACACGGACGCCAGGATGCCATCAGGGAAGTGACCGTTTTGAATATCATTCCATTTTATTAGAGGTAGAAATAGACCTTCCCAATGTTCATTTCGGTCCTAAAGTAGTGTTCGTTTGGCTTTGTGGGTTAACAAAATATTTGATTCGAGTCGAGGACCCCACCCATCAAAGCTCAGGGTTATCAGACTGGAATATCTGGCGGCCTAGCAAATATTCGACGAGTGGTAATTAGTAAGCCCACGTAGGGCTGGGCCCGCGACGCTGGGAGAGCTGAATTGCAATACCATTCCTTTGAAAATTTGTTTCTTTAAAAATAGATGACCTTTGACATGCCCTATTGAACTCTTTGTATCGTCTTTCCGAGTCACCTATTTAGCGATGATCGCGTTTGTCTTAACCAATCAGAATTAACGTTGCTCACAGACAGTTGTTAGGCAAGTGATGCTATTCAAACAAATGAAAATCGCCATCTCGGATTATTATTTCCACGAATTACCAATTACAACGCACGCCGTGGGTGAGAAAAAACTGCTTACATTATTATATACAAGGTGAGTACCTGTACATGATCAGTATCGGATGTAGGATGTACCATTGTACGCATTGTTTGACCGCGAATGTAACAAATTCACCAATTCCAGGCGAGGACAGACTGACTCTTGACCGTTGACTCTAAGTTCTAACTTAGTTCTAACTTTTCAGTGACTCGGGTTCAAAGTCATAATTCCACGATTCACTCTTGCAACAAATTTCGAAATTACAATTTGGACGAATCAAGCATCTACCTCATTTGTGATTATACTTGTGAGTACTATGTACACAGCGACAAAATTAATTTATGAACACAGTTTTGTCAAAGGTGTCATTAACTGCGACCAGAAATTATTTAGACAGAACGGAAGCTGATCGAATTCTCGCATTGTTGACTTGTCGAATGACAGAACACTGACACACGGCGATGGTAAAATGGCTTTCACGGTGATAATCCTGATGATAAAGTATGGAATAATACAATAAGTCTGCCGTACACTACACTGACTACAGTACAGTACCGTTTATTAATATAACACTACTATTAACAGTTTGTTTTGAAACTTGTCAGAGTAAACTGGTAACCATTCTGCAATACCAAATGGCCTCACCTTCACCACTACTACTAGTATGTTTATACACTTCATCTTCAAGTTAATCGTGATTGCAAGGAAATACCGTAGCGGGAATTGTCTTGGATCCAGCTATTATTTTTTGATACTTTCATCCTAATATTTGTAATATTAGAATAGTCTCTCGCTCATCAGGTCTGGCAAATATGAGAATACAGCTACAATAGCTGTATTCAGCTAACCTAGCTGTATTCAGCTATATATTCTACTCTCAAAGCGGTTGTTTTTCATTAATTAACAGGACGCGCTAATTTGCGCATCGAAATTAGGTGACCCTATTCTCGGCTTACTTTTTACCAAATCAGAACCGTCACTTGCTTTGTGACATAATGTTGCCTTTTGTCGATACAGCGATGCTGTTTTTGTTTGAAAACTTAATATGGCGACCAATGTCGGTCATAACGGTTTAATAACTCTCTTACCAATGCGGAATATCATTAAAACTATATTAAAAGCAATCTTTATCGCCGAAAATGAAATGTCCTACAATTTCCGGAAGTAGCAATAGGATAATTCTAAAACGAAGTTTGATGGCCGGCTTAAAATAAGTAAAAAGGGAACATCTCGAGCCAGATATATGTAGATACCGTTACAAATAGTACTCTGCATCGTTCAATAAACGTTACTCGTAAGTAAATTTAAATCCTTGAGATGTGTACTGCATTTCAACGCGAACTTCCGGTTTGGGAGCAGGAAGAAATATGGATGAATTTTGAGAGAAAATATCGTTATTTCCAAGTTATTTAACGATACGATACCATAGAAAATAGTCCCAGGTTTATTTCCTTCGCCCACCATAAGTGGTTAGTTTTCAGACAAAAACAGCATCGCTGTGTCGACAAAAGGCAACAGTTTGTCCCAAAGGAAGTGACGGTTCTGATTTGGTAAAAAGTAAGCCGAGAATAGGGTCACCTAATTTCGATGCGCAAATTAGCGCGTCCTGTTAATTAACGAAAAACAACCGCTTTGAGAGAAGAATATATAGCTGAATACAGCTAGGTTAGCTGAATACAGCTATTGTAGCTGTATTCTCACATTTGCCAGACCTGCTCATATATCATCATGTGAACACTATTATATTTCGCTCAGTTTTAAAATTACGCAGCTACAGACACAGTTCTTAATCGATGTTGAAGATATATTTGAGAACCGCCATGCACAACATACATGTAAATGTACTGTATGCACCAGTACAAATAAAAAAGGCCAAAAAAAATATCCATGTTTCGACTTACCAAAATCCATGTTCAGGACCTCGATTTCTCCTCAAACCTAATCTTTTTTCCTCGACAGCGATAATTTTTGCCGAACTTTACTGTTACACACTTTTGCCTCTTCCTATTATAAATACAAAACAAATTTAAACACAACTCCATCGTGAAAACACTATACTCTTGGGTGCCAAATAAACGTGCTGACACGCTTATTAATTTTGGAAGAATATGTTGGCCATCACTATTATTTGGTCATATATAGTGAAAATGCCAGCACTATTAATAATTTTTGGGGTAAATGTAAGCCAGCACGTTTATTCAGCCATCACGTTTATTTGGCACCTGAGAGTACATTAAACCTAATATAAACAACTATCATGTAAGCCTTCCACCATGATCAGTTAACCGTCCATTTTTTCGGTTTCCCCATGTAGGACTATCCATGTGTAAGCTGAGATATAAAATGGATTAACTTACTGAATGCGAAATCGCTACATGATTTGTGGTTATGTTAAAACCCAATTGGTCTGTCTTTCAATTCCTTTATTGTTTAGTCAGCTAACGACCAGTGAGAGCAAGTACAATTACATTGTTCTACATTGTTTCGCACAAGGAGAACTTTTCTGAAAGTAAATTTATCTTCTCATGTGCATGGTCAGTGGCTCAGTGGACACTGATCCCCAGTGACAAGGCACTGTTCATCGCAGTTACCATGGAAACGTACATGTTAAAACTCAACCATTTTAAGTTACATGTACCACTGCAAACTTAGCATGAAAGATAAATGTCTTATTAGCATCATAGTAGCAACTGTTTAAATAATGGTTCCCATCACAGAACACATGGCCAACGCTGACAATCCTCAAGCATATTAGGCCAAAAAATAATAATACCTGTGGGATTGTGGGATAGACATATGTCCAGTTAAACTTTTCACATGCCCATAATTTAACTGAGATGGGAAAGGTTATAAATATACCTTCGAAAATTTCAATATTTAATCAACTATTACAGTGACCATGAACATTTTGACAAGTGGACAAGTGCAAATTTTGGCACCTGCGAATAAAATATTGCGATTAATTATCGGTGTGGGAGCAATCGCGATCGCTCCCTTTTCCTGGGAAGGACTTGGCCAATGCATTCTCTTTTATACTAGTATGCGAGGCGCCATATTGGCGACTCGCATATATAAGAGAATGCATTGGCACATGGTTTTTTAAACATTTCAGGAAGCTCCAGTTAGGAAAGGGTTAATAAATAGCATCAGCTTAGAAGAAGTATCAGCTTAGAAGATAATCAATATATGTAGGAAACATAATACACAGTGGAACTGTAACGTGACTCAGGGATTGTCGTGGGATAGGTGCTGTGTTTCTCAGATGATTTTAAAGTGGCACTAATAATTAGCAATAAAGAGCGTTTATCATCAGCTTAGAATATATGTAGGGGGAACTTTCCCAGGTGTCTCACGGAATAGGTGCGGTTTACCCCAGGTAAATCAAAGAGACACTATTAATTAGCTTGCATGACTTGTATGCACAATCATTTAACCCCCATTAAAGCAAACTCCTGGTATCCCAGCTAGTAGTTACTACTGTTTATTTTTAATGTTGACAACAATGCTATTAAATTAGATGTTGGTTGTACTCGGTAGTTCAAACTGCTCGGCATAAAAAAGGACTGTTAGTCGTTCCTTTTATTTAACAGTTCAAACTCACTGAAAAGAAGCCACAGTACTTACAATGTAGCATACACTTGATCAATTGATTAGTTGTTCAACCACACTTGTTAAAATCATGTCTGTATTGTGTATGTGTTATTGTATACTCAAAGTGTTTTATTTTCTATGTTCGGGGATATTTTGGATCTAAATCCTGCTTATCACACAAACTATATCAACTATCAGAAGTTCAACTCTGTGATCTGACATTTACTGGTTCTGAATACATTTTGAAAAGGCATCAGACAATTTCCTTGGACAGGTGTAAAATTAAAATTCACAATCATAGATTAAATGGAACTGTTGTATCGTGACTATGATGACACAAATGTCAAATCAATATTTTCTGTGGGCTCTGGTGGTGGAATGTTCTTCACACACAAAGACAATATCAACATCAAGGACACAAACTTTTAATAACTTGCAATTTCAGCTTCCTTATAATACTACTAGTAGAAGGAAATGATGAGAAAACAGGATAACAGAAAATACATCATCTATTCTAAATTATATTGGAGGTAGTCATGTGTGCAATGGATACTTTTGGGGTGGAGGCATACATGTGTAATATGTGTACACGGTATAGTGATTCTTGACCTGAGGTCATAAAGGAATTCACTCCAGGAAGCTGATTTATTTATTCAGTGCAAAACATCTTATGAAAGTACAGAGTATTGGTCCACTTGTTCTAAGGAAAATATATACTGCTTCAATTCTGGAGAATGTAAATCTTGTTCTATTACAATGTACGTTTGGAAAGTTTACACTTGAAGGTGCCTGTACATGTATGTCTAACAGAAAGTGTAATGAAAAGACACGAAGACTCTTGGGTGATGTGATTGCCTTCTGATTAATAAAATATTGCTGCCAACAATATGATCATATTATTTTGAACTAAATCCAAATTCACCAACAAGCAATATTGTTATTAGAATGAGATACCGCCATTATACCGGTTGGTATTTTTCATTCTTGCCACATTTGTCATGTTCCAGGGGTCAGCGTGTGCAATAAAGAGAGGATCTACAACGAGTCCCCAGTTTATAGCGGAATTTACAAAACGAGTCCAGAAAATTAGATCTGGACGAGCCTTTGTTGAGGTCCAGACCTAATGTAGTGGACGAGTTTTGTAAATTCCGCTATAGCCTATACTCTGGGGACGAGTTATAGATTATATTTATTACATGATCTAATGCCTCGACAAAACCTACTTAAATCAACAAATGGGACGCTAAACTAACATCGGCTTCTATAAGACATGCGATGACTTTTCATGTAACTTGCGTTGTTTGCGCGTGTAAAGAAATAGTCCCAGATTAATCAAGACACTTTGATGTATCTTTGTGTGACCCATATTATGTGAGTAGAGGGGGATGCCCTATAGCAGAAGATTCCAAAAATAGAGGTACCATGTCTTACCCACCGGAAGCTGACATAAGCTAATGATAGGTAGATCACTCTGCTGTATAGGCAGTTTCTGATAGAGTCATAAAGAATAGGAAAATAAAAGATAGCAGACCATACAAAGCTTAAATTAATTCTTATTATGAAACATAAATCTTAACACAAATTTTGTGCGTGTTCTTTGGGTTTCTGCTATCTTTTATTTGTGGACTCTTCTGCTATAGGGCATCCCCCCTATACTCACATAATGTGGGTCACACAAAGCTGGAAAGCATGATAAAATCGTTACGCCTCGCCCGATATTAATCTCACTTCGCCTCATATGACACCGTATCCGCAACAACTCACCCTGTAACTTATAGTATTTGACTGATCGTGTGATCATTACGCCATTGCACTCGTCCGATATACGGCAACAGTAACTCGCGCATGCGATTTTATGTATATATTCCGTACCAAGCGTGCGATATTGATGTCGTGTCAAGTGCGTCCATATGCGTGCGACATACAGTATATGGCAATAGTTTGACAAACCGTTAGTGGTATACTATGTTCAATCGTGGCTAATTCTTAATTTCACATTGCGTTCTAGAGTTGGGATAAGTCGATATTCCGGAAGGGGCGCTCACGTGATTGCGACATCGATCAATGGATCCTGGCATATGGACTGAACATTGCTTTATTGACGTAGTAGCGCAGTGCACAAAGTGTAAAAAAAAATAAAGCCTTAAAATGTTTACATAACCAGTAATTGGGTACAGTATTCTCGACTGTGTATGACTGAATGTTGGTGCTGATGGTGTTTAGTGTCCGTATTAAATTGAAGCAGATATGACAATTATCGCAAGAAAAATACAAATGAAGTCACTAAAATGCAGGTTTTATGGTAAATCTATGCGGTTTTTTTGCCTGAAATTGAGCACTTTCATTCAAGAAACAGTGTTAGGCAACATCTATCTTGAAGGGATATAGAGACATCGGTGGGGAAGAGTCAGTTATAATATATCGATCGAGCGTGTGGTAAACAGACCCAATTGCATGTTTGTTACTGGCCGATAGTGTATGATACTCATGCATGCGTCTCTTAAGGAGAACAATAATGGTTTTTGGCAGATTGTGCTATCCTACGCCATTAAACTCGTCCGATATACTGACAACAGTAACCCACACGCGTAGTTTTGTGTATATATTCCATACCAAGCGTGCGACATTGATATCGTGTCATAAGTGCATGGCAATAGTCTGTCCAACCGGTAGTGGTACATTGTATTCAGTCGTGGCTACTTCTTAATTTCACATTACGTTCCCAAGTTGATCAACATATCCTGGTATGTATTGACTGAAAATTGCTTTATTGACATAGTAGCAGTGTACAAATTATTGATGTAGGAACGCTTTGCACACAAACAAATAACGCCTTATAACGGTGTGACATAACCTGTAATTGGGTACAATATTATCGACTCTGGTATGACTGAATTTTGGGAATTATGTGCATGCCTGCGTCGCGTAAGGATGACACTTATGGTATTGGCTGAACATGTTGTCCTTACATATTGCAATCGTTCGATATACTGATGCCAGTAACACACGCGTGCGGTTTTATGTATGTATCCCACATATTGATATAGTGTCAAATGCATGCGTTCATATGCTTGCGACATACACTGTGACATGGGTCTGTCAATCCGTTATTGTCACTATATTCAATCGTGGTTAGTTCTTAATTTCACACATGTGTTCTTTAGTTGTGATATAGCACGAGCATCCATATGCTTGCGACATGACTGTAACAGGCATTGTTCCTTCATATTGTGAACTGTACTATACTATATGACGTCACCATGCATGTTCTCACACAATTCCCTCCAACTTATGCAAATAAGCATTTCCATCTCAGATTTGAATAGACGTTGGATATTTTCGGACTACATGACTTAGCTGTGTAGCAACATACCATGAGCTGTATACAGCACATTCTGTAATCACTCCACATGTAATGCCGAATAATTTCAACACACAACTTGGAGCATATTGTAATGTAATTTTATTATATCTCCACGCTGTCAAGCAGACCAGATCTTCGGTGTTACCAGTAAACACATCGAGTAGAAAGTTCTATTTGAGCACAGGAAGAAATGTAATTATTTCCCTTTATCTTTATCACAGCAATTTCGTCGACTAATTTCGATACCGGTATAATTCAAAAACGGTAAATATTATAAATGTGTTTTGGATCGCAAACTGGCAGATTTAATCTACGTGGGCTTTATTACGTTTACGTATGGTCATATTAGATTAATAGAAAGTGTCTTTTGAAGAAATATTACTGTTGTTGGAATCTGATGATACGGGGAGCATCGAATCGGATAATGTCCCTTTAAGTTTAAATATGAATATTTTTAATTTATTTATTTGCCTGAATTTTCCAACTATTTATTGTTTTCAAACATGCAATCACCCACTCACGCGCCTATCGATGTGTCAATGGTGGGTAGTTAAAAAGAAATACGGCATTGAACTAACAAACATATATATAGTGCTGTGCTCAACTGTTATTGGCTATACAAAATTGCGATATGAGTATGTTTGAGAAAAAATAATGTTTTCCATGGATCAATGTAAATGACTAAAATCCATGTTGACATTGTGTAACAAACTGGAAAACCATTCTATCATTAAACCAATGGAGGCTATTATTCTCGCATGGACAAATAAGATCCAACAGAAACACCTTGTCGCGTCCATGAAAAACAAAATACGTCACAAACATGGCGGTATCGAGACTGCACTTTTTTCCGAAAAAAATTAACGCTGTCGGCAATCTCAGAAGATCGACTGATTAGACGAATTTAACCGGAACAACGAAACGATATTAAATTTACGCAAGCATATAACTAACAAAACGCGTTTTAAGCGCTATATCGACGAATTCGCTCTGGAATAGTTTATATATGTATATTTTCAGACCCCCTCTTCTCGAATTACGTATACATACATTTTAGGGTTTGAATGAGCCGTGTCCGTTTAAACAAAACCACTGATAGCATCAAATTGGTCAAGTGAGATAAACAAATGGTTATATAAATCAAAATGAGTAAGCGCAAACCTGCCTGCGTGCTTGCACGTGTGGTTCCAAAGTAAACATGCGGGTGGTTATTCTTGAAAATAAATGTCTTCATCCATAGAATGTTCAAATTTGTTTGTTTTAGCGCAACATTTCGGATTATAGGTGCGGTCGGGAATCCTTCGCGATATTATTCTGATCTGTCTTGTGGGATTTCGCAGCAGTAGTACGGTATGGGCCGCGTTGAATCGGACAAGATGTTGTGAGTTTAGAACATAATTTTGATGATGCGGGCGAGCGACAGCCACGTGAGTGTTCTGAATTACTATCTGAAGTAGAATGAATGGACTGAAGTATGTTTAAGCAAAAAAGTAGAACGCCAATATAGCTCTTCTCTCTCAATACACAACGACACACTTGATAGGCGTTCCACTTTTAACAAAATGACTCGAAGAAGATACCTCAAAGTGCTGGTAACCTGTTCGTGTGGCTATATATGTGTACCTGTATATATGTGGTTTTAATACATTTTTTCAACTGTATGTATGTGACGGCCATATAGCCTGTCTGTAATCACTTGTTTATTGTCGTGTGAATATACATGAGCTATGTATATATGATTAGGAAGACTTACTTGTGGATGAGAAAAAAGGGTCCATTTTCAGTACTTACTAATAAAGAGCGTTCGATTAGATTTATGCATGATAATGTTAATTAAAGAGCGTTCAAGTGCGGGCAGGACCGGAAATATACAGTTAATACATTTCTATCTCTCTGGTAAGCCTTTGTATATAATATTGTGACAGTAGAATAAGTTTCTCTCGTATCCATGTATTGATCTACTTTGATCCCCAGAACGTGACAAACACAAAGAATCATATATACGAGGTATATCGGTTAAATTAAAGTCCTAAATATTACGGGTTATTTAAATATAACTTTCGATATTAGAGAAGATCTTACTATTTTTTCCCCACATGTTTTTGAATCGATATTTATCGAGGTTCACCCGCCTCATAAAAAGTCTTACATAGTAGGTGTAATTTATAGACCAAATACTCCTCCAAGAGCTGATCTGAACACATTTATCAAGAAAATTGATGAACTGACACGGAAAATCAACAAAGAAGGGAAACTAGCCTATATATTAGGCGATTTAAATATTGACCTTTTAAAGTACCATATGCATACTAAAACTGAAACATTTCTTGATAACATGTCCACCCAAGGTTTCCTGCCTGCTATTACAATCGCAACTCGGATAACTGACTTCTCGGCTACGTTGATCGATCATATCCTTGTGAATAGCATGACAAAATATTTATCGGGAGTAATTGTCACCGATGTGAGTGATCATTTTGGTGTCTTCTATTGTGAATATAGCCATCAAAAGTGTAAATCTAAAACCGGATCAGATCTCATAATACGGCGAAATTTTAACGAAAATAACACCGAGCGATTCAAATATTTACTCTCATCCTGCAGTTTTTCATCAGTAACCGAATCTACCTGCCCAGATGATGCTTACAACAAATTTGAGAATATTTTTAAATCTGCATTTGAAAAATCATTTCCGCCACGACGCGAGAAAGTTAGAAATAAATTCATTAAAATAAATCCGTGGATGACCAAAGGACTTGTAACATCCTCTATCAATAAACATAAATTACTGCATAAAAAAATTAAACATCCATCCCCACAAAACAAGGAAAAATACAAAACATTTAGCAAAATCTATAATAAAGCCATTCGAACTAGTAAAAAACTGTACTATGACCAAGCTTTTTCAGAAAGCAAAAATGATTTGAAACGGACATGGGAAATCATGAATACTGCAATTTTCAGGAGAAAAATAAAAGATGGCATGCCTCCAGTAATTTTAATTGACGGAATTGAATGTAGGGACCCAGAAAAAATTGCAAATAAGCTGAACACCTACTTTACAGACGTGCCATCAATAACTCTCAACAAAATAACTAATATAAAAGCAAGACAGAAATTCAATGAATACCTTACAAATCCAGTCTCAAGTAGTATGTTCTTATTCCCCACAAATCCAATTGAACTTATTGCAATATCTCATGGATTCAAAAATAAAACTAGTTTGGACCACGAAGGGTATTCTTTGAAACTACTTAAAATAATATGCCCTCTTATATCTGAACCAATGTCACATATTATAAATTTGTCATTTAGTAAAGGTAAAGTGCCCGACTTGATGAAAATTGCAAGAATATTTCCTATTCATAAATCAGGAGACAAAAAAATTGTGGAAAATTACAGACCAATCTCCCTTCTACCCGTGTTTTCTAAACTCCTTGAAAAAGTCACATGTAGAAGATTATCTGATTACTTAGATAAAAAGGAGATACTAAACAGACATCAGTTTGGCTTTAGAAAAAATCATTCTACGTCCCACCCTGTGTTAAAACTCCTTAATTATATTGGGGAAATGAACGACAAAAAAACAAAAGACACAACACTGGCTATATTTATAGATTTATCCAAAGCCTTTGACACTCTAGATCATGACATACTTCTGAAAAAATTAAACCACTATGGAATTAGAGGCCTGGCCAATGATTTCTTCAAAAGCTACTTAACAAATCGGAAACAGTTTGTTGAACACTCTGGTGTTAGATCAGATTTCGCAAATGTAAAAACCGGTGTCCCCCAAGGATCTATACTCGGCCCTGTCCTTTTTTTGTTATATGTAAATGACATTCCGAAATCAACAAACTTTAATTTACTATCATTTGCTGATGACACAACGTTATACTCCTCTAACAATAAGGTAGATAAACTGATTGATGATGCAAATATTGAGCTTGATAAAGTCTTTAACTGGTGCACGGCAAATAAACTCGTTATTAATGCCTCTAAAACTAAATATATGCTTTTGAATGCCACTAACAGACACGCTTTCGGTAATAAACGATTATCCATCAACAATGAAATTATTTTTCCAACACCATCACTAAATAACGAACCAGCCATTAAATTTTTAGGAATATATGTAGATGAAAATTTAAACTTTGATTATCACATTAATTAAAGTTCCTACCAATCCAAATATTAAAAACACTATATTACGCCCTGATTCACAGTCACATTTCTTATGGAATAGAAATATGGGGCAACTCGTCCCACATAGGAAAGATCTTTAAACTACAAAAGAAAGCAATCCGCATGATTTGTAACGCCAAGTATAACTCACATACTGACCCCCTTTTTAAACGATTAGATATCCCAAAAGTTCAAGATCTATATACTATTAAATCCTTAATTTTTGTCTATGATTGGAAATATGAACTCTTACCGAAGTCACTATCAGATTTTTTGCGAAAACCTAGACGGAAAAAACATGCCCTAACGAGACAAACTCGTGATATTGAACATCATACTCCTAGAACAAATTTCAGTGCCAAGTTACCACTTCACCAATTTCCTACACTATGGAATAAACTATCTACACCTATTAAGGCTTGCACTCCGAGGTTAACATTTAAGAAGCTCATAAAGTATACCCTATTAGATGAATATGCTGCATCTGTTCGCTGTTGCAACCTGTATTGTCCAGACTGTAAACTATCTTAGTCTTTATTAACATGCAACGAACATTATTAATATATTGTTTAATTACACATTGACCGATGGTAATTTTAATTATTAATGTAAGAATTAATCTCATATATGTGTGACTGTTTGTATATGTATATGCATGTGTGTGCGCGTGTGTATATATATATATGTATGTATATGTATATATGTATATATATATATATATATATATATATATATATATATATGTATGTGTATGTGAGTGTGTATGTATGTGTGTATGCATGACACTCAGGTGGACTCCTGGAGGTTCCTGTCGCGATGTTTCCCTGTGACGGCCGCTCTGGGTTACTGTCGTGCCAGGAGCTTCCGGGGTCTAAACCATGGGCTTTGTTCAGTTAAGAATTATTCAGTTAAGAATTGTTTTACCATGTCGACCCCCCTCAACTCAATCAAACAATCGTATATAACTATATGCTAGTATTCGGTAGTAAATAATTATCTTAAATCACCCACACATGTTAAGAGAAGTGAAGATGCATCGTTAAGCCCGTTAGGAGTAGCAGTGTAGTCAACTTGCCTTACTATTGATGCCTGGGCGGCGACGGGAAGACGGCCAGTTAGGTCACGTCATCGCCCGGATTTTGTATGTACATCGCACTATATTTTTTATGTTTGTCCAGTGTATATACATTATCCAATAAACATTCATTCAATATGACATGATCCAAAAGCTTAGCCGATCGAACTTAAATTTAGTTATTTTGTTTTTCTCAATATTGATGTTATATTTTTTTCTAGTCATTTTCTGTCGAAAACATTTCTTGTTTTTAAAGCACAAATTTCTTAGCCTTAGAAAAAATATCTATCATATTTGATAAAACTATCTCTTGACTGGTGAGATTTTCTTAAGTTTTCTTAACGTAACAGACTTACGGGGAATATTTTCTTAAAATAAGATATATTTTCTTGTTTCAAGTAATTGTTTTCTTATTAAGAAAATATTTTTAGCAGTGTGCTGTGGTCGTTACAATTGTGCAACGTATGTTGTATAAGGCGTAGCTAGATAAGACCAAAATTACCAATATTATAACATGTATATATAACACGGAAGTATGAGCAAACATCTTCTCGTTTCCGAATAGTTATTGGCACTTCAAAATGTAAGCTTGATTTAAGACATCTTGTTAAAATGGCACATGATTCCCTCAACATTTAACATCGCGGATTCTCACAAAGGTGCAATAGTTTTATTCCAATGGGAGCCATCGATGTTTTCCTAAATTCGTTAAAAACAGTCAGTAGCCCTCTTGGACTTCGCATTTGAATCCCTCCGCTAAAACCTTTTTTAATTTTCTTATCCTTTGATCATTATATTGACTGTTCGGCATAACATTAACTCCTCTCCAAGTTAAGCTACATTGCCATTGACACGTTCATATGTTATATAGCATCGTGGAATAGTTTATATATATAAGTGAGTTTGTCTCGCATTCGTCTGTGCTCATTGACTCATTATTTCACCTTCATGTATTATACACCCAAGTTCGCATCCGTATGGGGACGATTGTGCATTTTGGCAATCTATTACTCCTCTGTATTATCTGACGACAAACACTGATTAAACGTGCGACAGATTACAGACAAAGGGTCTATTCTCATTGCACACGCGCGTGCGATTAATCGCAGCGTTTTTTAAGGTGCGTGTTAACATAAATGAAGTACGGAAAGGAAATGGCTTTGAAAGAAGTTTCCAACGTATAGCTAGCATCAGTGGTGATTTTTGTAGAATTCAGTCGAATTATATTACCTGTCAGTCTCGCGCAACACTGTTAGCTGACAACTATAATTGACGAACCACCATTCAAATAGAATAAGTGATGGCACTCAGAATTCGACCTTAAGAGTCACACACGCATCGTTTCGGGTCGAATTCAGTCGCCAGGACGCTGTTCGCATGCATGAGCGATTGATTTCAATTTGATCGCCATTGGCGGCTTATCATCAGTGATCGCACATGCTAAACGGCATATTACTATCAATCTATATATTCACAATCTTGGGTACAGTGTTGCGCGAGACTGACAGGTAATATAATTCGACTGAATTCTACAAAAATCACCACTGATGCTAGCTACACGTTGGAAACTTCTTTCCAAGCCATTTCCTTTCCGTACTTCATTTATTATTTTATCGCCCATCAGTTATGAGAATGACTGTACCCGGATAGTATATGTGACCGAGTGAACCATGCCATTCTCTGTAACGGCTATCTCGATGACGAGGTTGATTGCAAAAGATGATTGGTCACGAATAGGACGTGGTTGTTTGAGGAAGGTAATTGATCACGAATCGCTCTGTGTTATGTTAACACGCACCTTAAAAAACGCTGCGATTAATCGCATGCGCGTGTGCAATGAGAATAGACCCAAAGTTTGCCTGAACCATCAACAACATGTTCCCAAGAAAAATTATAGCCACACCAACAGATTGACAGCAGTTTGGGGTATCTTTCTTAATCTTTATCAATTGTGTCATTGTGTACATAAAAAGAGACCTCTACTTCAGAAAGTCGTTCAGCAAACGTACGTATATTGGTGTCTTGGTATCCAATCGCCCGCCTCTTCAAAAATATATTCAAAATCACAACTTCTCGTCCGATGTAACGCAGCCCAGACCGCACTAAAGCTGCGAAATTTCGCAAGACAAATCAGAAGCATATCATGAGGGATTACCGATCACCTGTGATCCGAAATATTGCGCTAAAACAAAATATTTAGATTATTCTATGAATAACGCCAGTTATATTCATAATATAATCACACGCACGTTTACTTTGGAAGTAAGTCCTCGCGATTAAATGTTACAGCGATGAAAAATCAAAGCGCACAGCCACAAATATCATGTTCGGAATAAGTGTTCTTTGGCGCCCCCGAGTTTTAGGTAAATCCTTTTTTGTGTGCGAAAGGTTTTCATTTTATCCAATTCGTGCTCCACGTGCGAAGCTGATTGAAATTTGATCGTTATATCTTAGAGCACAATCCCATTGTTGTAATCGTTTCCTGATTTTTGGTAAAACACACCAATTCCCAAGGCTGGCGAAGGAATAGTCCAATGATTATTCCAGATGTTAGGCACACGCAACTCATAACAGACAAATTTCATGGTTGCTTTAAAGTAGGACCAGTCCGCGTTGTTTCGGACATATCTATTTACGTTCAACGACGATCAGTGCATGATAATCACGTTGTTGGCCGTGGCTAACCGGCTATTGTGTCCAATCGCGACCACCGCACGGATTGTAGGTCGTGGTCAAGGCACGCGCAATGGCACATTTTCATAGAGGGGTTAGGGAAAGGGCCACTCGGCACATTTTCAGTTGATTGCATTGTGTGGGATCAATTGTTCTCTAAGTCGGTCAGAGCATGCGAATAGTTCTTTACCAGAATAAATCTCGTCTTCGACTCGATTGATTCTGGTAAAGAACAATTATTCTGCTCTAACCATTACTTGAAATATCTTCGCTGGACTTTTCTTTTGAAATCCGAAAAACCATGTTTGAGATATCTGCGCGGGTAACAGAAAAAAACATTGTTTAGAGATAAACATTATTAAACACGAACGTCATTTTACACCATTTTAAAATCCTCCCTAACGACGAACCTCCATTTCAAATTTCATTGAAATCCGATAATCCATGCATGAGTGTTTTCTCAGGTGGACAGAAAACTATCATTTTGACATAAACAAAGATCTGGAATTCGCGATTATTTATTGTTAATATAGTACGGTAGTCTGACATATTTAAGACTATATTTACACACTAAGTGTTGTCATCACTAAATCCAGCATTCTGATTGGTCGGCGCCCACGTGGCTAGTTGCAGTTATTTCTCGGTGAATGCGCAACGCCTCATAACACCAAGCTAATAACACCATCGATACGTCATTAGGTTTGGAAAGACGAACGCGTAATGCTTTGGGCGCATTTTGACTCGCGCAGGATTGACTTAATACATCATCGGGTTTCAACATGAAGAGAAATTGTTCCTATTAACTTTTGCCAAGGGTGCTATTGGGTATTTTGGGCTGATCTTGTCACGATACACTTTTCGATTTAAATATATTTACAAAAGTGGATTTTTCGCTAAATGTATATAAATATAAGGATTAACTGCCATGTGGACTATTTTTATGGAGATGTAACGGTGAGGTAAGTGGACATAACTTGTATGTAAAACCCTTCGGGTTTTACACAAGTTATGTCCACTTACCTCACCGTTACATCTCCATATATCGTGACGCGGTGCGATAGCTGATCACACTCTGCGACTTGTCCGACGATTTTTCTAGAAAATTCACGTTAAAACGAAGTATTGTCAAAGAATAGCGACGGATGATGATTTAAACTACATCAAGAGTGTATATACGCCGATAAAAGCCTAAATGGATGAAAATGATGTCGATAACAAGCGGAAAGCGTCCACTGAGTTGTCACCACCGGCGCCGCCATGTCAGCCATCACGGGAATTCTGCGGTAAGCCAGACTTTCGAACTGAAACATCGCTAGCAGATATATCCTCAGTCATTACAGATAGTCTAGCTATGGTAAATGAAATTCCAATCGGTATAGAATGTGAAATTGCTGAGAAAAATACGCAAAATGCTGTTGAAACGGACTTAGGTGATATTTTGAACACAACTGTACCTGCAATATACACAACAATGGCGGACAGTGATGCAACTTTATCAAATAATACTGAGAACTTTAATGATCCTATATGTAGACAAAGTGATTTGAAAGACATTAAAGACTCCCTGAAAGAAATTACCAATCGATTAGGGAATATAGGATTACTGAGAGCTGATATTGATGGGCTGAAAACAAGAATGACCAAAGTAGAGACAGATGTGGGTGACTTGGATTCCAGAGTTAAAGTTATAGAAAGTGTTAAACCAGATACACGAAGCAACCCACAGAGTATTCACAACATTATATTGGATAATGAACAAATAAAGAGAAGACTGGCAAAACTGGAAACTGAAAATGATGAATTGAAAACCACAATGAACTCTTGCTCTATAAAGATTGATGAAATATCAGCTACTGTGGTGGATTTGCAAGGGAGAAGTATGAGGGAGAATTTAATATTTACTGGCATAGAAGAAACCCAGGGAAACATGCATGGTGGGGATAACAAAACCACAATAGAGGATATTCTACAGGAGTTCTTCAAGGAAAAACTGAAGATAAAAGACCGTATACTAATAGACCGGGCACACCGAATTGGTGAGAAGAGTAATGACCGCTCCCAGTGTAGACCAATTGTTGCAAAATTTACATTCTATAAGCAGAAGGAATTAGTTAAGAAAATGGCGAAGAACCTCAACTCTCAAGACAAAGTCTATGTGAATGAACAATTCCCTAAAGAAGTACAAAAGTACAGGAAAGAAGTTCTCTATCCCATGGTGAAGACTGCCAGAGATAAGGGCGATTATGCAAGAATTGTCCATGATAAACTTTATATAAATAACACGTTAGTGAACCCACCCAAGCCCCCACCATATAAGAATAAGGCCAATAAGGGAAGTGGGCAACAGGCTAGTATGAAATGAGGGTACGTGGGGAGGACCTACCTGCAAATTCTATCTTTGAATGTGTGTGGGATCAATTCAAAAGTATGTGAGCCAGAGTTCCTGGAATACATCAGTGCTTATGATATATTATGCTTTCAAGAAACAAAAACAGACAGCACTGATGTGGTCCGGATTCCTGGCTACCATACAGTCTCAATGAAAAACAGAGCTGATATTGCTGTCTTTAGGTCGGGTGGTATAGGCCTACTGGTTAAGGACGAGCTTGTACATGTGGTAGAGTTGTTTGAAACTAGCGACACTAATGACATCGCTCAATGGTTCAAAATTAACAGTGACAATGGGAATCCCCCAATTGTAATTGGTAATATTTACGTTCCCCCAGAGAATAGCAGGTATGCCTCCCCGGAATGGGCAAATAAGCTTTATGCAATGATTATTGAAAAGTTACTTATAACTGACAAAATTATCCTTATTGGTGATTTTAATGCTCGAACAGCTCAATTGATTGATTATGAAGATGAGGAAGAAATGATAGAATTAATTGATTATGGTGGTGGCTTGGATCAGTTTTCACTAACAAGAGTCTCACAAGATAGAAAGACAAATAATTATGGTTTCAAATTAATTGATATATGTAAGACTGCAAAACTACTTATATGCAATGGTAGAGTTGGAACAGACAGAGCAATTGGCACAACTACATTCAAAGACATCAGCCTAATTGACTATGTAATTTGCTCACCATTTGCATGCAAATTAATTAATGATTTGCATGTACATGACCAAGATAGTCTTTTATCTGATGCACATTGTCCCTTAACTGTGAAAATTTCAATATCATGCAATGAAGAAGAAATTCCTTCAGTAAATTGTACAAATCTGAATGAAACAATCACTATTAAACCATGGACAAGCGAAAAAGCTGTGCAGTTCTCAGAAACTTTCACAGATGATTCAGTACAGAATCTTGTAGAAATTTTGAATCAAATGCAAGATAATAGTGAATTGAGTGATAAAGAATTATCTGAATTCTCAGAAATTTTGACAAGTAACTTGTTACAAAATGCAACAGATGTATTGGGTTCCAAAAAGAAGAGGAACGGTGGGTTTCCAAAAAATAAATCTAAAGCACCATGGTTTGATAGTGATTGCTCCAACACAAGGAAGAAATATAGGAAAGCAAGGAAAATCTATCTGATCTATAAATCTCCCCAAAATCATACCAATTTGTTAGAATGTAGAAGGGCATATAAGGTCGCAATGCGCAGAAGTAAGTTCAAATACAATATTGAGTTTCAAAACAGAGTTAAGAGCCTTAAAGGGACACAACAATCTTCCCCGGTATACCCCGATTGACTGAAGCAATAACATATATATATACGGCGGAATCCCGCAGATAACTATTTTTAGCCACAATTCCAATCCGCGCGATCCGATTGGTCGGCGATCTTTCGTCACCAATTTGATACGATTGTTTTGAGAATAATAACTCTCATTCTCAAGACCAAATAAATTAATTAAAACTTAATTAGTTAGAACGCATATTTGAGTTAGATTATCGGAGTTTTATCTCCGTGTATGTTGTGTTGAATGGGAATGTTGGGTCCTCACATATGAAATCAACGATTATTGCCTGGAAAACTTGTCAAAAACTCGGTTCGAATTGAAGTTCGTGTGATCAGATCAGGCTATGTTGTTGACATTCTAATTGAATATTGTAAACAGCGGGAATTCTCATCCTGATGACCCAGGAGAGTGACTCAGGTCACAATTAATGGGAACTTTTGGAGAACCTATCGTTCAAACACGCAGATTTAAAAAAAACAGTGTGGGTAGATAGCGTCAGAAAAATGTACATGTAGCAAGTGCAATTTGACACTAAAATGTACATGTATGGCTTTGGACTGGACTGGCCACAGTAGGCCTACACTAGTACAGGCCTTGCAGATTCAAATTGAACTAAAGTCTCCAACAGTGACCTGTAGTATTAAAATAACTAATTTCAAAATGTGTGGCCCAGTATTGTGGGATGCCAAATTGACATTTAATAAATAATTGAGCTTAAGCGCAATAAGGAATCCCTTATTAGTGCAATAAGGAAAAATCTAATTGCCCTTAAGCACAATAAGAGATTCCTTATTGCGTTTAAGCGCAATAAGGAATTTCCTTATTGGGCTTAAGTGCAATAAGAATATTCCTTATTGCGCTTAAGCGCAAATAAGGAATATTACATAAACTCCCTATAATTCCAATAGTGTAGTCCATGGTGCAATGGGTGGAGTTTATTGGTCACATGGTGACTGTCCACGTGTAGGCCTATTCAGATTCCATCAGATTCTATCCCTGTTAACAGGCAAATATAGGATAATTCTACTATTTTCTCATGAGGGCAGGATGAGGGAGATATTAATTGCACTTAAGCGCAATAAGGATGTATTGCGGTTAAGCGTATACTAAGGAATGTTCTTAATAAGATTCCTTATTGCGCTTAAGCTCAATTATTTATTAAATGTCAATTTGGCATCCCATACAGTATTAGATATATTGGGAGGAGGGTAGATCATGCCATGAATCTCTACTCTTATGGGATGCCAAATTGACATTTAATAAATAATTGAGCTTAAGCGCAATAAGGAATCTCTTAATGCGCTTAACGCTTAAGGAATATTCTTATTGCGCTTAAGCGCAATTAGATCTTCCCTTATGCGCTTAGGCGCAATAAGAACATCCCTTATTGCGCTTAAGCGCAATTACATCCTTATTGCGCTTAAGCGCAATTATTATCTCCCTCATGAGATCACCCCTCTGCAAATAGTAGAATTATCATATATTGCCTGTTAACAGGGATAGATATTGATTGCACCATGGACTAAACCATTTGAATTATAGGGAGTTTATGTAATATTCCTTATTGCGCTTAAGCGCAATAAGAATCTCTTATTGCTCTTAAGCGCAATAAGGAATTTTCTTATTGCGCTTAAGCGCAATAAGGGATTCCTTATTGCGCTTAAGCTCAATTATTTATTAAATGTCAATTTGGCATCCCATATACTCTGGCTAATATGACTTTGGGGCATAGATTTGGGCCATAGCTATGGTCATATAGCAATAATGTGGTGTCACTGTATAAGTGCTTGCTTACCTCATATGGTGTACTTATTGACTTAAATCGGGTGAAAAACCCTATTGTCATATTATCAGCATCCCTGTCCCAAAAATTGGTGTTTCATTCCGGGAGCTTTGATGTCTCACTCCTCGAGCTCTGGTAGTTTTATTAAATCAGCGGCTCTTGCACAGATCTATAGTATTTCCAGGTCATATACTGTAGCGCGAATATGGTGTCACTGAGGACCTGCTTCCCTCATATGGTGTACCTGTATATGTACTCGAAAATCAAAGTTGCCCCAACTAATACAGAAGTTAATACTACCACGAGTTGCCACAACTAAAACAGAAGGTAATGCTATTGCGAGTCTACCATTTCGATAAAGAACTTAGGCTTGCTCCCATGCAAACCATGAAAACAAGAGGTGATATGTCAATAAGAGCTAAGGTTGAGTTATGGATAAACCTATTTATTCACCAGGGGTGTTTAGTTACATACATGTATAACCATGAAATGCGCTTAAGATTAGGCAATTGATTGTGCGTAAGCAAAATTGATTGCGCTTAAGCACAAATAATTATGTTTTCAAGAACAAATCACTATGCTTAATCACAATCGATTGCACTTAAGAGCAATGATTGCTCTTAAGCACAATGATAAGTTCAACTAATTGTGCTTAAGTGTAATTATTTGTGCTTAAGTGCAATTAATTGCACTTAAGCGCACTTCATTATTAAATGACAATTTGGCCTCCCAGAGGCGAATGCCCGTATAAATCATATTCTACCAGTACAAAACCTCGGGAACTTTTTTAAGTATTGATAGAGAACCTTATAAAGCTGAAAAAATAACAAGGGGAATATATTTCTTTATTAATACCTGTCGCTTAATAGTTTATTCATAAGTAGGTGAAAGTGCCAACTCGAGATGACATTATTTAACAGACTTGATGGGTGAGTTTGCTATGCGCACTTACAATCATGGAATTTCTGCAGGGTAATTAATTCAGTGTTTTTGTGATATCAGCTCACTAAAGCCACAAAAAGCATGCATTTTCGAGCTGGGACCACCCCATACTTTGAAGTTGATTATCGAGGAACAAATATAAACAAAGAATGTTCCTTGCCTTGTTTGTTCAATGTTATAAAGTTCATTATCAAAACATAACAAAATTCCCAAGTTTTGTACTGATGGAATAAGATCTCTACAGGCGCTAAGCAGAGTAAAGATTCATGACATGATCTAGGGGAGGGGGTTTCTTCATTTTCAACAAGATAGCTCCAGGCTGTTGACCCAACATTCAACAATAATTTGAACAAGGACTAAATCATGCCAGAAGCTCCCACAAAAATATTCATGATTGCCAATTACTCAGTTAATAAATTCAATTGCAAGTCTATCACAGCTAGATAGATAGATAGATAGATAATGATTTATTGGCAAAAAACATCCACACGAGGACAGTTTGCTAATACAATGGATAATAGTATACAAAACATGTGATAATAAAATATACAAGAAGAAAATTACATAATATGCTAAGATGTACAAGGAGTCTCAGGATCATGTATCATATTTATGGTTTCCTAACTGTTATTTGCTCAGCACGAGTATCGAAGAAGCGACGGATCAGTTTACATATTATTCCTGTTAGAGTGGGACAGTCATTTGTCAATATAGTAGTAAATTGATCGTTAGCGTTAATGCGATGAAAATTCGGATTATGGTTAACCATTGATTCGAGAAGCTCTCTTCGTAGTTGTGAATATGCAGTGCATTCCATAAGGAAATGTATTTCATCTTCTACGACATCATCGCAGCAAAACACACACTTTCTATTTTCTAATTTTACTGGGGGCTGTAAATGACGCCCCTTTTCTATAGCAAGTACATGGTTACTGATTCTGAATCTGGTGAAAGCTATTCTGTCTTCCAATGATTTCGCGTTCAGAAGATAGGGCTCAAGCCTATACTCTTTCTTGTAAAGCCGATATGTTCTGAGTTTGTTGCTGCCTGATTTTGAGCAGTCGTCACTCAGGCTAGCTTGGAAGTACTCGTTATAGCTTTTTTGTAATGATTTTCGGAAATTTTTCGTTATCATGTCGGTGGCGTGACCAGTCTCTGGTAATGTTAACCCTAGAGATTCGACTGATTTGAAAATTGATTTTGAAGATAATACCGTCCGTTGTTCTTTAACCGCATTTCGTAGAAGTTCGCAGTCCGAACGCGAGGTGACACTGATAGCATAATTCGACATTCTGCAAGCTGCATCTATATACAGAGGATAGCTGCCTAGTTCTGCACGGACAGCATTATTTGATGCATATTTTCCAGCACCTGATAAACGTTTGCAAAATTTAATATGAACTGATTCACAGGCTAGGATATCGTGATTTTTAGATGTTATCTCGACACCCCACAGTTCACTGCCATACAGAATTATTGGTTTGATCAGTTTATGGAACAGTTTGAGTGAAGTTAACAATGGGAGAGGTGATGTATGGTTACACGCATTGAATAGTGAGTACATCGCTTTGAGTCCTTTAGCGCTTAAGTTTGTGATAGCTTTTGTGAAATTGCCATTACTAGAAAAGGTTATACCAAGGTACATGTATGTATATTCCCTGACATTTTCCAGTTTGATCTCAGAGATATGAAAGGATGGAATTATTGCTGATTGTCTCGCCCGAAAAATCATGCATTTAGTTTTTTCCTCGTTAACTTTAAGTTCATTCGCATCAGTGTAGAGTTTTAGTTTGTTTAGACAGTTTTGGAGTCCCGTGGAACTATCAGACAATAGAACGAGGTCGTCAGCGAAAAGAATATGATTGCACTGACTATCCCCGATCGTCACTGGATCACACGATTCGTCAATTATATTCCTAATGTCATCGATAAATATTTTGAATAAATTCGGTGATAATATGAATCCTTGCCTGACCCCAATGGTCGATAAGCAAGCCGGTCCAAGTCCTCTATTTGTCTTAGTTGTGTAACAACTTGAAGAATATAGTGAACGGATTATACGCAGTGATTGGCCCTCTACTCCGATGTGTTGCATTTTATCGAAGAGCAGTTGCCTATTCACGGTATCAAATGCCTTTCGGAAGTCTATAAAGGCAGCATACAGCGGTCGCTTCAGTGACTTATATCGTTGAACTATGGCATGCAGCACAAACGCGCTATCAATTGTACTCTTTCCTTTAGAAAATCCGAATTGATTTTCACTAATAATTTTATTTTTTACAAGAAAATCTGTTAATCTACGGTTTATAATTTTATTAAACAGTTTCCCAATTGTGGAGCTTAATGCTATAGCGCGGTAGTTATTCGGATCACCCTTGTCACCTTTTTTGTGGATTAAGCTGAGAATTGACTCGCTCCATGCAGTTGGGTAGTTCCCTGTATGAAGAATTATGTTAAATATTTTGGCAAAGCCATCACTCATTAGAGGAACAACCACCTTCAAAAGCTCATTCGATACCTGGTCTGGTCCCACTGATTTATTCGATAGTGACAGTCAGTTGTGGTATTCAGTTATTAACAGACTTGTAATTATATTAAATTTAATTCATTAGTGAAAATTCATACATGTGTTAAGTACCTTATTAATAAATCATTTAATATAAGTCTTCTTAAATATATCTCTTCATGATATTGATGATGTCCATCCCTCTCATGGCAGACCCCAGACTCCTATACTGAATACTAATAACAAATAGGTGGTTTTTCTGTTTACCAGCAGGTACCAGATAAGAAAATATGTATAGTGACAATGGAGTGAAATCTCCTGGAACTGTAAGATTTATCTCACAGTTTGTCATTGAGCATCAAATTGATTATTTTTTTGTCAAAATGACATATTTAGATATAATTCAGTCTCATACTTCTTGGTGAGCTGGGGTTATGGACAATATTTCAGCAGCAAAAATGTAATTATTTTCATATTTATAATAGTGTGAAATAACCATGGCTTCTATCCTATATTTTTTATCTTGTACCCATGATTCACCTATGTTATTCAGGATTTATGGGAGGTGCTAGTATACCATCAGTAGTCAGAGTAATCAAAACTATGTGGTTCATTTATGAGACAAAATACCGAACCTGGAGGGTCGGAACTAAAACTAATTACAACAAAAATTGTCTATTTAGGAATAAAATCAATTAACCCTTTCATTATGGGAGCAGCATTCACCCTTCCATGATTGGAGAATTGGAAATATTGCAAAAAAAACCTGTGCTAATGCATTCTCTTATATATGGTAGTTTCCAGTAGGGATCCTAGAATATATAAGAGAATATATTACATTGGCCTAACAATATTTACCTTGACCTTGTAAGCCAGTGCATTCTCTTATATATGTGAGGCTACCTATGGTACCTGCAGATATAAGGGAATGCACTGGCACATGATTCAATGCTCCACTAGCGCAGCTCCCATCAAGAAATGGTTATATTATATATTTGAGTCTCCCAAGTTCTTCCAACTGCATATTTTGTAGATTTTATTTTCCTGCTTTACAGAAGAAATTTAATCATTTACAAATTTCCAAATTCACTAAAGATGGATTATCTCTTCCTCTAACATGTGTTGTATAGTTTACTGGTTATAAAATAATAAAAATAAGCCGGAGATACCTGTCTGGAAATGTTACTATCAATTAATATTGATTTTAAATCAATATGTATTTTTTAATGCGAGAATTAAGTGGGATATATATTTGTTCCTATTTTTTTAAGAAAAAGTTCCAATAAACACGAGCCCTAAAATACTGGACATTGATTGTATGCTTATTATAATACTAATTGATAGAAGTGTTTCCAGACAGGGGTCTTCGATTCATATTTATTATGTTATACACAGGAAACTATAAAATACTTGTTATAGAAAGAGATAATGATTAATCCATCTGTAAGAGTAAGGGTTTTTCAAGTTGTGTGTCTTCAAGAATTGGAGTGTATCACACTGAGCCAAATTCAATATATGATGGTCAGGTATTTCAAAAACAAGAAACAAAATTAACAGCTTTTTCATAGTTTTAGTAATTTTCTGACTAGATTGTGTACAAAACATTATTTCTTATTAGTCTATGGTGAAGACAAAACTATTTTTGAACAAATTATGTGTTAGACTTACAAACTGTGAAGGGATTTCCAAACACATTGTGATGCTATCGTTTTACAATTGAAAGTGTTCTAAATAATTTTGCACATTTCATGACTGGAGCTTCCTGAAATTTAGCGAAAACACTGTACCAATGCATTCTCTTATATATGACAGTCTCCCATAGGCAGACTCACATATTTAAGAGAATTCATTGGCCTAACAACATTTATCTTGACCATGCAAGCCAGTGGATTCTTTTATATTTACAACCTGCCATATTGGAGACCATTATTTATGATTAATCCTTCCATAATTGGAGCTTCATGAATTTTTTTTTAAACTTGTGCCAATGCATTCTCTTATATATGCGAGTCTCCAATAGGATGCCTTGCATATATAAGAGAATGCATTAAGCTAACAATACTTATATTGAAATTCTAAGCCAGTGCAGTCTCTTATATTTAAGATTGTATATATGCGAGATTCATATATATAAAAGAATGCATAAGCATGACTGGTTGTTTTTTCTATTTATGCCCCAACATTTGTTAAACAGACAAAAAATGGCATTTTTGGAAAAGTATCAAGACTGAAGGAGTAATCTCAGTCATAAGTTAATTTTATTCAACAAAACACCAAAAAAAAAATGCCATGAGAAAAACAGGGTATATGGATTTAAATTTATTTCAATTTGCTCTGGAGGTGGGGGGGGGGGGTAATATATATTCAGACACATATGATACTTTTTTACATTTTACCATTTCTGCGATTCACCCACCCCCGCAACCAATTTCTTTCCCTCTTTACAATTGTTTTCCCAAAGCATTTTTCAACACCCCTCCCCATCTGTCTGTCTGAATATATATGTGGAGATTCTATGAGGAAACAACTATTTTTTACCATCTTACCATCCGCCCAGAACATTAAACCTTTCTAAGGCTGAAGGGGTCACTCTCACCAAAAAAAGTGCTGAAGGGTACACATGGTTTGAAAATGTGCTGAAGGTTTGTGATCGCCACTAACACCGTTACTTAAACTGTGTTTCTGAAAGTCTGACGCCCATGAGCAGTTTGTTTTCAGTTCATTTTCTGTTCATTGGAACGTAATCAATTATTTTCTAACAGAAATCATGGCAGATACGAAATCTAAACGTCATTTAGAACGACATTTCAAACCCTGTATACCATTCAGCACATTTTCAAATCCTGTGTACCCTTCAGCACTTTTTTTGGTGAGAGTGACCCCTTCAGCCTTACTAAGTTAGATACATGTAGGTCTACCATTACATATAACGCTGTAAGGCAATAAAAACCAATTATGCTTTTAAAGCGTAATGGAGTTACGCTTAAGCATAATCAGCCATTACATGTTAGATTGATCTCCCATATAGTACTTAATATATGCAATGACAATGTTGTTGTTTGAGCCATCCAAATGATTTTGGATTATAAATATAAGCAGCAAGCGAAATAATTGAAAAATAATTTATTATATATGATAAACAAGCATAAATTATAAATAGTTAAGCAATAGTTCCTTGTTAGCATTGTTGAAAACACCCCATACTGTTGTTCCCCTCGCAGAGCAGATAGAAAACCGTCAATGTCACTGATATCAACAACCGACTATTCCAGGTGGTTTCATTCCACAGTTGTTTTAACAAAGAAGGAGTTTTAGTATTGTGAGCTGCTAGTACGCAGAAGTTGGAACGATTCTGTGTTGTTACACACCTCCTTCTCCACCGGATTTTGACTGACACGTACAGTCCTCAAATTTTGTTGGCTGTAGCCTGTATTTGCCTTGTGTTTTAGATAATCAGGCTTAGGAAGTGCTGGGAGCAACCCCATGACTATTTTGTGGTATTTAACCAGTCGCTGTTCTTTCCTTCTGGGAGCTTAAAATTTACCTCAGACAGCATGTCTGTGACTGATCCATCATCTCGTCTGTATATGTTCTTTTCTGTATCTGTTCTTTGAGTTTAAGAGAGATCTCGAGGTCAAGTGACCAATTTTGAATGGGGATTTCCATGCAAATCTGCAGAGAAAAATTTAGAGTTGCACATACTTCTGAGTGTGACTTGATGTAGTATTGAAAACAACAGGTATTAATTTACAGGGACGCCAGAAGCATCAAAGGGCAAGGGGGCAAACCAACCAGGAGGGCACTTTTCGGGTACCCACTGGCCTCACCTGAGTCAGGCCAGCAAGGGGGCGAGTGCCCCCGTATGTCCCCCTTCTCTGGCGTCCCTGGGTATTTATCTGGCGACTGGCGGGTCCAATTGGAACTTGTTCCATTATAAATTATAATGTTGGTGTATTTATTTTTGAATTTTATATTGATATTTCGAATCTGACAAATATAAGTTATGTAGGTCAAGTGATATGTAATTCCAGAAAAAAATTCTCAAAAATATATTTATAGCAAAATTTTATAATTTACGAAGCGGACCCACCAGATAAATACCTGTTGTCTAGGGTAGAGGGGTAATGTCGCAAGAGCTATACTCGACCTTCACCTCAGAATTTGCAGTCACGTTATATTCAACTAATTAACGGGTCTTTTTCGGGTGGTTTATTCAACACCAAAGTGGGTGGAACATCTTGATATATAAGTCAACTTGCACATACGGGTGGAATTGGGTCGATTTGAGATTATAGATGCACGCCCTACGAGTATACCATTTATTGAGGTCTAGGGCGAGTATAGCTCTTGCAACATTACCCCGCTACCGTTGTTGTCTAGTACCACATCAAGTCACACTCAGAAGTATATGTAACTCTTTAACTTTTGCTCCGCAGATTTGCATGGAAATCCCCATTCAAAATCCACCACGGCGGAAGACACACACCATTCGTTGCTCTTTCCAATTTTTCGGCATCTTCCCGCTTACGAAAACTTCTTATTTGATCGCATTTTGCCAATTTAAGCTCAATATATCTCAGTCTTTTTCTAACGATAATCCTGACAGTGAAACCATTCTTGACAGAACACAGGGATATCCCCAATCTATTTATAGCATATCAGGCTGTATCAGGGGAGATAAACCATGCATGCAGTTTATAGAAGCGTTAGGAACAGGCAGTAAACAGCTGATTTCAACAACAACAACATGGTGGCGATTATTTTTGAGTCCCTTTAAAGGCACAAATCCGAGGGAATATTGGAAACTTATTAATAGTATAGATGATAAAAAATGTCATCACCCCATGCCCTCAGTTGATGAATTCTATTCCCATTTTTCAAATGTTACAGGATGTGTTGATACTCCGCTCCCAGAGTCTGTAAAACCAAACTACGATACATCATTACTGAATCGAGATATTAATATCGAAGAGGTCGAAAAGGCAGTACAAGGTCTTAAAACAGGGAAAGCACCTGGAATCGATAAAGTTACAAATGAGGGTTCCTACCCTAAAATGAAAATAGTTTATCTTAAATATTTTAATCTGATTCTCAAAACTGGACATATACCCAAAGAGTGGAATATTGGACTTATTAAACCAATTTATAAATCTGGGAAATTTTCTTCCCCTGATAACTATAGACAAATTACACTTGTCAGCTGTTTGGCCAAATTGTTTACTAGTATACTCAGTAAGAGAATATACTCATTCCTAGAAATAAATGGTATCCTCTCTGTAAATCAAGCTGGATTTCGGACAAACTATTCCACCATTGACCACATACATACATTGAATTCGATGATTGAGTTAACCAATTCTATTAATGGTAGTTTATATTGTGCCTTCATAGACCTGTCTAAGGCTTTTGACAGTGTCTGGAGGAATGGTCTTTGGTATAAACTTATCTCATCAGGTATTGATGGAAAATTATTAAAGGTCATACAAAGTATGTATCAGGATATAAAATCATGTGTTTCAGTTGATGAAAAGATTTCCCCCTTTTTTAAATGTCCAATTGGCGTGAGGCAAGGCGAATATCTCTCCCCGATACTTTTTGCCCTATATCTGAATGATTTGGAGTCATACCTTGGCCAAAACTGTCAAAATCCCCTAGCTTTGTCAGCCTTGAGTGGTAAAGCAATGCACAGATTTGTTAAACTGTTTTCACTTTTATATGCTGATGATACCATACTCATGGCTGACACAGCTGAGGGATTAGAAGAAATCCTAGATTCTTATCATCAATACTGTCTAGACTGGAAACTCAGCATTAACTGCTCTAAAACAAAAATTGTTGTATTTGGCCAAGGGAAATATGAAGATGAGATCTTCTATATTGGAAATGAGCCTATAGAATTATCCAAACGTTATAAGTATCTTGGGGTGACATTTAGCAATGAGAACCAATTATTTATTGATGAAAAGAAAAAAAGGTGTGCTGCGGCCAAAAAGGCTATGTTCTCACTCATTCACAAAATGAGAAAATCACATCTAACCTTTTATGTTATAATTGATATATATAATAAAGCAATCTTACCAACCCTCATGTATGGATGTGAAGTATGGGGATATGGTTCTAATGCTATGATTGAGACAACAGAGTTATGGTTTTTTAAATTCATCTTGGGCTTGAAAACTACAACACCGACTGCTATGGTATATGGTGAACTGGGCATAATCCCAGTTTCAACTATAATTAAACACAAAATGTTATGTTACTGGACCAGAATAATTGAAGGCGAAGGCTGGAAATTGACAAAAATACTATATGATTCAATGATTTGTAGTAAAAAGACTAAGCGTGCCTTTAAATGGGTGAATGGCATCAGAAAAATATTAAATGAAACTGGAATGTCATTTATTTGGAGTGACCAAAATTTATGTAGAAGTAAATGGTTCAAAAATGCAACAAGGGATAGACTAAGAGATATGCACATGCAAGAATGGAGGGGTAAACTTGATACTTCTAATAAATACATATTTTATAGAGCAGTTAAACACAATTATGCAATGGAACCATATCTCAAATACTTCAACCAATCAGATGCAAAGGTCATAGCAAGATTTAGAACCAGAAACCATAGACTCCCTATAGAAACCGGTGATTGGGAGCAATTGGATCTCTCAAAGAGAATTTGTAAAGCCTGTAATGAAGGTATAGGTGATGAATATCATGCTATTTTAGTGTGAAAAAAACTCAAAACACTCCGAATGAAATGTATGGATAAGTACTTCTATGAAAGACCAAGTGTGTTCAAACTAAATGAGTTATTTAATTTGAACACTGATAAATTAAAGCCAATTGTAAGACTTATCAGAGAAATACCTAAGATTTTATGTGCTTAGAAACACTAATGATTTACAATTTAGCAGCCCCAACCCCTATAAAATGAAATGTGAATTTACCGCATACACAATACCCACTTATATGAAGTGAGAATGACATAACCCGGGAATTAAGGCCCACTATATGTACTAGTGCATCAGGCACTAAACATTACAAACCCGACTATACATGTTGCTGCATATGGCAACACCATCGATATTGATGGAACTATAGCTGATCGTGATGGCATGGCGGCCATGTAAGACTAGTACCAGACTGAATTGACCTCTCATATGGAGAGTATACTTAATTGTATAAATTGTGTATATATTTTCATTATAAATTACAAATCAAGTCCAAAATAATTATTATTTGATTTGTATAAAAATGTATATGATGTTTAATCATAAATTTGATAAATAATAATCATCATGTCTGAACATAAAACCTCTCACTCTGGCTCAACTACATTAGTAATACTAATAGTAATGGGTAAGCACTTGCTCAAATAAACTGCTGCTTTCTCTCAGACTATAAATGTTAAAATCTACATATGACTTTAACTTAAGATGTTACAATTTACATCTGACACTTAAATGAGACAGACAATTCCAATGATTATGCTGTACCGCACTTTCCATGTAGGTACCGGTATTAAACATCATAAATATCATAAATTCAGATGGACAGCTGTCAGCAGCTCCTAAGTAGCAAAAGGCTAACCATGTAACTATATAGATAAAATGTGTACCATTAATTAGTTGCTGAGAATGGTGGAACAGAGTGAGAGGTGTTAAACGAAGTTCCTTGACACTTGGGCTGAAATTGTATTTACCGGCCGATTGTGCCATTTGTGGATGAGTTAGGTATATTCCAGTGTAATCTATAATATAATATATTATTTAAAATTAAGGAATCTGCATATACTTTTGTGAATAAATCATTAACAAGTGTCTGGAAACTGTAGAGCATACTTGTAAACCGTACCACTAGTATCAAGTGGACTATACTCACCCTTTGGGCAGCAGAGATATTAGTCCTTCCATCTGTCATGAACACCATGAATTCCCTTGTGACTAACTGCCATTAAAAATCACTGCGGTGTGAACCGAGCTGAATCTGACACAATGTATCAATACTACCATGTTTCAATATATATCCGAATGTGCGAACATATTTAATTTAATACCGGTAACAATTGAATTTGATTTATTATTATTGACGGAACTTCGGAAGTAAAATATAAGTTGAACGTTCTCCGTATAGCAATTAACACAAATGTCGAGTTTCCACAGCATAAATCCACATTGGATGATAGGAAATAAAATCCTGATGAAAAACTAAATATTCGGACCACTTTTGTCGCACTGGTAAAGATAATCACTAGGTCACTGAAGCGACTCGCCCAGACACCGCATTCCATTTATAAGCAGGTCAGCACGTGCTGACCTAATTACACGACCTTGACACAAGTGAGGCTAACTACCCGGTATGCCCAAAGACCAATAAAGAGGGACATGAGTTAAATTGCCATTGATCTGGTGGTCCGATGACCCGAATATATTAATATAATTTAAAATATACCATGCCAAATCGTAATTATCACAGATATATTGCTGACCAAAAATATTATTGCATGCCCTATGTATTATATGACATATATGCCGTATATGGACCATTACATTATATGAAATGATTGCTTCTAAAAGTTAGTTGAAACCTGTAAAACACGTAAAATTTAAGCTTAATGTAATATGTTCTCCTATGAATGAGAGGTGTAAGGCGAGTAAGACAGTGAGTAACACCACACACCACCCTATTACAGATACATGTACGAATACACCCTTTCAATGATAGGCTTAATTAACTAAGATAATCCGTACAAATTCAAAATATGATAATATGTATCTATAGAGCAATAATTGTAATCCGTATTCAATTACTGTATTTAAAAATGAATTGCTAGTGGTGGTGGGTGGTTTTAAGTACGCATGTGATGGCACTGGGCCCTACCTGATTATCAGCTGCCATGTGTCGCAAAACGACACTGGAAGGGATAGTCAGTGGGATTGTATTTTGATTTTGTATTTTGTATTTTGTCTTGTATGTCATATATTTTCTTGACGAAGGCAATAAAACTATTGAAATGAAATAAAAACAGTCCACATGACAGTTAATCCTTATATAAACATGACAGCTGGTGAGTGTAAAGTTGATCAGTTGATGACGTAATTATCTGTATCAAATTGGATAAATTACTAGTGTTATGTTTGGCATATATAGGCCTATACTACAATTTAAAGTATGTTGAGTGAACTTCTGATACTAGCACTGATGACGCCGGGTACGGTACATCGCGCGACTGATATTAGTTGTGCATCTATACTTTATAGTATCATTTCACTTAAGAGGTCAACAAACAAAAACATCAAAAACAAAATTTTAAGAACCACCGTGCGATTTTACACCAAATATTTCAGAGTTTTCAAAGCCAATAAATAATAAAAAATACTTGCAATGATTTATACATAAATTTTGGCAGTTGGCGATTAAAGTTTTCAAATAAATATTGTGCTATATATACAAGAGAGTAAACACCATTGTTTATATTCGCGAAAAAGTATCATAAACATTGGATTGGATTTGTTCAAGACTGACAACAGTTCAAAACGTCTTAAAACTTCTTTTGTTGGATCTAATTATTTTCTGGTATTGAAATCGTACATATATATGGTGGTCACGTGGTGTCAAATCGGAGAGGGAATCTTTAAAGATAATGGCATGACAATGATGCTATGGCATCAACGAAACAACCGCCGACTAACATCATATACCCGCAGGTGGCAAGGTCTGCTCGATCGGTCGATACAAGAGACACAACACGTCACGGGTCTCCAGGAATCAATGTGTGAGAGCTGAGCATTTTTAACAACACATCGTATGACTGCCTGCAACCAGTGAGGACGAGACGTATATTTGTGCAGTTTCATTCTAGCGATTGGCATCATGTATTTGTCTGTATTCACTATAATTTTGACAAGCATTGGCAATGTGCATTGCAGAAAGTTTATGATAGTTGATGATTTATCACCAGTCGGGTGTGCACCATTCCCAACACGAGTTGAGACGACTCACTCAGAGATACAGTGTGCCGGCTTTTGTGAAGGTTCCTGCAAAGAGTTTTCTTACGACGAAGAGAGAAACGAGTGCTATTTGACAATTGGCACCCTTGAAGCCATTCCGGCGTCACGGAAAGTGTTCAGGAGTTTCGAAGGTTAGTATTTTAAGTCGAGTAAAATTATTTGGTGTAGCGAACTATAGGGACTTACAATTCGCAGATCCGGGAAACTCCATGTGCACACGCCTTAGTCAGTTTTGAAGGTAAGTTTATGCGCATGTTATCGTGTAAGTGGGCACATTGTGTGGCGTTTTTCATACACGATTATCAACAAACCAACCAGGGACATGGCTAAAGCTGAACACAACAATGCAAATTTAAAGGTACTCAATCCGATTCGAAGGTTCCCATATCATCAGATTCCAACAACAACAACATTTTTTGAAATGCCGCTTCAGTTATCAGAATCGATCAATTGCCCAAAAATAATGCTAACCACAGTCAACTACAGTATTAAATTGCCAAAAACCTGTTATTTATCAACGTTTTTTTCAACGAAATGTTGCCGGTTGTCAAATATCTGACACAAAAAAGCCACTGGATTTTACAGTTATCGATCTTCATCCGCTATATGGTCAGATAAGTTCTTCTCGTCGACAGTTTACTGGGCCACCTATAATTAAAATAATAGATTTCAAACATCGAAATCTGATCACTCTTGGCTTTGATTGGTGGGTTCCTCGACTCGAATAAAATATTTTTTACCCCCGAAGCCAAAGAAATAGTCATTTACGAGCATTAATTCGGATTGAGTACCTTTAAGCTTACCAAACCATTATCGACAAGAATAACATATTGTCGGGGATATCGCTACCCCATGCAGATAAAGTGAATATATATATATATTGTGTATGCGATTTGAAAAAATATGTGATATGCGCACGACTTATAATTATTTCTAAATGGAGAAACAATGAGATGTTGGCCCTTTAACATCCAGGGAAGTGGCTAGAGAGTCTCTATTAGGCGCGTCCGCCTCAAATAGAAATGGCCAATGAATGTATGAAAATAACATATTTTTTAATACTTCCAAAATAGACATCGCAATTATGGATATATTTTTTATATCTGTATGTATATGTACACATATTGGCTTTTCCTTGATTCGTTCAGATCAGCCAAATACTGCAAAACTAACAGTTTTATGTAAAATAACAATTCTTTTGTTCAACAGCATCAATTTTCCCTACCAGTATCATAGCAATTTAACAGGACCCGCCAGCGTCATAGCAAATTAGCAGGATCACACTCAACCAGGGGTGGATACCTTGAAATCTTATATTATTATTTAAAGATATATGCAAAATGTTTGTGTTTATGTTCATTGTTTGTGCCCATGTTTAGATATAATTTTACAGAATACAGTTACAACAGCCAATTTGGTGTGTGGTACAGAATTGGGATAAATGATACACAAACATTGCGCCAGAGCAAGATCCTGTGTGAATGTGAACGAGGACACCTGTTCGAGGTCAAGAACCAAGAGATGCTCGACTGGTTGATCAGCTTAATGGTATATACAGGTGGGTATGAGAGGTGTTGCTTTGGCTGAATTGGTCACTCTCTTTGGTTTTTGTCATAAAGTTTCCCAGGTTGTGGAAAATTGTGATCAAGTTACCCAGGTTAATATAATTTCATGCATGTATAGCAACCAGATATTCATGATTTCTGATCAAAATTAGAATTAGAAGGTTTATTTGGGCACATACAGGACGTGTTTGTCATTGTGTGATGATTCTTTTATTTAAATAGTTCCAGTTTCATGGTTGAGGCGAATGTCATGTACGTCATTTTACGCCCACGAGATGCGTATGGAACGTACGTTCCATACGAATTTGTAAATATGGAACAGCAATAACACTGTACTTCTATAGGAACAATCTTGTAATAAATTGTAGTATTGTAACACATGACTTAATTTCATCGGTCTTCTCCTTGTTATGTCTCTTAAATGTGTTCGTATACCAACAATGTGAACAAGCACAAAGGATCGATATCACAAAATGGCGTCCAATATGGCGGTTGTTTTGAATATACCTGATTAGTTTGATCTGATCATGTGGATGATGTGTCGTTTCTTTTCTTATTTATATAATACCGAGGCATTGCGTTGTCCACGAAAAGAAACACTTGGGACTCCTAATACAAGATGGTGCTCAAATGGTGTCGAAAACTGGAAAGAGAAAAATCGGCAACTTACCAAATATTTTTTGATAAACTGATCTTATGGTCAATTGTGATATGTTTTTTTTTCATCGCGGATTATCATCCATGCAGGCTATATAATGACCAAACAGTTTAATCCCAGTTTCTAGAAATTCTGTATGAAAATTGTGAAAACCATAGCACAGAGTAAGTTCATAAGGTTCATGTAATTGATACCCCAAAATGCCCACAATATTTAAGATGGCAGTAAATATGGTTGCCGGGATAGCAAATTAGTGAAAATTTCTATATCTTAATTTCTTTACATTCAGTTTCCCCAAAAACACAGACTCAATAAATGTAAAATTAAAACTCCACGTTGAACATGAATATCACGAATAAATCTAACTTTCAAATTTAAGACAAATTCAACATTGATACATTTTTCAAAACCGTTCCTATTTTGTAGCCCTATTTTCAGCGAATGCTAGTAATTATCGGCAACTAAAATATTAATGCAGCAAATAAATATGGCAATCAAATTCCATATGGTCATATCTTGGTCAGTATTTGGCAACACTCGCTCTGTCGTATATGAGTCTGGTGATCTCTCCAATAAATCTGTTTGAGAGGAAGCGTTTTTGACCGGGGCCGATTATAAGCGGTAAAACTTTCTTCAGTCTATAAGCTACGCTAGTGTATATGTCACATTCAACAGCAAAATTGGATGCCAATTTCTTAGAAGATGCATGTCTTTGACTTTCTTTTGAATAAGAGTGACCAAGACATGTTTGTTGTTTAACGGACATTTCTCAAGTTGAACATTGATTAATTTAGGGCAAATAGAAGGGCGTTAAATAAATCAACCCAAAAGAATTGGGACCAGGAGTCTTCTCTTCTTCATTATTTTCGACGCCGACGTGAGTTCATTATGTTTTGGGGCCTTTGCGCTTTTCCCTATTTTTTGGGGGATATCCTGGGAACATTTTCGTTTTTGGATGATTTCGTTGATTTGTTGCTTATGGACCGGTTGGTGCATGGGAGTCAAGATTCTGGTAAAAGCTGCGCGCCTCATCGATAATTTGTGTCTGGGATGATAAATACTCACATCTATGAACATTAAGGGAGATTATTGTCTTAGATACATATATTTTTACCAAATTAAGAAGGTATTTGGCAGGTTACTCGTCCTGTTTGAGCCTTTGGGCACTAGACCGAATCATGTCTCCTCAATATTATCTTTTCTCAGATCTTGAATTTTAGAATCTAAATAATCAAGTGTTTTCTTCGAGACTGGTGTTAGACTGGTCAAGTTTCAATTCAATTTCTTTTCGATCACATATCAGTTTATTTTCTCTTAGCTTCGATTCCAGTTTGTGATAGCGGGGGGGGGGGACTTAATGTTATCCCCGCGAATTTACAATAACAGTGCGTTAAGGAATATCTGTTTAGTGATCATGGGGTTTCGACAGGGAGTGCTATTTGGCCGTACAGTGTCACATCTGACGTTTTGCTCGTGTATAACTGTTTTCCAGTCGATACATAATCTCTTTCGTGCTGTAGGGATTTATTGACTTTCCAACAGCCCTTTCCGAGTTGTTAAATTTGAATAAGAATTTAATCATAGAGTGGTCCGATCTATAAGCAGGTAAAATTTATGGGCCAGATTCGAGTAAACGATCTAAAGAAATCATAAAAAACTACAAGATTGCCATTTCAATTGGGGATTTTCTTCGCTATGTAGTTCGTCTTTCGTTTTTATTTTTCAATCTCCATGCATAGGTCCATAAGTTTGAGACTGTCGGCAAGATTATTCAGAGTTTTTTGGGTTATTAACGTTGCTATAATTGAATGTATCAAGTTCTTGTTCTTACGTGATGTTCCAATCACCATAATTAATGATTGAGTATTGCTTATGTCTAAAAGAAGTTTGTTAATATTATTGTAAAAGTTTGATTATCGTCATTGTCACGAGACTAATATTTTGGATCGATATACCTAGGATAATGAAATTCCCTTCATTATCCTAATTATGAATTCGATAGAGTTATCCCTATTCCCTGTGGTGTTCGATATTCGAAGTTATTATGAAAGAAGAATGGAACCCCACGGGATTGAGAAGCCATTACTTTTTTGATACCCCATTCTTCTGATGCCTTGTTTTATCTCGTAGGTGATGGAACAGATCTCGGCATTTTTCGTTTTGGTTAAGCCCTTGATATTAGACATAGGAAAATACAAGTACGCAGACGGATTGCCAATCTTGATCAAACAAATTATTAACACATATGTATGTATTGCATACATAAAATAATGTGTATACACAACATAGGTGACAACATTTCAGCAGTCACACTCTTGAGAGTGGGTAGGTAATAACATATATATATATGTACAAATGAGATAACGATAGAGACTGGGCCCTGATTGGTCAATAGCCGTGGGCGTTTTTTGCACAAAAAGATCATCACGCATCTTCCCTATGATTTCCCTAGGTAAAATAGCCACTGTCACAGGAATTAACCCTTTGTAGTGAAGTTTGAATTTTGTGGTGTGGTCTAAAATATGACATTATTTCTTTAGTGCTGTTATGACACCAGTTACGAAGACAAAAGATTTAAATGCGAATTCCCTGCTAGACATACATGATTTTTTTTGCATAAAACGTTCCCGCAAATGTCAATCTTTCAGATTTAAAGAAAATATGGACCTTGGATTTATATTGTAAACAGTATACGCTAAAACATTTGCACTGAGGCCTATGGAAAATATTGACACCAGTGTAGCCATCCGCCCTTCAGGACAGTCCACAACCATTCACTTCACTGGTCGCCGATAGAGTTATCCCTCTTCATTCAATTCGAAGTTAGCGTGATTTGATTTCTAGAATTTGGAAAGCAGTTCGAGTCTTTTTTGGTGGAATTAGAAATACTAACCATTCGAGTCGTGCTTGGCACTAGTATGACCCTCGACGCTTGCTAAGACTGTGTAGGTTTCTGAGTATGTAGTTAGGATACCTCAATTGATTTCAACAAAGCGTTCGCGGATAGGTGCATATAATATGGCGCAGGGATTATGTGTTGTTCTGTTGCTCTCCGTACTTTCCGTGGATACTTTGTATATCCAAATAATCACATGTAAAGCATGTGGATGACTTGTGTGCATATATAGGACATGCACATTTATCAGAAGGGGTAGCTATGTTAGTATAGAGTTTGTTGAGTTACAAACGCCTGGCATCGACGGTCTACATGCACATTGTAGAATGCGAAATGTTAAGGCGTATATCTCCTGGAATATATTCAGTCAACTCTAGAATTCACATTATTTAAAAGGACAAGTGAGTAACAATTAAATTAACAGAAATGAATGTGTTTGTTATAACCTGATGATAACGTGTTGGTTGTTCATTCTAGAAAAACTTGTCCTCGACACAAAGTTACTGTCTTTATTAACAAAGACTTTATAAAACATACTATTGCTGTGTCTAGAGTAAATCGAAGTCTGATACCATCTTTATGTCATCCCCAATCCTGTATGTTTATATATCTAAATTCAGGGGCAGCATGAAGAGACCAACCATGGCCATGCTGCTGCTGTACAATATACAATCATATACTTGTTTCTGAAACATGTAAATGAAACAATCCTGCTCGTAAATGAAAAAAACGGCGTTAAAGCACGCTTGCAAAATCAACATCTGGTGACGCCCATTATTTGGAAATACAACTGTTCGTATCATGTTCGCGTCATGCTCGTTTGTGATTGTCTTTCCATTTCGGTACGTGTTCGTGCTTCAACTGACACCGAGGCTGGTGGCGGTTCTGCGATCTGCGATACGCAATGTTCTCATACTATAATCACAATGACTGATATCTAATCCATTCCATGAATAATTTCGTGGAATAAAATACTGGTTTTTTTCAAACAAAAGCCCATATTTCATATGTTCGATTCTTCATTCGAATTCCGTCCAACGGTAATCCCTTTGATTAGATCCAAACTCATGCTCGCCTGCCAAATTTATTTTTCCGCTATATAGAGATTAATGGAAAACTACATATATAGAGGGGCCCAACGGGGGATAACTTTTTGCATGGATAATCTAAAAGTGGTATTGTTAATTAAGTTAATTACAAATAACATTCTGGCATTTCATATACACCAATTAATAACAATGTTATCCGTTCTGGTGTATCTTGCACTCATTCTATTGACATATACCTTTCGCATATATATGTTGCAAAAAAAATGGAATGAAAATGGAAGATAGAAATACAATAATAGGATCATTAAAATTTCAATTTTTCGAACTGTTGCTTCTATTCGCACTGCGGTATGTTTTGCTTTTCAATCTTGTCACCCATTTGTCTTGACACTTATAATCCCATTATCGTTGGAAGTGGTTCAAAGTATCTGGCTTGAGAGTGGCATACTTCCCCAAGCGTTATTTCGCATCAATGTCAATCAGAACGAATTATGAACAGGGTGTCTGGGTTGAATTTAGTTCTGCATAACTATGTAGTACTTACGTAAGGTGAGGAATATGTTTTTTACTCTGCATTGTTGCTATAGCGGTGAAGAGCAAAAAGGATATTACAGCCATTTTGTTACTTCATTTATAAAGAGTTTTACTGCCGAACATTGAAATAAAAAGTATAAATTGACAAAGTTCTCGGATGAATGGCTTCTGAAATTCTCATAAAAAAACAATATGTCTTGGTTACCAAATACGCGTGTTTATCCAATATTGGAACCATGATTACCAACAGTTTTTTTTTTCAATATTGTCCGAGATTTCCATCAAACTCCCATATAGGCACATCAATCTATGAGTTCTATATTTATACCATATGACAAAGGGGGTGTCGGATCTGACAACAGAAGGCAGGACACACAAACACCACGCCAGCGCACAGGAATGGAAGTAACAACCCCGTATAAAGAGTCGATTGGTAACAGACATGGGATCATTCGATCAACAAAAATATTTTAGGACAGTAGAGTGGCTGATTATAATGTCATTGTACTTATGGGGATAACGGTATGGTGTTTTGTGATTTCGGAAATGTACAGGGCGAATATACTGTGGCAAATTTATTTAATCGCCGACGGTGGAGTATTTGCTACAGACTATTCGCCCTGTACCTTTCTGAAATCACAAAACACCACACTGTTATCCACATTCTCATTTTCTTCGAACTTAAAAAGTTATTTCAACACACACGAAATGTTCCGCCATGGAAAACACTCAGCCAATTCACGACTTGTTATTGCACTGAATAAAATATAGTACATGTACCTTAATTAGCATCGCTGTTATCGGTAAAATGCAGATAAAGATGAAAATTTGCCACATCAAATAGAAATAAATATGCACAACAATTAGTTTCCGCATGTAAATGATGTCTGTTTAGATGTTTATCACATACAAATTACCTGACCCAGATCGGCCAGTTTTATTTAAAGTGATCTGAGACACTCCGGTATGGTGATCAAATAAAAATGTAGAATAATCTTGTTCAAAGTAGTAATTTTTACAAATAGGATATCCAAATTGACAACACACACCGTCATTTTTATATATGAATTAAATGCAGTGTCTCTCGATGGCGAAATCGTTTTCGTTAGTTTATCGCCGATAGATGCGTCCCGAATCGAGTTGTAAATATTTAAAATTGAGCGTAGTTCTGACGATGTTTTCTATTGGAGTGGTACGGTCGATTTGCTTCAAATTTTTGGCGATGCTATTAGAATCTTGCATTCCCCCAGTTGGCATAGGACCTCAATACTAACTTATCAGTTTCACGCACCCGAGCAAGTACATAATATGTCTTTAACAGCGAACTCTTTATGTCAAGAAATTTGGTCACCTATATCGAGACAATGATATTTAGGGGATAACGATGTGGTGTTTTGCGATTTTGGAAAGGTACAGGGACTGTATCAAACTTCTAAAACCGGATGAATTAGAACGTACGCAATGCCTGTTTTAATTTTTGCATTGCTAATTGAATTATGCCTCCGTCTTACATATTGTTATTGTCTGATAGCCCAGCCCTCCCCGATAAAGCACTACGATCACATACCACCTCTTGCCCACCTGTTCCCTATAACTTGGATCGGCCCTTTGTGGGCGAATCCTATTGTAATGATTAATATTATGACTTATCGGGCAAGAGTTGGTATGTTCTATGAGCGTGCAGTAAGTAAAAGGGAAAGAAACTAAATATGTTGTGTTCACTTAGCCTCTTTGTCATTTCCATGCACTACGTTCCATTAGTATAACGCAAAACTTCACTTTCCTCATTGTTCTGAAGTATTATATGTTGAATAACGATTGTATTCTTCCCAAATATATTCTTGAAAGGAATAATTTCAGAGTCAATGTAATCTTTAGCCAACTTTCCTTCAATGTTGCGATAAACTTAATATCTCGATCACCACTAGTATCTTTATCACACTTATGTCGTGCAATTTATGAAATAATGAAAAGTTTATTAATTAAATATGGAAGCGTTCACCCAAATCATGGATCAAACGCATCTACACTATTGATTATGTGCCTCAATGTACAAAGTCTATTGCCAAAGCTTGATACCATTATTGCCGAATGTCAAAATTATGATATACTTGAATTTACCGAGACGTAACTATCAGATTGAACCTCGGACTCGGAGTTGACTATACCGGGCTTCAACAGCCCTGAAAGACTTAATCGTCCTACTCTCGGTGGAGGTATCGCGATTTATGTCCACAACTCACTTCATTTCAAAAGGCGAAAAGATATAGAAATACTCGGCCTGGAACATATAAGGTTAGAAATCTTCACGCACACGAACAGCTTCCTTTTTGGAACCTTCTATAGACCTCCGAATTCACCTTTAGAACTCTGGGATAAAATATACACTTCGCTTGATGGAGCGATGGACACAAAAGAATCCAGAAATCACACAATTATTACTGGCGATTTCAATTGTAACCAACTATATGCACTGAACCAAAATATAAATGTGGGAAGTTTGGTATGAAGCAGCTTATAGAACAACCAACCTACTTCACTGAAAATTCCAGATCACTCTTAGACCAATAAACCAGATTTTGTACAGTCGTGTGAGATTTTAGATCCTTTTTTTTGCAGAATTGGTTCTATATCACTGCCCAATCGTACTTACCTTGACTATTTGTAAAGCGACGTCGAACCGATTCATCAACAGAAGAATATGACAATACAACGAGGCAATTTCAGTGCAATGAATGAAGAATTGCAAACTTGGGGCTCCGATAAACCATTGAAACATGTAAATTTTACAGAACTCGCGACGGTGGTAACTAACAAAATAAATGAAGTCGCGATAAAACACATTCCAAATAAAATTGTTACAATTAGACCAGATGAACCCGAATGGATGTCAGGCCACATTCGTCTCCTTATGAGGCAACGCAAACGATTATATACCAAAACAAAATAGAATATGAATTTAACCCAACCAAAACTGAATCCCTCTTAGTTAGTAGGAAAGAAATTAAACCTAGCCACCCCCATCTCAAAATGGCAAATCAATCAATATGCGAAGTAGCTACACATAAACACCTAGGTCTAACCTTTAGTTCCGATGGTAAATGGAAAGACCATATCGCAGATATTGAAAAACGAGCCTGTAGTAGGCTGTCCCTGCTGGGGAGGTATAAATTTAACATTGACAGGAGGTCACTAGAAAGAATATATTTATCATTTATTCGTCCTGTCCTGGAGTATGCCTCCTCAGTTTGGGACAACTGTAGCAACGAAGAAGCTAACGAATTAGAAGAAATCCAATACGAAGCCACAACAATCGTAACTGGCGCGACAAGATGTTGTAGTAAAGAGGGCTTGCTCCAAGAAACTGGGTGGGAGACACTTACAAATCGACGCCGAAAAACCAAGCTGACCCAATTTTTAAAAATGGTGAAAAAGTCAACACCCGCCTACCTATATATATATATGTCCCCCTATATCAGGGAGTCTAACAAATTACTTCAGATCTAAAGACATGAAGCCGGTTTTTTGTAATACTGAAGCATATAAAAAATCGTTTTTTCCTTCAGCTATGAGTCTATGGAATGATCTACCACCGGAGGCCAAAAACTGTGAAACCATATCGGACTTCAAATCTTTTCTTAAAACTGACCTCGTCGTGAGCCCCCGTTACATGGAATTTGCTTGCACAAGACGAAGTCAAATTTTCCATTGTCGACTACGACTAGGGTGTAGCAATCTGAATTACGACTTATATCGCAATCATTTACAAGACAATCAATAGTGTATATGTGGCGAAGTTGAAACAGTATCACACTTCTTGCACTATTGCCCAGTCTTTGAAGCCGAGAGAGACATGTTTCAGCAACCTTAATAATTTGGAAACAAAAACACTCTTAGAAGGTTTAAAATCACTTCCCTTATCCAAAAACATTGAGGCTGCTATGACGACTTCAAAAAGCAACTGAAAACATTCTTATTCCAAGAAGCATTCAAAGACTTGGAATTAAAACCGAAGAAGAAGTCCCGTAAGCACGTTAGCAAGTAGTCTTGGTCAGCAAGGGTTTCCAGGCTATACCAGGTGAAAACTAACGTCACGCGCATTCTTATTCCAAGAAGCAGTCAAAGACTTGGAATTACAACCGAAGAAGTCCCGTAAGCACATTAGCGAGTAGCCTTGGTCAGCAAGGGTTTACAGGCTATACCAGGTGAAAGCTAACGTCATGCGCATCAACCAAGAAAAACACCAGCTGAACTTAACTCGTGTACATATGTGTTTGATAACTGTTTTTATTTTTATCTTAAAATACCAACAAAAAAACTAAACAAAAAATACTAATGTAAATACTATTTGTTTATAATATTCTATCTTTTATACTGTTTGGATCACTAATTAAGCACCTTAGTCTCATCAATATTTTTCGTTTCAATTTTACTCGTTTCCCGATCTATCCCCATTTTACCCCCTTTTCATGTTATTTTTAGCTTGTTACCCGTTCGCCAATTTACCAATTTTTTCGCTGTTAGTATTTTTTAGCATGTTATCACCCCCAATTTACCAGTAACTTTTTAATATTTTTCGATTTGTAATTTTATGCGCTTTTGTATTTCTACATTTTTGTTGATGTCCATAATTATGTCTTATATTTGCAATTGTATTTTATGTTTAACATGTCAAGCGTTTTAGAGCACTTCGGTGGATTTTACGCTGTACAAAACTGTTATTTGTTTATTATTTATTATTTATATTCGCTAACATTCAGATATATATAGAACTAACTGGCAGATTCAAGCCATATTATACACAAACCTGATGTATACGATCTTAGGCTATGCATGGAACAAAATTAAATACACATTAAAATCAAAATTAAGTTATGTGTAATATCGATCCCAAAGTACCCTGCCAAAACCTGCTACGATTGGAAGGGGGCTGTCAGGCACATTATAATTATCAATAACAACTGTAATTTCATTGGCAGTAAGCATAGTGCTTATCTTAAGCCATCTCCTACACATATAAAATATTGAATGGTAACCGTTTCATACAAACAAAAATAGAATGTACATTTCGATGTATATAAATGTACATCGAAATGTACATTCTATTTTTGTTTGTATAAAACGGTTACCATTCAATATTTTATATGTGTAGGAGATGGCTTAAGATAAGCACTATATTTACTGCCAAATCCCAGTATAACCATCAATATCTTTCATCATCATACCGTGAACTTTGTACATTATATTGGTTAAAATAAAATACGTTTAAACTAAACTTATTTAATCGGCGACGACCAAAGCGACGCCATAGTTATGTCTATATAGCAGCCAGCTACCAGAAGTCAGGCGCTGTCAAAATTGACGCTTTGGAATATCGAACGGTGGAGCGCTGAACTCAACTAATCTTTGAATTGAATTGAATTGCAACCAGTTTATCAATAATTGACCCCCACAAATCTTTGATGTTTCAATCTGTATAGTAGCAGCTTGTGAATTAATACGTGATATTTAAAGGTATAAATATTGTACATGTATATGGTCATAATAAAGAATGGTTGTACGTTTGTTATCATGACATCTATGACATCCGCGTCATGAGGTGTCAAACTATTTTAATGAAACTAAAGTAACAATAACACATACCAGATCCTGTCGTTGGTCGAACATGATGATTAAATGTAGCCTAGTCAGTCTGTTCTCTCGAAATCGCACATTGCCTGCCTATAATACAACTTGTTTTAGATAGTTGATCTGCTTATAATCGCCTCATTTTGAGTCGATAGTGCGCTGAAAATGAGAACGTTTTAGTCACATTTTCGACTCACGATGAGTCCATTCTAAGCAGACTGTGTGCGGAAAATGACACAAATAAGCCAACTCACGACTCTTCAGGTGTACGCTCTTTACATGTTTTTTCACTGTGGCCCGCGCCATAAAATGAAATAACGGATATGACTCCATCATCTGATTATTTCAGTATCAACTAATCACATTATGTACCTATCTCACTGTATATGTCTATTGTGTGCGTATTTGCGCCTAGTTCACACGCATTTAGTGTTGTGGCTATTTAAACGTTAGAAATATATACCGTCAAATGCTCTGGTTGAGTCTTCATGATAGTGTATGTAGGGTTCGATCACAGAAATTAATTTATAATTCGTATATATAAATGATCATGCACATGTCAGTTTAATGTATGTCGTACGGGCCTCGGGAATATAATTAAAACATCGCGAACTGGACTGCGCTGATTGCTTGTTGAAAAACGCTCAATTTGGGATCTGACCATCAGCGTTGATAGTATTAAAACTGTCTGTAATGTTGATTATAAACACACGAATTATTTTTCCAAACGCGGAGCCATATCTCTATGAACGAACAGAAATCTAGTCCAAATTCAAATTTGTGGGCGACTGATGCACCAGAAGAATATTAGTTCGAGGTTTGGTGAGATAAAATGTCTATGATATGTGGAAATCTATAACAAAAAATATTTACTACATGCGATATTTCTGTTTACGTAGATGTTTGAGAGTCACAATATGGATTGGTCAAGATAGTTACAGTTAATTCGTATAGCATATTAGAGCACGCAACGCCATGTGCAACATAAGCTTATAGACTCTAGATTTCAATATAATCGTTTATTCTCATAAACGATAACACATACGGTGATATCACTGCACATATGGTAGTTCCCATTGCCGCCGATAAAACAATGCATAACACTTAAAAGTTGTCACCTCTTTCCGACCACGTCTCCTCTAATGAAGCTTAAAGACCCCCTTAATTTTCGAGTCACCGATTATTTTTGTTTATAGTGCATTGATATACGGTTTTAATAACAATCTATGCCATAAAATATTATTAAAATACTATAATTCATCACAATTTTAAACGTCTGTGCCTCAGAAGATGACCATAGAGAAATAGAAAACAGCTGAAATCATAAAAAGATTACCCCCCTTTTCTCTCCCAGAAAGCAACAGAATTCAAACTAAAAATGTATTTTCAATAGAAGGGGAATAACTCAATCTTTAAAATATAGAGTTATTCCCCCTCCATTGAAAATAATACACTTTGCACAACAAAACCAGATGAAACTTAAGCATAAAACACATTTGTACCTCAACAAAAACAACATGTTCACAGTTTATTACACTGGATAAGTTGACAATACAATGTTTTGGAGCTTCCTCTTTCAAATGGTGTATAATATGGCATATATTTTATATATGTGATCTGGGGGTTCGAAAATTAAGTGGGCCTTTAACTGTATTACGCCATAGCAAATTGGGGATATTCAGGTATGGCGAATGTCGAACGTCGTGCAACCTGGTAAATACACTGGACTGGAATAGTGGCAATCGGAAACAAGCTTGCTATAATACCAATGATCTGTTAGAAAGGTAGCATACACACTCAGGACAATTCATATGCTTTATATGTGTACCGTCGGATAGAAGAAGAATATCACAAACGGACTGTTGACGTTATTATGCATGATTTAACCCTTTACCCAACAAAACGGCCAAAACCGGCCAAATAAAGCTTCAACAGCCTACGTCTAATACGTATTTTATATACCACAACCTGAAGCTGTCTGACCGTTTAACTACATGTAATATGGTATAGTTATCAACAGTTGAGTAGTTCGTCATCTCATGTTTGTGAAAATGTTCTGCTGTTGCAGGTCCCTCTCACATGCATCACTACATTGACGGATCAGATGAATCAAGCTTTGGTGTTTGGAAAAACAGAAATGACGAGCCACTGTGGATTGCAGATGATATGGTTCTAAACAGCTTTGGTGGAGATCAACATTGCGTGACCATCATTCACAGAGCAGGCGGCACTCCGATTCTCATGAACGACTATTACTGCGATTCCACATACGCAGGATATCGCCACAGATATGTTTGTGAACTCTGAGCAACTGCAAATTTGTCATTGGTTTGTTATGTTAAAGATACATAATCGGATTTGACGCCCCTAAATTACTATTTCTTCGTGGGTAGAAAATGTGTTTACATTTGTGATAACACGTGTTGGGGAATTCCAATTTGAAGTAAGAATCACCATATATGGAAGTTGTAAACAACACTCGCTCATCGTCCAAACTGCCAAGAAAAACCGTTATTATCGGACTTTTTCTGCAAATATGATATAGGGATTGGTATTTATTGGTAATAAACTAATTTGGATAACTAAATCGGTTTTTTTTTGTGTGTGTGTGAAATTCTGTTGTTGCTCTAACTGGATCATACGGGGACCATCCAATCGGATTATGTATCTTTAAGTGGTGTTTATATGTGTTGAATAAATGTAAAACAGCTACCGGTATCATTGATTCTTTGTAAGTGGATTGTCAATAAATTCCAAGTTCAAGCTATACTAACCACCATTTTCACACTCCTTCGCCATTAGGGATTCTTAGTGTCACTCTATTTGAGAGATCTGAGATAATATAGACATAACTCAAAGGCAGTGATCACGCAGGGCCGCACAATCTTTTGGCCAATTCTGATTTTATTTGGCCAAATTAAAACAAACTTTGGCCAAATCAAGTTAATCCTCATTTTCTGGGCTCACAATTAATGAATATATATAGAATACACCCATAGTAGCCGAGAATACCAAATTTTCACCACGAGTGGAATTGTTGTTTTAACCACGAGCCTTTTGGCGAGTGGTTGAAAATTTTGTACGCTCGGGTACTATGCGTGTATTTTATTATGCCATAATTATTATTTTTTTTAATTTTGTTCGCGAATTCAACTAACCCCGCTATTTACTTTGAATGGGTATCCTCACCCAGAGACACACATAGGACGCTATAAGGAATGTGCGTCACGCGTAGTGATGCTTACATTAACGTCATGACGTCATCCTATTTCTGAGCGATCAGTCACTTGGAATTATCATTCATATGTTTCCTAGTTAATATAACACGAACAAGCTACATTTGATTGAAATTCATGCAATTTTCCTCATATCTAATTGATATCATGACAACTTCCAACTTCAAATGAATATGACATAGGAACTATTTTGCTAACTACGATGTAGTTCTACTATGGGTATACACGTTTAACACATGAAATTACGTTTGAAAATTTACACCCACAGTAGAAATTTATACCCACAGTAGGAAGCTGTATTTACAAAATAGGTGTTATACACACAATATAACAGGCAATTGTGGTTTAAATGTGTTTTATTTTAAAATCTAACAGTCTATATAATTATTTATTCCACAACTAGTGTCGCCAAGAAAGATGACATACATTACGTCAATTATCCGTTTCGGATGATGCCCCGAAAAATACTGGTTATTCATCATAGTTAGATCACAAAAATTTAATTTACCTGACACAACGGTGTAGAAAGTATATTGTCAAGTAACAATGGTTGGATTAAATAATTCTAGACACGGTACTTGAAGGTATGGACATAGAAATAACACAACTTGCATCATAATCTCGAATCTTTTATGGAATGAGTTGCGGATGGCGAAATGATTTATTTCGCGAGAGCGTAGCTCGACCGATTCTATGTCCATACCTTCAAGTACCGTGTCTAGAATTATTTAATCCAACCGTTGTTAATTGACAATATACCACTAGCCACCATCTACCACTCAGCCTCATGACACTCAAATGATTCATTGGTGTTAATCCTCATTACTGTTTTATTGCATTTTTATAGTGCACAGCCGTTAGTGCCTTTTGTTACCCATTGAGCTGTATCATCTAATCAATTAGCAGATGAGAATACTATATATTTATTCTCATGTCGCTCCCGTGATAAAAATCAATTTGAGTATTTTAATTAGATTTCCAATTTTGGGGTAAAAACAACTTTGGCCAAATGAAATTTATTTTGCCCATTTTCTAAAAAAAAAATATAATCGACCTATACTTTGAAATAGGTAATAATACTAAATAATGTGATTTTTTTATTCTGAAATCAGCAGATAATGGACTCATATCCGTTATTCCATTTTATTACATATCTGTGTATGAATACCACATGATCACATACTTTCCTAGGTGTCTGGTAATTTTCAATACCAGCACATGTGCTAATCTGTGTCGGACTATTTTATTGAGCAGTTAGACTGGTTCGCGATGTTACTATTTTTAGCAACATAATCATTTCAATTCAATTCATATCTGGGGAAAACCCGAAGGTCAAGGAAATGCGGCAGTTTCAAAACAAAATCACGCACTCCCGACCAAATAGATAATAAAAATGCAATGTAACTCTATGCCAAATAATAGTGATCGTTGGAATTTTTCTTTAAAGTTATTAATCGTGTTAACATTATTATTATATTAGGCATCTGTGACTGAGAGTACCAGCGTAGCATAAAATTAAAAAAACAAACAACATTATTTACCTTTTAAGTTCTGGTCGATTTGTTGACACAGTATATTGCATTCTTGTGAATCGACGACCATTCAGAGATTTTTGTTATTTTCCATTTAAAGTGAATGAATTCCTTGAAATATCCTATGCATGGTCATGGTGTGACCTAGTTTCACTTTCACCAATTTCCAACTTTCAGCGACGAAAAGTCAAATAAATTTTTTAATCCATGATTGAAGAGTAAGTTGGCTTTGGATGACAATGGTCGGTATATATTCTTTTTAACACAAAACACAACTTTATGTGAAGTTTGACGATCCAAACCAGTTGAATTAAACAGAATAATAACACATTTCCGACACCAGGTGAAGTATAAACAAAATTCGCCGGAAAGTCAGTTTCCAGAGTTCCTTGAATCGATAGACTGGTTCCTTGGATTGTAACTGAAATTAACCCTTTGCGTTGACAAAGAATACTAATGTGGCATTTTTTTGGAAATACATATCAAAATTAATTGACATTATAGTTGTATGGGGAGATACGTAATAAATATAGAACCGTCTTCGTGTTTGTTTTTGTAAATGATTACCGCACTCGATAGCCGGCGGAGTGATACCACTCGTGCCGTTCCGACACTCGTGGTATCACTCCGCCTGCTATCTCGTGCGGTATTCATTTACAAAAACAAATCCGAAGACGGTTCTATCTATTTATGGCATGGACCACAGTGAAAACACGTGTTACTGAGTGTACACCTAAACTGTCGAGAGTAGTCTTATTATGCCCCCGACTTGAAGTCGGCGGGTATATAGTCGACGTCTCCGTCCGTACAAACATTTTGCATTATTGTTCAGCAACCGCTTGGCATATTTAGCTGTTATTTGGTATGGTGATAGAGCAGCATGGGGGAGCAGCTACATGCATAGCGCGGGTTTCGTCCACCCATTTTCACCAGATCTATGGCCCTTTTTTGACTTAGAAAATTCAATTTTGTCCGTCCGTACAAACATTTTGCATTATTGTCCAGCATCCGCTGGGCAGATTTAGCTGATATTTGGTATGGTGATAGAGCAGCGTGGGGGAACCCGATGTGTTTATGCCCAATTTTTCAACTTTATTCATCAAACGAATTCCAGAAACAAGACGTGTCCGCGACTGGAAGTAAATATTGAAAGCGAAAGTAAAACAAGAATGCACTTGTCAGGGTCACGTTAATTCACAGAATTTTAATATTGCATCAAAGCAATTCCAATTATTTAACTATACTTTAAAGTTCACTTCTGTTTTTAAATCAGAAAAACTTCTGGTACAGAGAAAAGTAATAATTCAAGTGTTTCTTCAATACTCTATTAGATATCTATGCATATTGATATTTTCAAGCCATTATTTGTGAACTTTACTCTCGATTAGTGTCAATCAATCAGCAACCCGGTCAAAATGTGCTGCCAGTCGCAGACATGTCTTGTTTCTGGAATATTGTTTGATGAATAAATTTGAAATATTGGGCACAAACGCATCGGATGAAGTAAAAAAGGTTCGGATGGCTTCGGAATGACTGGCGGAACATACATGAGCATTTATAGGTTATGTCATCGTGTGTATATAAGTACACGTTCGCGACAAATTATTGCTCGAAAATATTGAAATTATAACCAGGTCAAATGTCTCTGAGCGGACAGGGAGATGGACGACCCGATTTCATCGATATATTTCGCTAGTTTGCGATAGGATATCTCGACTTCGATTCATTCAATTTCGCCGAGTTATATATATGTCAAATGAAAGGGAATTTTATTGCCAATAAGACACACCTGAGGATATGATATTTTGGGTGCAATTGTCGATTTCTAGAATGTAGTAGGGTTTTGATAGTTGGTGTGGTTTTAGCCAAAATCGATCATTGGAACCTTTACAATGGTATAGTCTATATTGGTATTTTAGTAACTTTTCTCAGGGGCCTGTGGTCACAGCATGGATTTTTAAAAGATTCTTGTAAATTCAGAGAAATGGACGCAAAACAAGGCGTTCGACAGCTACAACAGAGACTGATCCCATAATATCAGAATCGTGTTCAAACCATCCATGAGTTTCCCAAATTAAATAATTGCCAAATTTTTGTCTACCAATACTGTAGTAGTATAGCTCATTTCACCCTAAGGTGATATTAGTCTTGTGAAATGTGATTGTTAGTGTGCCAGCAAAAAGCTTATGGGGTTTTCGGTTAACCAAATTGAGTAAACATTAGCCCAATTAATTAATTTTTTGTTTCCCATGTGCTCAAATCTGTTTTAAAGATAGTTTCACTGTGTCAAATGGCATGGGGCGTCTCTAAATATATTATTTGTTTCAGATCAATTTTACAGCGACGGAAACAGAATCTACAATAACGACACTATATATACATGGAAAGGAGAAGTACAGTCATATCTGTATTGGTGCCCCGGATATCCTAAGGGGGCCCCGAATAACTGGCTTAAGATGAAACACAACGGCACACATTATCTGATGCATGACGTTATTGCTATTAATCCAAGACCTTATATCTGTCAGTTGTACTGAAAGCTTAATTCTGGGGTCGGTACTATAACACTTATATACATATTCCAAGGCGGTAGAATGAAACCCAGTGGTTCAAACCCCTATTATAGGCCGGTACTATTGATATTTTGCGAATGAGAAACCCAGCGTATTTAAGCCGCCAATATATACGCACACGATTAGATGTCGAAAAATACTTAATCGGGGTTCACGATTAGATAGCGATTGATATTAAATATCAATAACACGTGGCACCCGAGGTTAGGATTGAGGCTAGGATTATTGACAAAAAAACGGAGATGCCAATAGGAGAAGTTTTATCAATTCGCGGTGATGTAATTTCTCCGTTATTCGTCAAAGTACGTTCCAAATAGAGTTATCACCCTTCCGAAGTTCCGATTAACTCAGGATACTAATTTTTAAATGTTACTCCGTTTGAATATCAATCGCTATCTAATCGTGAACTCCGATTAAGTGTCTTTCGCTATCTAATCGTGCACATGTGCTTATTAGGTGATTTAAGAAAGCACGTGCCACCCGTATTATTGCTTGTTATCGCCTTATCAATTGCACTTGTAGAAGTGTTATGGTATTGACACCAGGTTGTCTGGAATATGCACCTGGCTTGTTTTGTCGTGGGAATCATCAAAGATAGATACATGGTTTGAACTTCCTGTACATGTATATAGGTACAGGGAAGCGATGTCTGAAAATTTGCATCGACTAAAACATACTTTTATACAGTTAAACTAAAATTGTGGTATACAACGGTATACTGTCAATATTTACCAGACTGAGACTGGAGAGTAGTCTATCTTACCATTATTCACCTCTGTCACAGCATGGATTTTTACAAGATTCTTGTAAATTCAGAGAAATGAACACACAACAAGGAGTTCGAGAGCTACAACAGAGACTGATCACATAATATCAGAATCGTGTTCAAACCGATCCATAGATGATGAGTTTCAAAAATTTAATAATTGCCAGATTTGCGTGGGAATATTTTGTCTACTAGTAATATATTATAGCTCCTTCCACCCAAAGCTGATATTAATCTTGTGAAATATGATTGTTAGCGGGTCTGTTTGAACATTTTATGTGTATGTTCTCAAAGTTTGTCTCAGGGACGGTACGTGGTGACATGGGGTTGGGTGTACGGACAGTGCATGCATGGGCGTCTCACCAATCAAGCCAACTTTGGTCAAATTGGCAGCATTTTCGTGCCTTACACGACATCAATTGAAAAGTCCACACCAGAACATTGTTGAAATTGTTCTGATAGTTCGAAATCCCAACCTGTTTTAGTGGGGAATTTGTTGTTTTTAGAACAAAAGCCAACCATTGTCCTGCTTTCGCTCGAAATTTTGGAGTAAAATTCACATCAGTCAAAGATTCTAAACCGGGGGGGGGGCATTATGGAAAGTTCCAACTGTTAGAAACCTAGAAGCACCATGACGGTTGAATTTATGTCTGGCAGAAGGGACGCGAGACAGTGGCCTGGATAGACGTTCTATGATGGGGTGGGGTGTCCAACATAGGAATCTCTAACTGCACGCTTTTTGAACCAGATCGTGTCTGTAGTTTTGATGGTTGTAAATTCGATGTATAAGGATTTGATTTATCAAAGCAAATCAGATGGTGGTAAATCTAATCCACCCCAAAGCCTGTCTGAACCTTTACGAAATAATTTGGCTAAGCCAGATGAATTAAGCTGAGATTATTTGGTTGATGCTTCAGCCATTTAATCGTAAATATATAATTGGTCAAAATACAGTAAGATGTATTCTTCACACACACAAAAACAACTTCACACGTATATATACACGATGAACCAACTTATTAGTTAAAATATACCCAAGCCCAATTTTAACAATGACGTTGAAATATACTATAACACTATCATACTCAAAATATACTTATGCCCAATTTTATCAATGACACTCCAAATATACTTACGCCCATTTTTATCAACGACTCTCAAATATATAGTACTATAACACTAACATACTCAAAATACACTTATGCCCAATTTTACGATTGCCGTCAACGAGACATATCTTACTACTATTACTGCAATTTGACCAAATTTGACCTCCAACTAAGTGGCAATAATTCTGACTTTAAAATTAATCTTAGCACCTGAGCCTCATGAAAAAATTCCAAAGATTGAAATGGCTTCCTTTATCGAGTCACAACTGGTTACAACCAGCTTTCTGCCATCTGCATGCTGAAATAATGTATATACATGTTCAGTTCCTGGTGGTTGGATACCCATTGTATTTTTATTATTATATATTAGTCTAGCTAGGGATTCCGCACATACTACATACATTAATGGGGACAGAGGACACCCTTGTCTAACTGATCGTTCCATTGTGAAAATAAATCAGAAACGTGACCATTGATTTTGAGGGCACCACATGCCTCTGTTTACAAAATGTCAATCAATTTTATATAGTATCGGGAGTGTTTGGGGGGTTTTTTAATCTCCACCAGAGCGCTCCAGTCATTACGCGCGCCGCGTGTATAACTGGTGGGGAGATACTCGTTACTCGTGGGGGCTGACATTATCAATGGGTGTTTTATTAGTTTTATTTATAGAATGGGAATTGTTGGGATGATTAAAAGTCAAACTGCGAACTGGAAACCGAGTCCGATAAAAGGTGTAGTTGGGGGATTTCAATTTCGTTTATTGTCGTTAATTAATGTTGATTTTTGGTTTGTGATAAACTATATGTCAATTACAAATAAAAGAAATTTCTGCAGCCCACTGGGGGTTGTGGTCGGAAACGGTCGAGTCGGCCGCCGGTTCGTTAATTAGGTGCTGGTTGTTATTGTTATTTTAACGGAATTCTGAGTTGGTCATTCGCAAAAACCAATATATTTTATATTCTACAATTACATTCTTGGGTTCATAATATATTATCTTGAGCGCGTTACCATTTCTGACATTGGTTTTCTTGTATAGTGTGTCACATGTTTTTCGATAACAGCCAGCACAATCATGTGTGAATTTGCATTTTGTCATCGAGAGATTAGTTGTTACGGGACCTCATTCACTGATTAAAACAATGATCCTATTAATATGACTGGTGTTATATATAACTAGATGTTGGACTGTCCCATTGTGACTATAATGATAGCCACGCAATGCAATTGGACAAGGCCTACATTATATATAAACTAGGGATCACCTCTCAAAAATGACGGGTCTGTAGCGTTTCGTCGGTTAACTGACGAAAGCGGCATAACTCTATCTTATACATCTTATGCACTTGCTGTAGGATACAGATCGTTACATAGTTCTCTTGGTTCTCCCAGTGGCGTCATAGTGTTATCTTGGTGATCTCAGTGGCGCCAGTGATTTTGTTTGCTAAACACTGCGGAAATTTCGCCATCGCGACCCGTGGAAAATGTGCTACATCTCATGCCGTATTTAACCAATCAGCCTGAAAATTTGCATGTCGTATGTTCCAAATTTGAGCTAAATTTGACGTATGGTTGAAAAGTTATAAACTCGTAAAAATTTGCCAAAACAAAAAACACCGCAAGGAATAGGCCTACAAGCTCGGACAAAGTTATGCATGTTGCGAAAAAGTCGAATAAGGTGGTTAACTCCACTAATAAAAGTCGGACAGACCTTATAATTCCAGGTGCACATGTTCCCATGCAACTGTATAGCCTATATGTGCCAAGTTTCAATAACATTGACAGAAAAATGTAGGAATACAAGCTTGGCAGACGGACGCACTGACAGACGGAAGGACAGACGTGCAGTGAGCTCTGTGCGAGTCTGGCCTCAGCAGGGATTATAGATGAATCGATAATCCACTGATTCCGGTAATCCGATCGTCGGGCGGGCTAAGTGTTAAGGTCAATTAACACCGGGCGCGCATGAGCTTGCGATTTTTACGTCCTTTTTCTGTCGTCCGTAGCGGTCCTATACTAAAAGCCGACCGCACCTCCACCAGGTGTCCGAGCGTGATGGGGTTTGCACTATCGTGCAGAATAGACCTGTATATACCAAAGTTCCAATCCCCAAGTCGATAGCACGAGCGGACAGGGCACTGTTAACCCCTAACTTGTGGTCGGTTCCGTCAGGTACGCAAAATCCAAAAAAGCACGACCGCACCTCCCCTGACTGCCTGACCACGGAAATGAACATTATATCATGCAGCGAATACCCATATGCATCCATGGGCGATCGGACAAGTCGCTAGCTGCACAGCGGAAGTGAATAAATTAGCCCATACGCTGCTGCCGAATTCGCTATGAATGTACGTAAAAACGCCGAAAATAACACCCACCGCCCCAGGGGACCGAGCGAAATGGGGAATGCCCTATCGTGCAGAATAGACCTGTATGCACCAAATGTCCAATCTCCAAGTCGCTAGCTCGAGCTGAAACGGCAATGTTAATCCCTAACTTGTGGCCGGTTCCGTCAGGTACGCGAAATCCAAAAAGGCACCGACAACACCTAAGCTCCCCTGGCTGCCTGACCACGGAAATGGACATTATATCATGCAGCGAAAACCCCTATGCATCCATGGGCGATCGGGCAAGTCGCTGGCTGCATGCAACGGAAGTGAATAAATTAACCCATATGCTGCTGCCAAATTCGCTATGAATTTACGCAAAAACGCCGAAAATAACACCCGCCTACCCAGGGGACCGAGCGAAATGGGGTATGCCCTATTGTGAATAATAGACCTGAATGTACCAAAGTTTCAACCCCAAGTCGATAGCTCGAGCGGACGTGACACTGTTAACCCCTAACTTGCGATTCCGTCAGGTACGCAAAATAAAAAAAGGCACCAACTGCACCTCCCCTGGCTGCCTGACCACGGAAATGGACATCATATCATTCAGCGAATACCGCTATGCATCCATGGGAGATCGGGCAAGTCGCTAACTGTAGCGGAAGTGAATAAATTAACCCGTTCGGCGGGTGTTATTTTCGGCGTTTTTGCGTACATTCATAGCGAATTCGGCAGCAGCATATGGGTTAATTTATTCACTTCTGTTGTAGCCAGCGGCTTGCCCGATCGCCCATAGATGCATAGGGGTTTTCGCTGCATGATATAATGTCCATTTCCGTGGTCAGGCAGCCAGGGGAGGTGCGGTCGGTGCCTTTTTGGATGTTGCGTACCTGCTTGACGGAACCGGCCGCAAGTTAGGGGTTAACAGTCCGCTCGAGCTATCGACTTGGGGGTTGAAACTTTGGTACATTCAGGTCTATTCTGCACGATAGGGCATACCCCATATCGCTCGGTCCCCTGGGGGCGGGGCGGTCGGCGGGTGTTATGTTCGGCGTATAATGTCCATTTCCGTGGTCAGGCAGCCAGGGGAGGTGCAGTCGGTGCATTTTTGGATTCTGTGTACCTGACGGAACCGGCCGCAAGTTATGGGTTAACAATGCCCTGTCCGATCGAGCTATCGACTTGTGGATTGGACTTTGGTATATACATGTCTATTCTGCACGATAGTGCAAACCCCATCACGCTCGGACCCCTGGTGGAGGTGCGGTCGGCTTTTAGTAGGACCCGTCCGTAGCAATTCAAAGCGCGCGATTGTTATGTTCATACCGAAAGCGACTCAATAGCTTCGTTACCGCGATGTTTAGGGTATAGATCGATAATCGTTTGAGTGGATAATTTGCATGCATATCAAAAATACAATGTATATATAATTATATATGGAAATTTTAAAAAGAATTTGCTCAACATATACATGTAAGTGTTTTTTTCAAACTAATTGCATTGTCAAATATAATATGTAAAGTGGAATGGTGCACGCACTTACTAAATTCGCATAGCAATTGCGTTTAATTGAATTTCGTTTAAATGCATAATTCCAGTTATTTTTAGTGGGCAAAGTGACTTCACAATTAAGCTTGGTCTGCCTGCATGTTTGGAATGGATTAGGACCAAAAACTAACCAAACAATCCTGTTATTACGCTAAGCTCTTCAGACATTTTCTCTTCTCTTTTAATTAGTGTATGCTCTTTCGACTTCGTGTAATTAGCACGCCCGCGTGTATACTGTTGGTCAAATATTAGAAACATGTGGGCCGATGCGGCGATGGGACTTTCATAAATAGAAAAAAAAATTCCGGTTTATTTAAAAGTCTTACTGCGCGGTCAGTAGGCCGGTCACTTGTAAAAGGTGTAGTTGGGAATTTCAATTCCGTTCATTGTCCTTTACATTATTATGTCAATAATGTTGATTATTGGTTTGTGACAAGCTATGTCAATTATCAATAAAAGAAATTTAAAAGATAATTTGTAAGTCTTATATTTCAACTTTTATAGATATTTTTCGTTCTGCAGCCCACTGATGCTTGTGGTCGGAGACGGCCAAGTCGGCCGCCGGTTTGTTAATTAGGTGCTGGTTGTTATTTTAACGGAATTCTGAGTTGGTCATTCGCGAAACCAATATATTTTATATTCTGTAATTAAAATCATGGGTATATAATAGATGATCTTGTTTATGGATATTGTAGGAAGGCTAATCTGGCCGTGTCAAATTGAGCTATAGCGATGGGATTTCTCGCAGGAAAACACATTTCGGGTTTTCGTGGGGTGTGTATCGGCTGGATGTCTTATAGTTCCAGTATGTAACAATTATGACCGCGTTAATTGCTTTCGCTGTTTAGATATGAACAATGGCTGGACCATGCACTCTTGGCGGGAACACAATACCTCCGATTTTTGATCCGCATTTAGAAGCTTTCTGGTGTGGTGAATGAGAAACCTGCAGTAATAAGCCGTAGTTGTTTGTAATAATTCGAAGGATCAGTTGTTTTAACGGAATTCTGAGGCGGTGAATTCATGTAACCAATATATTTTATACTATAATTTATATTTATGGCTAATAATATGATCTTGAGGGCGTTACCATTTCTGATTATGGTTTTCTTGTACAGACATGCATGGCGTTGCAAGCACGTCAGTGATCAGCCTGTCGCTAAAGTCATCCATCACCTTTGTTATCGCGGCGACAAATGAATGTGTCGCTTTTCAAATAGGACAAATACGCTCGGATAAATATGCTATTTGACAGCGATCCAACTATCGCGCTGATTTGCCTTAAGGTCAATTCACACCGGGCGCGAGCGCCCGATTATTACGGCCATTTGATGTCGCCCGTACGATGGTTTAAAGCGCGCTATTTTTATATAGATGCTCTATATAAATGCTCTTTCAAGAATCTGTCAGTACTTTACATTGATAAATCATGCCAAATTTCATGTTGATATCACAAATTGAGCGAATCATTCGCTCAATTTGTGATATCAACATGAAATTTGGCATGATTTATCAATGTAAATTACTGACAGATTCTTGAAAGAGCATTTATATAGAGCATCTATATATTTCAAAAAGAGTCAAAGTTTGACTCTTTTTGGAACATTTTAAGTATAAAAATCAGAAAATGTTGATAAATGTCGAACAAACTATTCTTAGTTTTACATATATATATAAACTGATTATCTGTATTATTGTGATTTACTCATGCATATGACAAATAAAGAACATACATTTGATTGATTTATCGGAAAAATATTTCAGTACAATGACACTGATCATTCATGCCCAATGTCATGCTTGTATCGCAAAGTGGACTGTTCTGTCACTATCTGACACTTAGCCGCCTTACCAAGTCAGCTTATCTCCTAATTCTACTGGCGGCGGACCATCATCGTCGTGTGCATCATAGATGTCCATAACTCTACATTTGAACTTGGATTCACCCACCTCATCCCGTGAATTGTGTAGAGAGTGTCGGTGATTTTCACCGTGGTATTGAGGTACCACCCATTCAGGTTGCAGTAATAACAGCAGTTATACCACCACGCTCCCCCAGTACGGTCCGGACAGGTAAAGCTGCATCCTGCTGGTTTATGGTTGTTGTCAAATGTGCTGAATTCCATCCCATTGTGATGGGTTAAAGCGTCGACTGCCGTACCACTGTGGCCATTTACATGAATCATGTAGTTTTTGCAAGAGTCATCCAAGTAGAAGGTAGAGTACTTTGCATTCAGATTGGTTCCAGTTGGCGTCTTCACTTTCACATACAGTTCACTTGCACTCTTATCAGTCAGTTGATATATATTTTCCAGACCTAGCCAATAGTTTCCACCGACAGCAACATTGCCAAATCCATTAACGTATTCTTCCCAGTTTCTTACGAAGTTTACTGTTCCGTCTCTTCTCTGCTGAAACACCGTCCATCCACCGCCGTCTGTCGTCATGTCGCAGACGACATCTGTGTCCCCTTCTCCACCGACGTTGACCGTGTATACTCCGTCGGCATGAAAGCCTGCATCGAAGAGTTCCTTACAATCTAGGTGATAGAAGAAAAATTTCATTTATCGGATATATACCTCAATCTTTAAAAAAAAAAATTCTTGGTGACCATTTGGTGAATCAATACGTCAAATAAAATAGGCGTTAACTTATCATCAATGAGTCAATTCCAACTTAATATATGTGAAATGAAAATTAAAAGATGTCCAATAACAGTCAACGTGTCAATTCCAACTTAACAACAGTCCTTTTAAAATTAATATGCGTCAAATATAAACTAATAAAGGCCAAATTACAGCCAATAAGTCAATTCCAACTTAACGGAAGACCTTTTAAAATGAATACGCATCAAATGAAATTAGAAAAGGCCGAATTACAGCAAATAACTCCAAATTAGCAGAAGTTTATTAACAGAAAATTAATAAAAGGCCGAATTGCAACCAATAAGTCAATTCCAACTTAAAGGGGTACTGTACGCCATTTTCAATAAATTTCCGGTGATAACAACGATCTATTATCGATACTATATAGAAACATAAGTAATTTGAGTCGAATGTGTATTCTGTAAACGCTCAGGTTAATAGGCTATCTTAAAATTTAATAATTTAAAAGTTAATAATTAAATATAAATTGAATTTATGGCTGGAGCCATAAAATGGCGTAAATTAAAATACGAATTTCCGTGTACAAAACGTAATCAAATTATAATTGAGGGATACTGGATTAGTAAACCCATTGCACACACGATCGTTTGAAACATTTTGAGTATAAGGGGAGAAAACTCAAGCCACTCATTGACTAGTGACGATACAATAAATTAAATGAGTATATGGGACTACTATGCATATAATATAATTTTTATTTGATTCATTTGGTTGAAAACTGTACAAAAATTACTCGACAACGACAATTTGTATTTTTGCATTCCGGTAAATTTGCCATCCGTAACACTACTTCGTACTCTTCGGACTTTCAAAGAATGGAAAAGTTGTTACCTTATTCTCCGACTCGGGGATTATAGAAACCAACAACAACATCTTGGGTACAGTACCCCTTTAACAAAGGTCATATTAAAATTAATAGACGTCAAATATAACTTAATAAAAGCCGAATTGCAGGCAATAAGTCACTTCCATCTTAACAGAAGGCATTTAAAAATCAATATACGTCTTTTCCACATCAATGGACGTAAATGTCAACAATTAGCAGACACCGCTGTCAATATTAATCAGTGGAGAAGAAGTCTATCGCAAAAATAGTGTTCAATGGAGAAACAAAATGTAACAAGAAAACTAAGATGCATGCATCAGGTCGCCCGTGAACTATTTATCATAGAATTCTTGTAGCTAACGATTATACATTTTGGAATAGCTGTCTGTATGTATGTATGTGTGTGTGAATGCATGTATGTATGTGTTATAGACTCGAATACTGCTCGACCGATCCGACTCGGATTTGGTATTTAACTGTCAACCTGACCTCGCTCATAGGCATGTTTCTGGACCTTGACCGATCCGACTAAAATTTGTGTGAAGGACTACTTCGATCCCGGGAGGAATATGGACGGGTCCAATTCCACATGCGACCATGTCATCGAACGTGCTGATATAGGCATGTTTCTGGACCAATTGAAAAATAGTTTGTCCAGATGCTGTATATACTGGGTACTGCCCAGATGAAGGCGATCACAAAGAAATCCCTAAATAGCCCGAACGACGCATCAGCTAGTATTATATATTTCTAGATTTAGTTACAAACTTTATACCTGTATATTGTACAAAGAAATGTTTGACAAATGTATCTATATCAATATTACCATAGGGGTCATTAAAAATTAGATACGACGAAACAAAATTTTGAAGGGTGCATGTGATTGTGAGAAATAATAGGATCATAGGTAAATTTAATTTATGGACGCTTGTTAATTTTCATTGGACTACATGTATCAGGTACATTTTTATATTTCAAATGATGACAGGAATGTGGAAAGTTGAACTACCCAAGTAATACTGGCTATCCGCACGAAGAGATATACATGTATACAAAAAACAAAATAGAAGATTACTGCTGGCGACCATGTTTTCCAAAGAAATTCAAAGCATTCGATAGCTCCCATCTAGTGGTCACCATGAAGATCAATATGAAGTTTGGTGACTATCAGATGAGGGGTGTGGTCGGTAGAGGTGCTAAAGAATTCAGTCATACAAAGAGTAAGATACAAAATTGCTGTATGTGGTCATGTTTTTAACGAAATTCGGGGAAAAAATAGATTACTCTCATCCTGGTTATCCAGAAGATCATTGTGGAATCTGGTGACGATCGGACAAGGGATGTCGTCTGTAGGATCAACCAAATTATTTAGACATAAAAATAGTAAAACTCAAGATCACCGCTGGCAGTGATGTTTTCACAAGGAAATTTTGAAAAAATAATATGGCACCCATCTAGTGGTGACCCAAAATATCCACATGAGAAACAGTTCTCCAATAAATGCTGGCTGCAGGGTGCGCCAATTGATTCAAATTTGAAATTTAGCAGGGTGTACTGCTGGTGGCCATGTTTTCCCCGCATATTTGATAGACCAATGAACAAAACCACTGAATCCGTTGAATCAATATACATATACACATATATATGCATTGTTATCCACAATACAGGTATATAAAGGTGCTGAAAATAACTGTATTATACTAGTATACACAAAATAAACCATATATCATGGCTATGGGTTCTAATATCCGAACATGACAGCTGAGAACTTGGTGTGAATTGAAGAGTGGTGGGGTCTCAATAATATCTATCCCTCCACGTTACAAACATGCCGTTAAATAGCATAAGTATATGATCTAGCTTGAGGACAGAAGTGATACATCAAACCACTCTTAATTCAACCAGGTCATCACACCCCATGTATGGTCGATCACATGATGATCTAGGTGGAATCGGGCTTCTCAAAGTACCGCCGGTACCACACATGCCGGTACCGGTATCGATACTTTGCTATAGTACCGCGGTTCCGGTACCGGTACTGGCAAGCCATTTTATAGTTCTAGGTATATCTGGAGGTAATACAGTGCTGAAAATCACAAGCCACGAGCTCTATTCTTAACTTGAACTAATGATAATTTGATATCAGAATAAATAAACTATTTCGGGATATTAGATACCATTTTGGAAAATACTAACAAACTTTCCCGTAGAGTTTAGTGATGCGCAAATAACAACATAGACAATTCAATCAACCAAAATGGAACTATTCGTTGCACACGTTTTGTGGTGTTAACTTATTGTTCTTCTGTGTGTGATAAACTGATATAGAAAGTAACGCGACACACGTCGGTGGTTTTCACTTCACAATATTCAATCAGAATAAATATTTGCAAAGTCGCGCGGTCGGCCATTTTAAATCTAAACAATAATGAGTCAAGTTAGGCAACAATTTCTCTCCACGAGTTCCTATACCAAATATGAACTATCATGCCTATTCAGCAAATTACATGTACATTGTGCACGGTTTGTGGATATATTCGTTCCCGATTTTATTATATAACTGGAGGTTCCATGAGTCTCATTTAAATTCAAAATGGTCTACCTTATATATGAAAACTGATACGACATGTGAACGGGTACGTGTGTATATATGTGATTAATCAAAACGTGTGGGCAATACTTGTGGGTGGGGTCGATGGTGAATAAACGATAAGAAATTGTAACTGGTTTTAGTGTATAATTGCCACAACTTGGCAAAAATGAAGGCAAAAACATAAGTTGCAATCACAAGTTCCCAACACAAAATAATCTTTGAAGATTAAAACAATGTCACAAGGCCGTGCTTTCAAAGAATTGGAATTCAACCATTGAAGAGTTATAATACATAGTTTGTACACATAAAAATCAGGAACCACTATTCCGTGACCGACCCCTCGCGCCATGAATACAATCACGATCGATGTGCATCGCGTGTAGTTTAAAGAGCGAAACTTGATACTACTGTATTTTGCCAGACAGCCTGCTGATCCACGAACGTTCATATATGCAACCACAGTACCGAGTACCGGCTGATCTGCACACCAGTACCGTTACCGCAAAAATGCCCGAGTACCGGCGGTACCGGTACTGCGTACCGTTGAGAAGCCTGGGTGGAATTGTTGTATAAAAAAACAGCACTACATGTAAATATAAAATAAAACAGTGCTACATCTTATTACAGATTATTTCCACATATAATCAGTGACTACAGGCAGTCTAACAAAATAGAGTTTCAGTGACACTCTATCCGAAGACGGGGATAATTTCATCTGTTACAGTCAATGGAGCGATTATGAATCTGGAAAGCTGAAATTTCTAAGTAATACTAGATATCGACATCACGCGTATTTTGTGTTTCAGAACGAAAAAGTTGAATAAAATCAACAAATTTGTAAATTTAAAAACAATTCAAACGTTATTGTATTCCATGTCCCAGCCCGGACATATACACAAAATTTCAATAATATTCATTGAGAAACAACGGACCAAACGCCATATAACACCCCGTATACACCTTTTATTCCGAGTCGGCCTCGGCCTCGGCATACATTTTTTAGTGTGTCCCGATCTGGCACACGTCGACTGGGGCCAGTTGGCCCTGGGCGTTTAACCGGCACCTTCTATAATTTGCAGCAGGTATCCGTTCACGCCGGTTTACGCGTAGTTTAATTTAGAAAGTTCCCCAATTAGTATCGTAAATAGAGCGACTGTATTTGACAGAGCCTGCCTCTGTTATTGATTATCATGTTGTTATAATTAAAAAACGACAAATGCACATGCCGTTCAAACGCAGTAGTCTATTTTCCCCATGTTAAACGACATCCGCAAATACCAAATAACGCTAACCTACTGCAAATGTTTTACACGACAACTGTTAAATTATTTGGGCTGAATTCGTCTGATATGGTATGATTCCTCAAAATAAACAACAAACCATCGTTACTTGGAAGTGTAGTTTGGGCTAACTTTTACACAAATCCTCCACCTTCTCTATCCCGACACACACGTCAGATGAGAAACAGCCATCATACAACCGCCCAAATTGGGCGAAATAACGTATGTGTGCAAATTAATAGACGTCGCTGGATTGCGTTTCATGTAATGTAATGGGAGGTAATTCAATCGTAGAAATCAACTATGCACACGCGGGACAAGCTGCATGTGACAGCTTCGAGATTGGACGTAGAAATTCAAACCGGTGGTAAGGTTAAGTTACGCAAAATTAAAGTACTGATATAAAATTAGTTTGGATTGATCATTGGGAATTCTGCGCAATTATTAATAAATGTGAATTTGGCCTCCAATAGAAACCGACCAGAACGCATCAAAGTCTACTTTTAAAAAAATTTCGCGGGGTGGGGGGGTGGTCATACACAGGCGCCCCTATAGCAGAATCGCGTCGCCGGCGCTGAAGCGCAATGTATTCTAAGGGTGGTCTAGGGTGCTATCATTTAGCCAATTGGGTTGTTTCAATATTACTTGGAGGGTTGAAATGCGCTTTAGTCGGTAGAGCATAGAACCCCCTCTCCAAGAGTGGGCTCGCGTCTTCGGTGCCTAGAAATGCTGACACCATTTGTATTGTTCTGTTTAGTTTAAACGCAATGAATATGTAGCTAATGTACCTACCCTGACTATCTCCTCAAACGAGGGGAAAACTATACTGTGCCCAACAGCGCCCTGTCCAAAACAAAATGTGAGCCCCCCCCCCCCCCCCCCCAACACTTCCACCGACCCTGCACACTTCGTTTTAATAGTTAGCAACGGTCTATCCAAACTTATTGTATATCTGTACTTTCCTAACTTTTGCGTAACGTAACCTTACCATCAGTTTGCATTTCCACTTATACCGCGACGCTGTGAGAGCGTGTTCCACGTGTTCATCATTGCTTTCTACGATAGAGTTCTCTCCCATTACATTACAATAAACACCATCTAGTTTTTTATTAACTTTGTTCTCTCTATTGAAAAATGTTTTCACGATATAGAGAATCTCCAACGAGTTATGATGGGATATAAGATTTTATAAAACGAGTTTGATAAATTTGATTGACAACGACTCGTCGGTGAACAAATCAAGCATCTTGTATTGGTTGTTGTTTGTTGTCATGCGCGGTTTTTCAAAATAGTATTAATCCGCCTAATCAATGTAAAGTTATTTTATTGGCACGCTGCCAAATTGACGGGAAGAACGCGCTTATTATTCACTAGTGCATGACTAATACACTATGTGATATGAGGAAATATGTAATGTCATTTTTAAGGATATTATAGGGGTTTCGTGTGATATAGTGTTCTTCTCCGTTGATTAATATTGGCATCGGTGTCTACAAATTGTTGACACGTACGTCTATTGATTTGGAAAAGACGTATATTGATTTTAAAATTACCTCTGTTAAGTTGGAATTGACTGATTGTCTGTAATTCGGCCTGTATTTAATTTCATTGACGTATATTAATTTAAAATTACTTCTGTTACGTTGGAATTGAATTATTGGCTGTAATTCGGTCTGTATTACTTTACATTTGACGTACATTAATTTTAAAAGGACTTCTGTTAAGTTGTAACTGACATATTGACTGCTATTCGACATATTTTAATGTTCATTAGACTTATATCAAGTTGGAATTTACTTGATTATTAGTTAACGCCTATTGATTTTTATTTCATGTATTTTTACCAATTAAATGGCCGCCCATGCATATTTAATTTGTAATATAATACAAAATGGATTGGAGCACAAGTTTTGGTGTAAACAATATTTATGCCCAATACAAAACAAGATGAATATTTTAACAAAATGCTAATGGATGATTATGGGTGATTTGAATGGGATGAGACAACAAGCCTATTGTGGCTTTTTGTCCCTCCCAGCACACGTTTTAATTGGGAGACGCACGTTTTGCATAAATCCAATGGCAAGCAATTTTCAACAAAAAATTCTCTGGATCTAACTGGCTAAATACTAGTATCTTGAATTTCACATATCATCATCTTCATTGACAACAAAAACAATGGATTTTAATACACTTAAGAGGTTGGAAATATTATTTTCTTTTGTGTCCCTTTCTGTACCAAGAACTGCAAGCATAATTAGTAATTTCACACAACTCTATGATCACATAATAGCTTATTGTCTTAGCTTAGTGGTACACATGGATCTTTCACAACGATATCTCGATCTAGTTCCAAAATCAGGCTTTTCCGGTTTTATTTACCTGAGTTGCGACCCTTAGTTTGACAATTTCTTTTTTGTTTGGCATATGGATCTTTCACAATATTTCGATCGAGGTCGAAAAACAGGTTCGTCCGATTTGTTTTACCTGAGTTATACGGCCCTTACCCTTGGAAGAAACGTCGCACTACCGACGACACGAATTCGTTTTATACGAACACGTTGTAGTACCTTTTTAACAATTTAATAGCAAATTGAGGTCAACGCGGTATATAACACTATATTGCATCAGTATGCCTATCAAAACCACGTGGTAAAATAAACATGGCGGGCAGGGACATATAATTAGAGGGTCTCCGTTTGGGGGGGGGGGGCTAATAAATTTGCGCAATTCAATTTGGCTGTTCCTTCACATGCCTGGGTGATAGCCACTTCTGAATGGATCAGTAGACTGTGATTATGCACTGGGCGGACCATGGTTCTGCCAGTTGAAGTAAAATTAGAGATCTCAACCTGAAAATCCGATCATAGTTGGGCACGGTGGGTGAAAATTTTTGAAATCTGAACATGAAAATCGCAAAAACCTATAGCATCTAGATGGCCTCAAGATTTCCAAGTGTTGGAAATTTCCAACCTGACACCCTCCACGAAGGTTGGAAAATTTCCAACTGTTGACCATTTAAGTTCATAATATTGAACAAAAGCATAGGAAAATAATTAGCAGTTTTTGGCTGGCCACGGGGGTCATGAGGGACCAGGACAGAAGTGTCCCGACTGATGACCATTTCAGTCAAAATGCTGGACCAAAAGTAGGAAAATATGCAAACAACAAATTCTCCAATAATTCATTGTTGGAAAATCAAATTACAAGAACAATTTCAACCCATCGTTGATGTGAAATTTGCACACGTCCATGCATAGTAGCGGGTATATCCAAACGGAATAAATATTTATTTAGTGCGTCTACTCGCATTTAATTTGAAACAAACGTCGCACTTTCGTCGACTCGAATTAAAATACCACCAAATTACGTCATGCTCGTTGGTGTTTTCCAGTTTCAATTGGAATTCCCTCATTAGCATATCATTATGCAGCTCGTTTGCATGTCTCCGAATTAAATTCGAGTCGACGGTGATGCGGCGTTTGTTTCAAACACGGATCTCAGACGCATCAGCAATTAAATTCGTGTTGACCACACGCATTCTTCGTCGGTAGTGCGTCTACTCGCATTTATTTGCAACAAACGTCGCACTACCGACGAATCTAATTCAAATAATTGAATTCGATTCGTCGGTAGTGCGACGTTTGTTCCAAGGATAACCCACAGGGGCATGTAACGCGCTCCGCTGTCCGCCCCCCTTTTTGCACTGCCCATATACACCGCCCTCTATACGCGCCTTCTTCGCGTTAATGGAACATTATATAGACAAGGGGCTCTGTAGAAATTCAACGTTTCACCATCGCTCGGGAGTCGCACAAATTTAGCCCATTCACCCCAGTAATGATAACGATATATACACGGATGGATCGGCAAAGAATTCATCTTTCAATAAATACCACAAACTCCCATCAGAAACATTCATATACGTTGCATTTGATTAAATTTTAACCACCGAATATTGTCTCCGGAGAGTGTATTTTTCCGATTTGATCCGGCTCAGCAGCAATGGACGCCACTCGTCTCTAAATTCACCACCCATACAGTTTACTATCATTAATAATCGGTCAAACAATCAACTAAATATCTGGAACTTAGTTATTTCTTGTCGGCTAATAATGTATTTACTCATACAAATCAACACATTGTCAGTAATCAATTTCTATAGAGGAGAAATCTGTCGATAATTCCAATTTTTTTTATTTTTTTTACAAGTCGCACGGCCCCTCATTTAAATATTCATTGTGAAATGACCTCGATTAGAATACTGGACGCTGATTGGCTGTTCTACTATTTTCATTTTAGTAACCGCGAAGTTTAAAATCGATGCAATATTGACATGTCGAACTCGTGGTCAGCATGATAAATTTGTAAAAATAATGTCGTTCAAAGCTATTAACTGGTAATTTCGTAACCATTGCAACAAAAACTAATTGCATAGGGTGAATTTTATGTTGTAAATCGAATATGTATGTTTTACAACTCAACTTAGAAGAACATTCCAGTGAAATATAAGAACTAAATTGTCAAATATAAAGACATTTTTTTTTTTATAGAAGTTTTAATAAACCATTCAATAGCCACAGTAGCTATCTGGCAATGCCAGGTTTAAACATTGAAACAAAAACGAAATATATATACAGTATAACAAGCATTATTGGAGGACTTTTTCACTGCATTACTTATCTGAGCTGAAAATTGATGAAATAATTGAATCAATTTCAAGAGGTCATTTCAGTTGTGCACAAATATAATTTTACTCTGAGGCCAAATTAAAAATTATTATGCCACGATTCCATGCTCTGTTGCCCCCCCCCCCCCACTTTGCATGACCCATAACTTATCGTTTTTTGTGTGACAAAGTGTTACCCAGATTCCTAAAATTGTGGTGAAGTTATACCCAGGAACTTTCAACGCACTCCCTAGTTCCTGCACTGCCCCTATATACACCATCCCAATATACGCGCCTGCCTTAATTTTCGTTAATAGTTGTATATATACTGAATACCTGTGCTCCAGTAATAATATGATATATGAGTATGATCACTTCAAACTTGGCAAAACCACAGGGTCCTGTATTAATATGCTCGGCTGCCTACCCCCTTTGCACTGCCCCTATATACGCCACTTCTATATTGAGTTGTTTTTCTTTTGTTCATGTCATGTATGGTATGTGAATGCAGGATGCATTTAACTACATTTATGAGTTAAATTGTAGGCTTTAGGACAAATTATAGAGAAATACTCTTGCCAAAAAGTTGTTGGAAAAATTTGTTTCAGTGTTCAGTCCTTGCTGTGGGAAATACTGTTCTTCATTCAAGAGAGAGGGCAAACAAAAAGAAGATCAATATATTGATACCACATGGGTAATGTGCTCTGCAGACCCCCCCCCCCCCAAACTGCCCTTACATGTATGTGCCATCCCTATACACATGCCTTCTTTACAACATATTATACATGTAGTAGCCCTACTATAGAAGTGGCGTATATAGGGGCAGTGCAAAGGGGGTAGGCAGCCGAGCATATTAATACAGGACCCTGTGGTTTTGCCAAGTTTGAAGTGATCATACTCATATATCATATTATTACTGGAGCACAGGTATTCAGTATATATACAACTATTAACGAAAATTAAGGCAGGCGCGTATATTGGGATGGTGTATATAGGGGCAGTGCAGGAACTAGGGAGTGCGTTGAAAGTTCCTGGGTATAACTTCACCACAATTTTAGGAATCTGGGTAACTTTGTCACACAAAAAACGATAAGTTATGGGTCATGCAAAGTGGGGGGGGGGGGGGGCAACAGAGCATGGAATCGTGGCATAATAATTTTTAATTTGGCCTCAGAGTAAAATTATATTTGTGCACAACTGAAATGACCTCTTGAAATTGATTCAATTATTTCATCAATTTTCAGCTCAGATAAGTAATGCAGTAAAAAAGTCCTCCAATAATGCTTGTTATACTGTATATATATTTCGTTTTTGTTTCAATGTTTAAACCTGGCATTGCCAGATAGCTGCTGTGGCTATTGAATGGTTTATTAAAACTTCTATAAAAAAAAAATGTCTTTATATTTGACAATTTAGTTCTTATATTTCACTGGAATGTTCTTCTAAGTTGAGTTGTAAAACATACATATTCGATTTACAACATAAAATTCACCCTATGCAATTAGTTTTTGTTGCAATGGTTACGAAATTACCAGTTAACTTGAATAGCTTTGAACGACATTATTTTTACAAATTTATCATGCTGACCACGAGTTCGACATGTCAATATTGCATCGATTTTAAACTTCGCGGTTACTAAAATGAAAATAGTAGAACAGCCAATCAGCGTCCAGTATTCTAATCGAGGTCATTTCACAATGAATATTTAAATGAGGGGCCGTGCGACTTGTAAAAAAAATTAAAAAAAAGTTGGAATTATCGACAGATTTCTCCTCTATAGAAATTGATTACTGACAATGTGTTGATTTGTATGAGTAAATAAATTATTAGCCGACCAGAGCCGACAAGAAATAACTAAGTTCCAGATATTTAGTTGATTGTTTGACCGATTATTAATGATAGTAAACTGTATGGGTGGTGAATTTAGAGACGAGTGGCGTCCATTGCTGCTGAGCCGGATCAAATCGGAAAAATACACTCTCCGGAGACAATATTCGGTGGTTAAAATTTAATCAAATGCAACGTATATGAATGTTTCTGATGGGAGTTTGTGGTATTTATTGAAAGATGAATTCTTTGCCGATCCATCCAATATATCGTTATCATTACTGGGGTGAATGGGCTAAATTTGTGCGACTCCCGAGCGATGGTGAAACGTTGAATTTCTACAGAGCCCCTTGTCTATATAATGTTCCATTAACGCGAAGAAGGCGCGTATAGAGGGCGGCGTATATGGGCAGTGCAAAAAGGGGGCGGACAGCGGAGCGCGTTACATGCCCCTGTGGGTAACCTTTGAAACAAACGTCGCACTAGCGACGACTCGAATTCAATTCGAATTAGACTCGAGTTTAATTCTAAATTCGTCTGCTGAAACAAACGTCGCATTTAATTCAAGACGAGTCCAAATGATTTCTTAAAATGGTATAAAGCGTTCAAGAGGGTTTTGGTCAAAACGGCTAAAATACGAAGTTATATATCAATTCTAAAACGTAAATTTAGTGAGAAAATGTGCCTTTGACTTCCAAGCGACGAAATTAATGTTAATATTATGAGGAGTGGAAATTATTGGTTTTATATCGCTATTTCGTAGGTATTTGACACATATTTTAGGTCGGACATGATTCTATATATAGGTGGTAATTTCCTATGAACTTGTCTGAAAGAAATCAGGTCCAGTTTATTTTTTATACGAAAACGTTGTGCGTTTTTAACAATAGATATAGCAAGCTGAGATCAACACGGGATAACACTATATTGCGTCAGTATGCCTATCTAACAACCACATGATAAAGTAAACATGGCGGACTGCATGGGACGTATAGCTAGAGGGTTTCCGTTGTGGGGTGGGGGCTAATAAATTTGCGTAATTCTATTTGCACCCGCTTGGTTGTTCCTTCACATGCCTGTATGATAGCTAATTATGACTGGACCAGTAGACTTGTGATCATGCACGGGGCGGACCACGATTCTGACAGTAGAAGACAAATTAGAGATCTGAACCTGAAAATCCGATCATAGTTGGGCCCGGTGGGAGAAAAGTTTTGAAATCTGAACATGAAAATCGCAAAAACCTATAGCATCTACAGACTGGCCTCAAGCTTTCCAAGTGTTGAAAATGTCCAACCTGACACCCACACGAAGGTTGGAAAATTTCCAACTAATCGCCATTTAAAGGCACATGAGGACTTAATTGTCGAAAATATTCATATTTGTTCCAAACACTGTAAACAGAAACACATTAAAACGCATACAGTTTCGTTCATATATACCATGACCATCGCGTAAACAGCATGTTATCGTAAAGACCTACTATATTTTACCTAAGCAAGAGCCTGATTGTGTTACAGAAGACCGCACAATGCTACTGGTTAATCACACACAAATGGCATAAACGCTCTTTATTAGTTCCATATCAGGAATTCACCAACAAAGAACGCTCTTTATGTTTACCATCATAATATAATCAAACGCCAGAAAAGTAACAAACGGAAATTTCAACTCAGCACAGGGGGGAGTCTGCAAAAAAAATCCGTATATAGGGCCGGGGTGGGTGGGTGGTCCAGAGGCGGAAAAAATTGTGCTTGTAAATTTGTTCCAAAATGGGTTTTTTTCAAACAATTTACAAGTACTGACCATGTAATGTTGTTTGTAAGCATGTTAGTACCATGCTTGTTGGTATAGGGCTACATAGGCAGCTATAGTGACTCTTTAGCCTCAGATTTAGCAAAATTCTGGATTTCACAGGATCCCGGCCCACTTCACAGTGGACCACCATAATAGCGTTCAGGAAACTTATGATCAACGGAAGAAATATATAGTAACAAAATTAATATATTACCTGAATAAAAGTAATAAAACAAAAAAACTGTATCACAAATTGGATACTACATGGTGAATACTCATTGATGACTAGATATCATTAACTTGATTGTTGCATAACATGAAATTGAAAAGGGTATCTCATAAATTTCTAATGTCTGAAATACTGTCTTGTTCTGGCATGTAATCAAATTCATTCCTTCTGGTTATTTCTCATCTTGAATGATTGCAAGTAATGTTAATTTGCAACAATTATCCAAATAAAACTGAATTGGTTATGATGAATGACCGTTACTGTTTACTGCTCAGACAATCCCAACTGAAGATGACGCTATTCTCATTGAATTTCCGAACTTCATTTTGGAGCTTTTCTGCTCAGCAAGACTAAACTAAAATACTAATTACGTGCGCTCGTGCAACAGTATGGCGATCAGACAGATTCGTACGTTGGTGTCACCCTACTCCGTTTCACTCCATGACGTCACCAAAAACGACGTAAAACCTCGTGGCGTTCTGACATTTTTACTGTGCCGCGTTTTTGCTATGTTTATTTTATGTGTTGTTTTCGATTATTTGTTTGTCGCCGATATCGCCATTTGTCGGGATTCCCTGTTTCTATATTTAAAACTGGCATGCTCGTAGTGAGCATCGATTTCGATTTTTTCTCCCAGGTAAAAATACGTCAGAGTTATGACAAAAATAGATCGACCTACATTTTCTCCATCAGAACTCTACATCCAACATAGACTCCTTCATTTGGGTATTTTTACTTATTATTGGGAAGTTTTATCATTTTTGGTTCGTGCGAAGACCTCTTTTTATCGTGCGGGAAAAGAGAGACATTCAAAACTCTATTTCGTAATTCGACGCAATAGGCTGAATAGCCTAACCTTCAGCCGAGTTCCGGGTCAAATACGACGAATGACGTAACACAAAACAAAAAGCATTTGTTGACACAAACACCGTTTGAAGAGTTTATTATTACATAAAATGATCGTTATTGATTAATTATTGATTAATTATTGATATTTATTGTTGCATATTGGCTGCTATCAATATTTACACAAATGGTATTAATTATTTCTTATAATTGCTCCTTTGGTCAACTTTGACTATCGGAAAATGAAAATCAAAATATGCCGCTGAAAAAAATGTAATCGATATTAAAGTCTCATCCTTTCGGCAACATGGAATTGGTTTTAATTACTTAAATGATTAATATAGTAATTTGCCTTTTATCTGTGATGAAATGAGAAATGGTAATTGTCTTTTTTTGCTAACATTAAATTAAATTAAATAAATTAAGTAAAATACAGTGAAATTATTTGTTAAATTATTGTTTATTACATTTTTGCGCACGTTGGCATCTCTCTGAGTGCATTCTAGTTGTATACTGTTATCACTTTGTTGTTTGATACTGAAAACACCAGGAAACACCTGGAAATACAGTTTATTTTTGCAAAAAAGGATAGTGGAATGGGATTGAAAGGCAGTTAACACAGTTTTTGAAGAACGGCTAAAAAAAGCCTCTGAAATTTTGATAAAAACATGAGAAAGGGGGGTGGTGGAAAAAAAAAAAATTTTTGCACAAATGGGGTGGTGGGTCCCTCGGGGTCGGGAAAAAACTTTTTGGGCCCTATATGTGTAATTTTATTCCAGACTCCCCCCTGCTCAGCAGCCCATATTTCGCAACCATACAACATAATAGGCATTATTAATTTGTCAAACAATTTACATTTAGTACTGAATGACAATTCTGTCTGTGAATTCAATGAATTCGTCATGAAATACATAGCCTTTGAAGCTCGCCCGCTCAAGTTTTCACAAGCTCTCTCCATTTTACGGTCAAAACTGAAAATGAGACCCAAGTATTTATATTTTTCGACTACTTCTAACGACTCAGCATTTATATAAAACTTATTATCCATATGCAACTTCCGTTTATTTGGCTTAAATATCATGCATTTTGTTTTGTCTGAATTAACCGTTAGATTATTATTATAAGTATATTTTTGCAACTCATTCAAAGAATTTTGCAAACCCTCAGTTGTTTCAGACAGTAAAACGAGATCATCAGCAAAAAGTGAGTGACTAATCGGGCGATTATTTATGTAGCACGGATGGCCTATGGTATTGAATTGTCTGCCAATATCGTCAATGAATATCTTGAAAAGGGTGGGAGACAACGAATATCCTTGCCGTACTCCTATAAATACATGTACTCTGTCAAGTCCTTTGTGAAAAAAAATCCGTAGATATACCTAGAGAGTTGCCCATCATACCTAGAGAGTTGCCCATGCAACAACTTATAAAATATCACCGACGGCATCTGAGCAAGAGCAACACGCAACACGCATATCTGATGATTACTATTTATTATACGGCAAAGGGGGTATATCGAAATAAATCGAATACGTCCTCAAGTCTAAGACTTTTACGGATTTGCCACGTGTTCTCATTGAAATTTGATATAGGCAGTCGTTTCAACTCGGAAGTGAGTTTAAAATAATACGAATTTCATCATGAGGTGTCTATAATTATAGCGTTCAAAATGTCCGACTGAAAATTACTAAATTACCGATGACCGGTATACCATCTAATATGCACACAACGACCAAACAATGTAAAGTACTCACCCCTGTATTCTGTTGAAATCTGGAATAAATAGTTAAATCTTAGTTAAACGGAAATGGCTCATTCGGACCTCCGAACCCCACCTGACCTTGACCTTCAAAATGGACAATTCAAGGTCAAATCGCGCAATTCGCCGAAAATCAGAGGGGAAACAGCCCAGACGAAGTCGGGTCCACCTGCTAGTATATATATGTGCCAGGGATATGATTTGTTTCTATTATTTAACACATATGTATTACTGTCTAATTGCGCGCTGTCACTAGGATTTGGATTAGGGGCTTCCGGTAGCCATTACACAACCCATTAAGAACGCGCGATCTTGAGGAAACATGAGCCTCGTGTCGGCGCCAAACATTTTGTAAGCATTGTTTCACGGTGTGTTTTACACAGGAACATAGCTGTTGACACGTTTCTCGAAACCCTGGAGCACAATGTGAGCTTATCTCACACGGGTATATAAGATCCACGGAAAAATCTAAACATTCGAACCTAGCTTGCTTCCTGAAGAAGGTAATTCTACCGAAACGTTGAGGCAACTTGACAGTGCGCTCATAAGGACTTTTTTTCATTTTATATCTTCACTTTCCGTTCTTTGTGTATTATATGTTACTAATCATTACCTTTATTCACAGCCAAAATTCAAGTCCTGGATCAAAATGACTCAACCAAAACAAACTAAACGTGGAAAAACTAACCGCCCAGAGCGGCAAAAAGACCAGGCCTATTTAGACCATTCTAACCTTGTGAAACTGATGTACAAGCTCATACAGCTATGGCATCACATTAATTTCTTACAGGACCGTTTGGAGAAGAAGGTCCTGCCGAAAGGCTTTTCATCCATCACAGAGTCAGGGCGAACGAGGACCTTCCGACCAGTACTCCCCTGTGAGGAGGTCTTCAATGCGCTTAAAGCGGACGCATTTGAGTGGGGCTTAACCTCCATGAAAACTTTGGTGAATTATTATTTAAAAACTGAATCAGAAATTGAAGTCAAGGTTCTTTCGGCACTCTCTTCTAAAACCCTTGACTTCGACCGAGCACGAGACACGGCATTAAAATGGGGACTGAAGAATTTTGGCACCAAATTAACTACCGAAACTAAAACATAGTTCTTGAGCATCATTAGTAAGATTCAGTCCTCGGTATAGGTACACGAGTTGGCGTCCAAACTCACACGAAACGTGCTCGGTCACCCTCCCCTCCCCCACTAACCGCTCGCCAGCTTCAATTCCAGGATGGTCCAGCCAGTGATCAGACAACGTCACCGTCTCTGATATCAACGCCAAAACGCGTCAAAGCCACACCACGGCCACAGCGACCTGCACCAAAACCACGGACATCTGCAACTGCTACGCCACGCAATTCCACTCCATCGAACACGCCACTTCGCAATTCACCAGTCAAGAAAACAACACCACCGAAGCACGTCTCTTCCAGCCCTCCTTCGCCTGTTGGTTCCATTGCTTCGATGACATCGCCAGCGATTTCAACATCATCACCATCGTATGCCGAGGTATTATCAACATCACCTAAGGTATCCAAATTTTATAAATTTCGTCAACCTGACCCTAAGAAGGATTGGTCCTTCCCTAAACAGATCAAAAACCCTGTTGTTATATTAGGCTCTTCTAATGTGTCCCGGATCGATGTCGATCCTCCCAAAAATGTTTGTATTGCTTCTTACCCAGGTGGCAATTTAGGTCATTTCTGCAACATCGCACACAAACTGAAGTCGAAGCCAGAAAAGACACATCGACACGTCATCATCAGTATTGGCATCAACAACAGAGAGGACTGGAAGACAGACAACGACAAAGGCAAAACAGCAGGCACCACAGCTAAAAGCAGGGTAACTAACATGGTTTGTAATTTCCGAAAAGTTTTTCCTAATGCGACACTTCATTTTCAGGAAATAAATATCTCATTTAGTTTAGATTCTAGGGACCAGGAAGTTCTGCGTGCCATTAACAGCCAAGCTCGTCAGACACATAACCTCAAGGTCATACAGGCAATATCCCCCCGCGACTTTCACGTGGAGAATGACAACATCCACTGGACATCACAGACGGCGGCGAAAATCTACCACGGCTGGACTAACATCTTTAAAGGTCATTTAAACTAATTCCTCAGAAGGGAATCAGCCATGCGGAAAGAGTCGGTCTCGGCACCGAGATAGTCAATCTTGTACCCGACCTTTCCCTGAGCGCTGGTGAGAAATCAATACTAAGGTATGGTCTAACCTTTGTTCCTACCCCACCCGATCTCAAAGAAACACCACATGTGGTTGAGACGGAGGATGGAACATTGGTTTTACCAGACTCTATGTATGCCATGGAAATGAACGGCGGTCCAGCAAGCATGCAATTTAGGGAAGTAACAGCTATGGCTGATTTCTTTCGCAATTCGACAGGTTTAAAAGATCAATTTAAAGAATCTTCGATGTGGACACCCACTGATCGCCAGATTGACAACTCAATTCCCGAGGTCGCTGGCTTAGTCAAAACCGACATTACAAATTTACCAAAATAACCTCACTAAAGTTGAAAGAACTGCACTAAAAACCCTTCGCAGCAATAAAAACATTGTAATCAAACCTTGTGACAAAGGCAGCTCGCTCGTCATCATGTCTAAAGAAAATTACATTCTAGAAGCGACGCGCCAATTAAGCAACACTAAATATTACAAACCATTGGATGAGCCAATTTGGAAATCCAATGTTTTAAAATTCAATCTCATTCTCAAAAGCTTGCTGGACCAGGACGTTTTAAAGAAAAAACATGTTCAGTATCTAATTGCAAAACCTGAATCCAATAATAGGACATTTTATTTGCTTCCTAAAATACATAAACCTTTGAGCTGTTGGACTAATCCATACACACCTACCGGACGCCCGATCATCTCTGACGTCGGCTCGGAGTCCTACCACATTTCGGAGTTTATTGATCTCTATTTGAAACCAATTGCTACCCACCATCCGAGCTATCTAAAATACACGGAGGACTTCCTCATTAAATTGTCGAAAATTGAAGTCCCATCTTCTGCTTACCTAATTAGTCTCGACGTGGAATCTATGTATACAAATATTGGAATCGATGCCGGATTAAAGTCAATTAAGAATGCATTTGATTTTCACCATGATCCTCATAGACCTGGAGATGAAATACTTCAATTATTAGAACTGTCCCTTAAAGGGAATGACTTTGAATTTAATGGACGATATTATTTACAGGTATCCGGCTGTAGTATGGGCAAGAAGTTTAGTCCTAATTTTGCCTCAATTTTTGTTGCAGAGTGGGAGAAAGGCGCCATAGCCAAATGTGATAAACAACCATTAGCCTATTATAGATTCTTGGACGACATATTTATCATTTGGACTCATCGTCTGGATGAGTTTAGGGTGTTCTTGGACATCTTGAACAGTCATGACGAATCAATCAAACTCAAAGAATCAATATCGCAAACCAGCATTGATTTCCTTGATTTAACAATATTTAAGGGCCCACAATTTACATCATGCAACATTTTAGATACAAAACTTTTTACGAAACCAACGGATTCTCACCAGCTACTTCATCGTAAATCTTTCCATCCGCCAAAACTTTTCAATGGATTGATTAAATCTCAAATCATTCGATATCACCGGAACTGCACGAACAGAAGCGACCTAAATCAAGCTTGTTCGGTGCTTTTCCAGGCTTTACGACCGCGCGGCTACTCTAGTAGACTACTTCGCCAAGTAAAGTCCGAAACTCTCAGAGAATTAGAATCGTTACGCCATGACACAACATCGACTGAGCCAACAAGGATACGGCACAATCGGTCGGTGTTGGGTAATGGTTCAGCCTCATTTTGTCACAAAAAACGATGTTACATCAATACATAGAGGATCTCACATGAGTTTCTATTTTATACGGAATTTATCAACCGAGTTCACTAAATTCGATTTGAGCCGAGGTTTACCGAGGCTCAAATAGAATTTAGTGGACGAGGTTGATAAATTACGTATAAAATATGACGAGTGTGAGATACTTTTTATCACATGATCAAATAAACGCGAAGCAATTCGAAATATCCATCGAAAACAACGATAAAAACCGCAGCGATCGCAAGTCATTTGAAGAACGATGTGACGTCATCGCACGCGCTGATATTAAACGTGTCTCTTATCGATAATTATGAAACTGCTTTTATGGGCATATTATGTGATAAAATGGGATATCTCAATACTAGTAACACTTTCACCAGCGAACAAACACGCATATCGTATCAAATGCATAGCGAACTTAATTGTGATTCTAAAAATGTAATTTACTTAATCACATGCAAAAGATGCCGTACACAATATGTTGGACAAACAAAAACCTCTCTCAAAGTTAGAATGTCTAATCATCTTTCCAGTGTTCGCAAAAAACTCGACATGCAAATTTCCGATCATTTCAACTCATCTAATCATGACATTCATGAAATCCCATTTCAGCTTTCAGCCAATAGAACAGACACAAATTCTAGCCGACGAAGACCAAACCGATTCAATACGCCTAGAACGCGAAAATCATTGGATGGGCGTACTTAAAACATATCTTCCGTTCGGACTTAACATTGACTACAAAGGTGTTTCTCGAAATTTCTTGTGCTTTCCTCTGATCTACAATCGTAGAAATGTGGAAATCGCAAATATTTTCAGAAAAAACTTTGCATTATTAAATACTAAATTGACCGAGCCTCTCGACAAACGGGTGATTATTGCCTACAAGAAAAATCCCAGTTTGAGAGATATGCTCGTTCGATCTAGACTCAGACCTTGATTAACACGCAGTTCAATTAGCTTTTTAGCAATTTCAACATCATTATCCTTTGTTTGTGCTCAACACAATATTTTATGTCAATTTCCGACACAACCTAACAAAATTTAGCTAGTTCCATAGAAATAATTACATAAGAAATCGGATAACCGACCTGTGCCAGTGCCCTCCACACTTTCCAAATATATATATATGTAACAGCAGATTTGCATGAATTAGGCCTATTATTATTATTATTCCACAACACCCTACAGCGCAGAAACGGCTGGGGCGATTTGCTTCAGTTTTGGTATGTGGATAGCATTTGTGCTTCGTTACAGCATGGGCCTATTGGCAGTTTCGTCCGACCTTGACCTTGACTTCTGGATTAGTGGAAGATTTTTCCGCGCAAAAACTGTTTTCGTCCGAATTTTACCAAATTCACATGGTAGTATCGCTAGACAAAGCGGATCACGATGTTAAACAAACGAAGTAATTCAAGCGGCCAAAAAATGGCGGAGTAATGGCGGCTTGAAGATTAAAGAAATCCTTTTTTGCCTTGTTATTGTTGGATGAGACGCTTCACAACCGTATACGACAGTATTGCACGCTCGAACTACCGACGGAAAATATAGTCCCCCAGTTGCCTCTTTATTTTTGAATTTGAATTTAACTTTAAAGAACAAAGCAATCATTTTTGCATTATCTGGTGTTGTTGTCATGTGCAGCTTTACGAAATAGTATCATTAATCCGCTTGATTCAATGTGAAGTCATTTTGTTGGCATAATGCCAAGTTGGCGGGAAGTACGCGCCTATTCGTCACTTGTGAGAGATAAGGAAATGTGGCTTTTTTAATGATATAATAGGGTTTCATTTGATATAGCCATATATATGTGCAATTGATAACACTATTGAAATGAACCTTTTAACAGTATTTCTACCCCCGCATTTCCACAGCCGCATTGGAATACAATGGATATATACTAACATGCAGTCCTGTCAATTTATTTAAGAAAATGTAGATAGTGCCGACAGTGATGCAACATTTGATGATCTAGTTGAACAAGACTGCTAAAAAAAAAACATTTTATTGGTGTGTATTTCACAGGACAGTGGCATTTGGTAAAAACAAATTAGGGTTTGTTTTTTTCACATAAAATCCCGAACATTATTATCTGCTGTTCCGAAAAGGTAGAAAATTGTACCTCACTTGGTTATTAAACATGTTAATTAATCAACTGAGAACTAAATATTCTATTTCAGTGGTTCCAGTATGTTATGAGCCATGACAAATTCATATTAAATGATGCGATATGGATTTTTTCCGAAAACTTCTTTCGGGATTCTGGCCATGTTTTTTTAAAAAGAAATGAGCCAAACTTTGCAAAGGAACTGAGAGGGACCATATCAGGTGGCTATTCCGATCCATTAGCATACAAATTGATAAACGTAATACCGGGTGGATGTCAAGATTTGCCTAATCCTAGCTAGTATTATAATTAATTTTACAACAGTTAGGGGTGGAATCCCAATAATTACCCTTTGGGGGGGGGGGAAACATTGCGTTGAAGGGTGGATGTCCGAGATCTGACAGGGGAAAAATTGCTCTTGCGTGGTGGTGGTGGTGGTGGTGGTGATGGTGGTGGTGGGTCAATAATAGATTGGGGGGAAAATCCAACCTTGTATCCGTAATATTTTTCTTGACCACCCTGCAGTGAGGCATAAAGGGTCAGGTTACTACGAATCGGGCGGCTGGTTCTGTTGGGATAAGTACCATGGATCCTAATGACAGTACCAGTCTAAAATAAACGTTTAATAAAGAATTTTCATCTCGAAGTTAATAAAATCATTTAGTAACTGAAAATTGCTATCTAGCGGCCGCCTGTCATTGTTTCTGTGGCTCGAATATCTGTTTATTTGCGCGCACTCAGTGTCTCTTGTTGAATAGACTGGTTCCTGATCCAAAAATTAAAAACAATTGATAATTAGTAACCTTACCCCTCGAGCTGCAGTGGGTCCAAAATATATGTGGGGACAAGTGGCAGTTCATAACATTATATTGCTCGTACCTCATTCTTCTTTTCGATGAACAAACTGCCTTCATCATCTTCAAGGCATCTCCCACGGATTGATGACGGGAAGCATTTAATGCCATTCTGGTCTCCATTCGAAATGAATGTTGCCGCGACACACCACGGATTCCGGAGGCACCACTCAGCACACTCTATTTTACTTCGAGGATACGAGATGCATGAACTGGATATGTTCAGTTGTTTATCTCGTTTCCCTTTGAACAAGGTGTAGTGTCCGAACTGAATACCACACATGCCACGAAGACTCGCTGCGATGATTAGCATCATAATGAAATTGGCCATCTTTTTTGTTTAAGGATTCTCTCTAACTATAGCATACAATTCGAATGTTTATGGCAGCACTTAAAACCCAATAATACGATAGCGAAATTATGTTGGAAAATAATATCTCGAACTCAAGTATATCACAGGTCTTAAGACATTGTCACCGTAAAACGAAAAATAATGAAACGCTCTATCTCTTGGAAAAATCCCTCTAACTACATCACACAATTGCAAGGTTTATAGCAAACAGAATCACATTACAACCAACAATGCGATAGTGAAATTCGCCATCTCTTGTAGAATAATTTGCCGATCTACAACACATCAGTTTTCACAAGGCTTGTGGTAACATCACCCCATAGCATCGAGCAATGCGATAATGAAACTCGCAACCTCTCGGAGAACTCCGCATGACCTTATGTCAAGTTGCCTTTGGCAACGCGACAGCATTTTATATGTGAGAAACGACTACGTACGTTGCATTGTGGGTTTTTGTAAGGCTCTAGATCTATACTGTAAGTAAGTTCTCCATTTAATGTTCCTGACAATATATCGGCTTCGCAAATTCTGAACAATACTGAACAATTATTGTGGTAGTACTCGTCAAAATGCAGCCATGCAGTATCGCGCAAATCAATGTGCCACTATGTTGACAAGCTGCCATAACTTCAATGTGCGGGACAATATGGAAAATAGTGTATTTTTATTTCCACTGAATATATGTATAGAACCAAGCTAAATGGGTCCGAACCATCAGAGGCAATAGAAGTCTTCTCAATAATTTTACGGGTATACATACACACAATATGTCGTCAATTTGTGAGGGCCATCCAGTGTAAACACTCTCTTGAAATGTTCCGTCTAAAAACACTATTAAGCGAATTCAAGGGGTAAAAATTTAAGTAACACTGAGAGTTCCTGTCTTGAACTATACGCCCACTATCATCAGATCGTTATCTTTTTGTTCTTTTCAAATCGGTCGCTAAAATGGGGTCGAGTGGCCGAGCTAATGCATGGGATTTATTTTTAAATAGTTGTATATGTTGTCCATTGAAATAGATAGAGCGCTCACTAAATGATGGTACTTATGGGCAAAAATTGAAGCTTTTTATACCATTAGCTGAATATTGTCACCCCTGGTTAAGTTGTCGAGCTAATTTACAATAATTGGTGTGTCCTTCTGATTTGCACAGTACTTAGCTATTATGATATTGGTGGGGCAAAGTGGATGCTGTTGTGAAAATTCAGTTTATTTTTCTTAAAGATGCCCTGTGTGATCTGAAACTATACAACCACAATCATTGTGATAAGTTTGACCACAGTGAGTCAAGCTCTGAACGTGCAGAGAGCTGTTGGCTCGGACGAAGTCGTCAGGCCGCTTAAAATAATTGTTCGCGCGATAACCCAAATGGTGGACGTTCTGTTTAAATCATTGTCAGTATTTCTCTTGATTTGTATACCGGTGATGGCCTCAGGATTTCCACAACGCAGTGGCTATGATCCCCAACATGGGGATTATATTATCCCGGAAGCTACCGGACTGACCATTGCATATTTCCTCGACGGGTGGGGTGGCGCATGCAGCACCCCGAGTCCTTAGTACAACTATATGGAATATTTAAGTAAAACATTATATTGTGAATTCTTTTCCAGATAATTCCGGCTGTTAGATTTAACTAAATCCCTTAGTTATTCGAAGCTTTCAAGAACCAGCTCTCCCCAATCATGGATTATGGTCGAAAATTTTATAATTCTAGACTGTATAGGCTAAAATTGTGACATTTAGGAACTTGTTCAACCTTTGGCTTGAGAAACATATGACTGTTCTGTGAATTCTGAGTGAAAAATGGGGGGGGGGGGGGGGTGTCACTCTTTTTAATTCAAAGCTGAACACTGCGCTGTACCTGGTTATTTGTTTGGCGCTGTAATGGATATTTGCATGGAAATCTCAATTGAATCACGTGAGCTCGCTCTCAGATTATCCGAGCAATCCCAACAAACCGGTATCGTCCTAAAAGAGCTTCAAATTCTGCATATTTTATTTTTGTTTTGGATGACACTGTTTCAAGAAATGACGAGAAACAAACAAGTATAAAATCGACGAACATGACATTTGGAACTTATTCCCTATTCCTTATTCCTTATTTAAAAACATGTCGCTTTCGACCGATTTGACGACATGGGTGGGTGGCCGGCCCAAAATACCACATAGAAACACCCCGAACCCCCACCCATCACCACCGGGGGTGCCACCACGAGGGGGTGAAAATGGGGTATGGACCATTTTCGAGAACGGTAAGGATTTCGACCGATTTGACGGCATGGGTGGGTGGCCGGCCCCAAATACCACCTAGAAACACCCGACCCCACACCCATCACCCCCGGGGGGTGCCACCCCGAGGGGGGTGAAAATGGGGTATGGACCATTTTCGAGAACGGTAAGGATTTCGACCGATTTGAAGGCATGGGTGGGTGGCCGGCCCCAAATACCACCTAGAAACACCCGACCCCACACCCATCACCCCCGGGGGGTGCCACCCCGAGGGGGTGAAAATGGGGTATGGACCATTTTCGAGAACGGTAAGGATTTCGACCGATTTGACGGCATAGGTGGGTGGCCGGCCCCAAATACCACCTAGAAACACCCCGACCCCCACCCATCACCCCGAGGGTGCCACCCCGAGGGGGTGAAAATGGGGTATGGACCATTTTCGAGAACGGAAAGGATTTCGACCGATGTGACGGCATGGGTGGGTGGCCGGCCCCAAATACCACCTAGAAACACCCCTACTCCCCACCCATCACCCCCGGGGGTGCCACCCCGAGGGGGTGAAAATGGGGTATGGACCATTTTCGAGAACGGTAAGGATTTCTACCGATTTGACGGCATAGGTGGGTGGCCGGCCCCAAATACCACCTAGAAACACCCCGAGCCTCCACCCATCACCCCCGGGGGTGCCACCTCGAGGGGTGAAAATGGGGTATGGACCATTTTCGAGAACGGAAAGGATTTCGACCGATTTGACGGTATGGGTGGGTGGCCGGCCCCAAATACCACCTAGAAACACCCCGACCCACCACCCATCACCCACGGGGGGTGCCACCCCGAGGGGGTGAAAATGGGGTATGGACCATTTTCGAGAACGGTAAGGATTTCGACCGATTTGACGGCATGGGTGGGTGGCCGGCCCCAAATACCAACTAGAAACACCCCGAACCCCCCACCCAACACCCCCGGGGGGTGCCACCGAGGGGGTGCCACCCGAGGGGATGAAAATGGGGTATGGACCATTTTCGAGAACGGTAAGGATTTCGACCGATTTGACGGCATGGGTGGGTGGCCGGCCCCAAATACCACCTATAATTATCTCTTTCGCTGCCACCCCGCCACACGGACATACTCCCCAGTGCCAAGCATTCTGGGTGTAAATACAAGTATTTTATGTATATGTGGGTAATGCAATGACTATCGGGTAATTATCGGTGTATTTAGTTGAAACTTCACATGTGGGTATATATGACAATGACCTATCACCTGCCCCGACGTGGAGACCCATAGGGTCATAGGGGTCACGTGCCATTGGCGGCCATCTTGGATTTGCTTTAATTTATGTTTTTCGGTAAATTTTTTCAATTCATATATGATTAAATGTTTGTTTTTTGTTCTAGTGTTCTATCCCATTAATTATTGTTTCACCAGTTAATCATATTCCGTATTTTTCACCGACCTCATTCCGACAGAATTTTTGGACGCTAAACTGATCAGCAGAAAGGAGGCCGCCAAGTCAATTATGATGTTTATTTTCCACTCATATATCGCATCCCACCAAAAGTTAATTTGTCAATGGTATATTCTGGCTCGGACTGTACTCATAGAACTGCAGGAGTAGCATGACTTTGACTGACCTTTCTTCTAAATTGTCAGCGCACACCAGCACTCTACATAAAATAAATGAACCCCCGTTGTAATGCAACAAAACAATATAATTTGCGTATTTGGCAGCGACTGGGTAACTCGCATTTATGCGAGTTTGGCATTGAAAGAGATAAACACGCCGACCCCCCCCCCCCCCCATCCATCACACCCGGGGGTGCCACCCCGAGGGGGTGAAAATGGGGTATGGACCATTTTCGAGAACGGAAAGAATTTCGACCGATTTGACGGCATGGGTGGGTGGCCGGCCCCAAATACCACCTAGAAACACTCCGACCCCCCACCCATCACCCCCGGGGGTGCCACCCGGGGGGTGAAAATGGGTGGGTGGCCGGCCCCAAATACCACATAGAAACACCCGACCCCCACCCATCACCCCCGGGGGTGCCACCCGGGGGGGTGAAAATGGGGTATGGACCATTTTCGAGAACGGAAAGGATTTCGACCGATGTGACGGCATGGGTGGGTGGCCGGCCCCAAATACCACCTAGAAACACCCCGACTCCCCACCCATCACCCCGCGGGGTGCCACCCCGAGGGGGTGAAAATGGGGTATGGACCATTTTCGAGAACGGTAAGGATTTCGACCGATTTGACCGCATGGGTGGGTGGCCGGCCCCAAATACCACATAGAAACACCCCGAGCCCCCACCCATCACCCCCGGGGGTGCCACCTCGAGGGGTGAAAATGGGGTATGGGGTATAAGTGTGTTATAAGTGTGCGTGTGTTATAAGTGCAGCGTGTGTTATAAGTGGGCGTGGCACTTTTTCATTGCAGCGTGTGTTATAAGTGGGCGTGTGTTATAAGTGCAGCGTGTGTTATAACTAGGGCGTGGCACTTTTCAGTACAGCGTGTGTTATAAGTGTAGCATGTGTTATATGTGGGGGTGGCACTTTTCCAGTGCAGCGTGTGTTATAAATGGGCGTGGAACTTTTTCAGTGCAGCGTGTGTTATAAGAGGGCGTGTATTATAAGTGCAGCGTGTGTTATAAGTGAGGGTGGCACTTTTCCAGAACAGCGTGTGTTATAAGTGGGGGTGGCACTTTTCCAGTGCAGCGTGTGTTATAAGTGGGCGTGTGTTTTAGGTGCAGCGTGTGTTATAAGTGGGCGTGTGTTATATGTGCAGCGTGTGTTATAAGTGGGCGTGTGTTATAAGTGCAGCGTGTGTTATAAGTGGGCGTGTGTTATAAGTGCACGATGCACTGAAAAAGTGCCACGGCCACTTATAACACACACTGCACTGAATAAGTGCCACGCCCACTTATAACACTCGCTGCATTGAAAAAGTGCCACGCCCACTTATAACACACGCTGCACTGAAAAAGTGCCACCCCACTTATAACACACGCTGCACTGAAAAACACGTTGCACTTATAACACACGCCCACTTATAACAAGCGCTGCACTGAAAAAGTGCCACGCCCACTTATAACACACGTTGCACTTATAACACACGCCCACTTATAACACACGCTGCACTGAAAAGTGCCACGCCCACTTATAACACACGCTGCACTTACAAAACACGCACACTTATAACACACGCTGCACTGAAAAAGTGCCACGCCCACTTATAACACACGCTACACTTATAACACACACTGCATTAAAAAGTGCCACGCCCACTTATAAAACGCTGCACTGAAATGTGCCACGCCCACATATAACACACGCTGCACTTATAACACACGCCCACTTATAACACACGCTGCATTAAAAAGTGCCACACCCACTGGAAAAGTGCCACCCCCACTTATAACAAACTCTACACTGAAAAAGTGTCACGCCCACTTATAACACACGCTGCACTTATAATACACGCCCTCTTATAACACACGCTGCACTCAAAAAGTGCCACGCCCACTTATAACACTCGCTGCACTGAAAAAGAGCCACGCCCACATATAACACACGCTGCACTTATAACACACGCTGTACTAAAAAAGTGCCACGCCCTAGTTATAATACACACTGCACTTATAACACACGCCCACTTATAACACACGCTGCAATGAAAAAGTGCTACGCCCACTTTAAACACACGCTGCACTTATAACACACGCACACTTATAACACACTTATAAATCCTTACCGTTCTCGAAAATGGTCCATACCACATTTTCACCCCCTCGGGGTGGCACCCCCGGGGGTGATGGGTGGGAGGAGGGTGTTTCTAGGTGGTATTTGGGGCCGGCCACCCACCCATGCCGTCAAATCGGTCGAAATCCTTACCGTTCTCGAAAATGGTCATTACCCCATTTTCCACCCCCTCGGGGTGGCACCCCCCGGTGTGATGGGTGGGGGGGGTCGGGTGTTTCTAGGTGGTATTTTGGGCCGGCCACCCACCCATGCCGTCAAATCGGTCGAAATCCTTACCGTTCTCGAAAATGGTCCATACCCCATTTTCACCCCCTCGGGTGGCACCCCCGGGGTGATGGGTGGGGTCGGGGTGTTTCTATGTGGTATTTTGGGCCGGCCACCCACCCATGCCGTCAAGTCGGTCGAAATCCTTACCGTTCTCGACAATGGTCCATACCCCATTTTCACCCTCTCGGGGTGGCACCCCCCGGGGGTGATGGGTGGGGGTCGGGGTGTTTCTAGGTGGTATTTGGGGCCGGCCACCCACCCCTGCCGTCAAATCGGTCGAAATCCTTTCCGTTCTCGAAAATGGTCCATACCCCATTTTCACCCCCTCGGGGTGGCACCCCCGGGGGTGATGAGTGGGGTCGGGTGTTTCTAGGTGGTATTTGGGGCGGCCACCCACCCATGCCGTCAAATCGGTCGAAATCCTTACCGTTCTCGAAAATGGTCCATACCCCATTTTCACCCCCTCGGGGTGACATCCCCTGTGGGTGATGGGTGGGGGGTCGGGTATTTCTATGTGGTATTTGGGGCCGGCCACCCACCCATGCCTTCAAATCGGTCGAAATCCTTACCGTTCTTGAAAATGGTCCATATCCCATTTTCACCCCCTCAGGGGGGGGGCACCCCCGGGGTGATGGGTGGGGGGGGTCGGGTGTTTCTATGTGGCCACCCACCCATGCCGTCAAATCGGTCAAAATCCTTACCGTTCTCTAAAATGGTCCATACCCCATTTTCACCCCCTCGGGGTGGCACCCCCCGGGGGTGATGGGTGGGGGGTCGGGTGTTTCTAGGTGGTATATGGGGCGGCCACCCACCCATGCCGTCAAATCGGTCGAAATCCTTACCGTTCTAGAAAATGGTCCATACCCCATTTTCACCCCCTCGGGGTGACATCCCCTGTGGGTGATGGGTGGGGGGTCGGGTATTTCTATGTGGTATTTGGGGCCGGCCACCCACCCATGCCTTCAAATCGGTCGAAATCCTTACCGTTCTTGAAAATGGTCCATATCCCATTTTCACCCCCTCAGGGGGGGGGGCACCCCCGGGGTGATGGGTGGGGGGTCGGGTGTTTCTATGTGGCCACCCACCCATGCCGTCAAATCGGTCGAAATCCTTACCGTTCTCGAAAATGGTCCATACCCCATTTTCACCCCCTCGGGGTGGCACCCCCCGGGGTGATGGTGGGGATCGGGTGTTTCTAGGTGGTATTTGGGGCCGGCCACCCACCCATGCCTTCAAATCGGTCGAAATCCTTACCTTTCTCGAAAATGGTCCATACCCCATTTTCATCCCCTCAGGGTGGCACCCCCCAGGGGTGATGGGTGGGGGGGTCGGGTGTTTCTAGGTGGTATTTGGGGCCGGCCACCCACCATGCCGTCAAATCGGTCGAAATCCTTACCGTTCTCGAAAATGGTCCATACCCCATTTTCACCCCCTCGGGGTGGCACCGCCCGGGGTGATGGGTGGGGGGGGGTCGGGTGTTTCTAGGTGGTATTTTGGGCCGGCCACCCACCCATGCCGTCAAATCGGTCGAAATTCTTACCGTTCTCGAAAATGGTCCATACCCCATTCTCACCCCCTCGGGTGGCACCCCCGGGGGTGATGGTGGGGGTCGGGGTGTTTCTATGTGGTATTTGGGGCCGGCCACCCACCCATGCCGTCAAATCGGTCGAAATCCTTACCGTTCTCGAAAATGGTCCATACCCCATTTTCACCCTCTCGGGGTGGCACCCCCCGGGGGTGATGGTTGGGGTGTTTCTGGGTGGTATTTGGGGTCGGCCACCCACCCATGCCGTCAAATCGGTCGAAATCCTTACCGTTCTCGAAAATGGTCCATGCCCCATTTTTCACCCCCTCGGCGTGGCACCCCCCGGGGGTGATGGTGGGGGGGGTCGGGTGTTTCTAGGTGGTATTTGGGGGCCGGCCACCCACCCATGCCGCCAACTTGGTCGAAAGCGACATTTTAAAAAATAAGGAATACGGAATAGGGAATAAGTTCCAAATGTCATTAAAATCGACGGACTCAAACCACTTTTCGAAATTAATTAAAACTCATGAAAAACAGGAACAGATTTCAGACAGTATTTATTCATTTCGGCATCCATGAAAGGAGACATGTTTATGACTGGCCTGAATTTCTTGATAGAAGTTTGTTTGATAATGGCTGGTCTCGCCTATTGAAATGGACCGATCGCGCGCAGGCGATTAATACTATCAATGATTGGTGTGATGTAAAACACATGGATTTTACATAATTATACATAAATTACATACAAGTGTGTTTCCACCCTTAGGGTCTCTCACATATGGGACGCCCGTTCTTCTATTTATTACCTATTTTGTGATATCCCAAAATGAATGTATGATATCACAAAATCGAATATATGATATCATTAACTATGTTACGATATCACATAAATGATTTTAAGATATCACTAATTCTGATTTGTGATATCATAAATTAATTTTTTTATATCACAAAATCAAATTATTGATATCACAAAATAGTAAGCATTTAGTGATATCACTAATTCGATTTTGTGATGCCATAAAATTGAATTTATGATATCACTAATTCGTTTTGTGATATCAATAAATATAAAATGGAATAGCTGAACTATTATTCCTTCACCATTGTGTGATATCATTAAATCATTTTATGATATCATAAAATGGAAATATTGATATAACTAAATTCTTACTTATATTGTGTATCAAATATTCCATTTTGTGTTATTACTAGTTCTCCAACATTTTATGAAATCACAAAATCGAATTATTGATACTTACTATATTGTGATATCAGTAATTCGATTTTGTGATATCTAAAAATGAATATATGATATCACAAATTGGAATTAGTGATATCTTAAAATCATTTTGTGATATTATATATTCATTTAGTGATATCATAAAATGAATTATTGATATCACTAAATATGTAATAAATAGAAGAACGGCGCCATTAAGTCCGCGAATTAGTGATATCATAAAATCGAATTTATGATATCACAAAATAACTAGTATATATTGATATCACAAAATGAATACATATTATCACCATTTAGAATTAGTGATATCATACAATTAATTTAAGATATCATAAAATCGAATATATGATATCACAAAATAGAAAACGATTTGTGATATCATAAATTCATTTTATGATATCAATACATATTTTATTATATCAATAAATGTATATAGTGATATCAACAAATAGTCTTATTTATTATTGATTATTGATATCACAAAATGAATATATGATATCACAAATAAGTGATAGCACAAAATGAATATATGATATCATAAATCGAGTAGGTGATATAACTAAATGCTTACAATTTTATGATATCATATATTCGATTTTATTATATCATATATTTATGTGATATCACAAAATGAATTACTGATATCACAAAATAGGTAATAAATAGAACGACCCCCCCCCCCCCCCCCCAAAGTCACAAGCATTTTGGGTCACTTTGACTAACCCACACATTTCAGCGAGTCGCTACGACTACGGCAACTCTGATGTTAGTCACAGTGTTGCACCAAGAATAACTCCAATTGCAACACTGTCATAAATTATGCTTAATATTCATTGCTAATATTCAATTGCCATTGCATCGCAGTTCTTTTGGATCTATAAATGAACGAATGTGATGGGAGGATATATTGGCATCTATCTCAGAAATTCACTTCAACATCAAAGGCTACATTAAAGGTACTCCATCCGATTCGATGGTCCCCATATAATGAGATTCCAGCAACAACAACATTTTTAGAAATGCCGCTTCAGTTATCAGAGTCGATTAATGCCCACAAATAATGCTAACCACTGTCAATATACAACTGTAGTAAAAAATTGCCTGAAACGTGTTGTTTATCGACATGTTGTTCGACGAAATTTGGCCGTATTATCAACACAAAGCTTCTTGACTTTAGAGTTAGCCATCTTCATCCGCAATTTGGTCCGAGACCGTCGGCTCGTCGACTTTTACTGGGCCACAATTAAGTCTCGATGGTGAAAAACAATATATTTCGAATATCGATATCTAATAACTCTGAGCTTTGATAGTGGGTTCCTCGACTCGAATCAAATATGTTTTACCCCCGAAACCAAATAAATAGTAATTGAGGGGCGCTTAAACGGATTATGCGTCTTTAATTGGATGAAAGGTTCTTATACCATGACACCACAGACATCTCGGAAGAATGAACTAGTTAAACAGACCTATATCGCAAACCATATGTATACCTCCCAACAGACCAGTATTGAAATCTGTGTTTTGGATAATGGATTGAAAGTTTGTCCTGCTGTCAATTCGATCTCTGATTCTGGATAATAATATATCATCTGGTTGAGTATTGAAATTATTTGCACACAATTTCAACCAAATTACATGATCATATTCCCAGTGATTCAGGAAAGTTAGTCATGACTCAATCCTGGTCATTTTGACTAACACAATTGTAGTCTAATGGCCTAAGTCGCTTTGACTAACTATTTCTTAGTCGGTCTGAATAACATCACCCTAGTCATTGTGACTAATTGGTTGTCTCAGTCATTAGCACTGATATAAGATATAGTGATCCTGTGGACAAACAGTTGACTAACCTAAATTAGTCATATTGACTAACTTTTTTTTTCATTGTTGGTGCGGTTTTGTGCGACACTTTTCTCACAACAATACGGGGCCCGAGCCCGAATATCTGGGGTTCTGTTTAGCGTAGAAAGATTCGAGAACGTGACGTATCCAGTTCCTACCAAGAACGTAATATGGCACCGAACCGCATTATACATGAAGTTACTATATAAAGAGTCGAAGTTGTGAACTTGTGATGTGCAGATGCGAGTTGCAGGACCGAGTTCTGTCCCCTCGCTACACTGTTCTGACCCACTGCGTAGGAACATCGGAAGTCGTACTATCGCCGGCTTGTGATGGTTCTTTACTGATTTTCGCGAGTTTTGACAGTTAAAACTCAATCTTTTAAGTCATCAAGGTGATAATTTGATTATCTCTTTTCCATGAGTCTTAATAACGCGCGAAGAAAACAGCGAATTGTGATAGCTCGGTCGATTCTCTCTCGATCGACTCGGTTCTCTCCCAATTTAATCGGTTCCATACGGGAAATACCATGACTATTATTTGGAAGTATACGTGAAAAATACCAATTAAACCAGCCTGATTAAGGACAACAAAATGTGTATTAAGTTGATTTAACACCACTTAAGATACATTTAGATGAGTTACACTCCCTTCCTATAAATAACTATGTGTCAACAGTGGCAAATTAATCCCTTTCTCATATTTCCAATCGGGTGTCTTGTTACTATATAAAATATACACCAAAAGCAGAAAACTAATAAACTCTAATTTTGATAAACAAAAACTGAATTGCCATGAGAGTAATTTGCACCAATCCATGGTTCAAATTCCTTCATTTGTTGCATATTTTCTGTTGAGTATAAAAGGAGATGGATCCATAAATGGCCGGATTTAGTGTACAGTACCCCTTTAAACCAATTCAGAATAGCAATAAACTTCAGCGAATTTATGCTAATCTTAAGACAATTCAGAATATGAAGAAACCTCATCGAACAGACATATTTATGTGCAGTGACGGGGGTACTATGTGTGGTGCACTTGTTTTAGCCAGGTGTCGTCATCACTGTGTATATCCGATACCGGAAATTATGCAGGAAAATTTCATGTTTACACAATATGCCGATATTTTTTACCGAATATTCGTGATTGTTAAAAACCGCGACACACCATGAAGATAAAATCCCTCTGAATATTAGTAGAGTATAGTGTAGAGTACTTCTAAAATATTCTATCTGCACATTCTGGATATGAAGTACGTCCTCGGAAATGACGATTATTATGTTAAATACTGCGGATCGTCTGCAACTTGGTCTGATAAACACCGACTTTCTTATATCTAAAACGTCTGTATGTTTACATATAGCTGTGTACATGACGTAAAAAATGTCCACAATGACTTACATAGCACCAAATATGAGTTTTTCGACTGTTTGTTAAAATTATTTGGTGTACGGCGAATTGCAGAAGCACTGTCATGCAAATAGCATAGGGGTAGTTCGTCCGTGCGTCCGGTCGATCGAGCGTCCGTCCGATTTCTTGTCATGCTGTTAACTCCAGTTCAAATTATCCGATCTAAACGATACTTCATATGAGGAATGACAATTACATTATGGTTCTAGTCCGATAGTCTTTTTCTATGATTTTTTTTACTTTGAAATTGCTATTTCCATGTTGTCCGGATAATAACTCTGGTGAATAATATCCGATCGGAACAAAACTTGCTACGAGTAATAAACATTACATTATTGAGTTCGAGTTCCAATATCGTTCCGGTCTGATGATATGTATTAGAGCTATAGTCCTTTTCAGACCTATATATAAATTGCCATTTTCGTGTTTTCCGGATAATTCCAGTTAATACCAACCAATCCCAACTAAACTTGACATCAAGAATATCCATCACATTGTTCACGTCAACATTGAATGTGGTTCTGATCTGCTGATTTTTTATATAATGCTAACCATGCATAGTCAAACTATAGTATAAAATTGCCCAAAACATTTTGTTCAACGAATTTTGGTCGGATTGTCAAATAGCTAACACCCAAAACCACATGATTTTAGAGTTATCCATCTTCATCGGCAATTTGGCCCGAAACCGTCGGCTTGACGAATACTTGCCAGGCCGCCAAAAATTACATATCTCGGGAAATAACAAGTTTAAAAAATCGTTATAATCTGATCACTCAGAGCTTTGATGGGTGGGTTACATGACTCGAATCAAATATTGTTTACCCACAAAACCAAAGAAATAGTAATTTGGGAGCGTTAATTCGGATTACGCATCTTTATCGTTCTTTCTTATCTTACATCGTTAATCTCACAATCAATTAACGTCGTGGAATGACCTAGAGGCTTAAACGCCGATAAAACTAACAAACTAGGCCAAGGCTGACAATCCCTATATAGTATTGCTGTTGACCATACACGCCGATACTGGGTCATAATTTTCAAGTTCACAACTTAAGGAATGTATCGGTTGTTTTAAGTACCACTCATCATTGAATGTGGTAACCGGAAGCCTCCTCCAGCTTTTGAAAGTGTCGGTCTGATAATTGGGGATGACAGGAAGTACGCATATAAATCCTCCTTTCCCTATTAGGAGAAAATCGTACATATTGCTGACATACCAAGTATCTTATTGCTAATTAAAGCGCGCCGCACACGAATCGATATTTGTTGCACAATATTTGTCGCAGACCATTGCGACGTAAGATCGGTGTGCGCATGCACACGGTCCGATTTTAGTCATGCGACTTCTGTTTTTATCACTAAAGCTAGCCACACATGCTTGCGTATGCGTATGGTGCGTTACGTTATTTTTATCGCACGCGATTGTCTGACGGAAAATCAAATAGAAATGCACGGGCACCCACACATGCATGCGGTTCCGATGCGAAACTATTCTGACGCTCCGAATGCCTCCGATTTTTATCGGACCGAAAATACTCATATTTTCCATCCGATAGAAATCGTCGCTCCGTTTGCGTTCGCATGTAAATCCATGGTGAAGTGACTGAAACGATCACTATCGGACAACGTTCGCATGACCACAACGGCACGACGAACGGATCAGACGAACGGATCCGATTATTTTCGCTAACGCATACGCAAGCATGTGGGGCTAGCTTTATGGTAGACCACCGCACACGATGCGATCGGATCGTATCTGGTTGTTTGCTTTCTCGTGAATGCAATGGGTTACCGTATTATTAACGTGGTATAGGCTATATAGGTATAGGTGTATATTTGTATTTATTCCAGATATTAAATCCTAATTTCCAATAAATATTAATATTACAAGTGTTTGTAGTTCTATATACTAGTAGATCCTAGTAGGCCCTATACCTGATTTAATTCCCCACACAAATTCGCAATCAGATATTATTTTTACACCATTTGGCTGGATCCAGTCCACCTGTTTTGTTTTGTATTCAATTGTAGTTGTATTGAAGGTATTCCGCCGTCCAAAATATCCCGCTACTCTGACTTTGAAGGACACACTGGACGCCATGTTGTTGTGAAATAAAACATGTGATCCCCGCGTGATCATATTAATAGTTGAATCTGATTGGCTACTTCGAATAAATCGTATTACTCGATCGTAGAAAATCAAAATTATTTGATTCCTTTGCGGGACCGATCGTGCGACAAAATGTCCTGCGATTTTCTACCACAAACTCTACGATTTGACCAGTAACCGGTGCCCGATATTTGTCGTACGGAATATTCCCATCGATATCGCATGCAGTAGCATGGGATAATTTTATAGAGTGTATTAGCGATTTTACCACGACATGTAGCCCCCACAGCAGAACTACATTTCCACAGATCATAGAGTATACACCATGCACATGATGTTTTGAAGCCCGGATCATGTTTTATAAAGGGTTGAAAATAATATAAGTGTACGCCCTTTCTCGAGTACGTTTTTGCTAAGTTTAGTAGTCTCCCTTGAATCGGTTTCTAAACGCCGATTAAAAATGTTCACGGTAAACTGTATAGTAATTGATAAAGTGAAATAAATGACACATGCAGCAGTTGATGTTCATAGGCACTCATACTAAAGGGTTTGAGCTCACAATTCCCGGGTAAACTGTAGAAGTTATTCATGTAAAGTGGGCGTGGTTCACGAAAGATTCACGCTACGAATCTGTCGCAACATTTATATACGGGTGTACATGCATAGTTACACATAGTATAGGAAATAGTTATTGATATACACACAATTAACTTTGTTATATGCCCTTTTGGAACCTGGCGACAACAAGGGAGGGTGGCGTACGTGTTTCCCCCCCCCCCCCCAAACTAATTAATTGGTACAAATTAGTACGATTTTTTCAATAATTGGATATGTCATGCCTGAAACAACAATATATTTGGAACTGTGAGGCAGGGGAAGAGGTTTAAATTGTTCTGATAGTCTGATTTTCACATTTCTGCTCGTTGTATGGTTAGAATCCCAGAAGAAGTTCGCGACTATGATTCATACCTTAAACCATTTTCAAAACTTAAAGACATATTATGGACTTGTTCGGGTGTGTGAAACTGATAAGTTGGTATTCAGGCATTGTGTCAACTGGGGGAATGTATAATTCTACTAACACGCCGAAAATCTCAAGAAAATCGACCTTAAAATTCCATAGAAAACATCGTCCAAACTACGCTCAATTGTAAATATTTACTTCTCGATTCGGGACGCAACTATTGGCGATAAACTAACGAAAATGATTTCGCCACGTGAATCGCTGCATTTATTGAATACTAGCAGGATTACCCGCGTTGTCCAGTTTAAAGTGATGTGAAACCCTCTGCATATTGTGGATATATGGTGGGAATAGAGGATACTCTTGTTCACAGCGTTACACATATTCTGATAAATTATATATCCAAATAACATCACAAAACATGATTCTTACACCCGGAATATAAGTAGTAGCTCACTTGTCGGATCGGAGCGGGTGCCATTTTGTTTATCGCGATTAATCCGTCCCACCAATAAATAACTATTTATGTATTGACAACTGCGTATACTTCAGACGTTGTAACATGAACATCATAAACACATTAGTTCGCAAAAATAAAAGACGACAATTGGGTTTTACATAGAGATGTATCAATCAATCTAGTTGGTTTGACTAAGGTTTTTGGGGACACCTGGTTATCATATCTGCATGAAGATAAGATGTTTCAAAGAAATGTCCAGGTGCTCCTCTGTTCATGGTGCTATATACTGGCTAATTATTCTCAGTTTAAAAGAAATGTTGCTATGCAACAGAGCGAGATTTTGAGTTGTTTATGTTAGGCGATGAGTCTGTTCTGAAACATGAAAGATATCCTCTGTATATTGGGCAGATATAACCTTGTCAGATGTCAGCATTGGATGATCATGAAAAGTCATGTGCCACTGACTCCGTTTTAGTAGAGGCTCTTATGTACTCCCGTGTGCACTTTGTGAAGAAATATAGCGACTATGCCAATGACGTTGCTTGATATCTCAGGCACCAGAAAACAAATGTTAGACCCCTTGGGGTCGCGACTGGGTGGATTTATGACGTCATCAAGATGGCCGCCATACGCAATTTCACAGCATGCACTGAGTCAGTTTGATTAATATCTACTTGTAAATTTATTATAGAAATTTGATTATCTCACCACTGACGTGAAACTAATACCCCATACTTCCATTTGACAGAAAAAGTGGCCACCATAAACCAAGATGGCCGCCAAAATGGCGACCGAAATTCGGAAAATTGATGAGTTTTCACACTTTCCTCTTGAATAAATAACCGATGTTTGAAATTTGTAACGATTAAAGACCTGTAGTTGAATAAATTCTAGTATCCAACCATTTCAACAACATAATATGTCATATTTCGGATCTCATTCCTGCCAGTAATCTTTAAAATGTGAATTCAAAAATGTGCTATGAAAGTTAACCAAAATTCAATTATGTGATTCTAGCCAATAGTTGAACAGAAAATAACTGAATTTGATGAAGATAATGTAAAAATGTTTTAAATATGTGAATTGCCATATAGTTACACTGAAAATAGTGCATTTTCGTTTAAGATGGCGGCCAAGATGGCTGCCAAAATGGAGAAATCACCAAAATCTGTCCTATTTTTATTGATATCACTCATGTGTTGGGGAAAAGTAAATATATATATTTACATACTAAGTGTTGTCATCACTAAATCCAGCATTCTGATTGGTCGGCGCCCACGTGGCTAGTTGCAGTTATTTCTCGGTGAATGTGTAACGGCTCATAACACCAAGCTCATAACACCATCGATACGTAATTGGGTTTGGAAAGACGAACGCGTAATGTTTTGGGCGCATTTGGACTCGCGCAGGATTGACTTCATTCATCATCGGGTTTCAATATGAAGAGAAATTGTTCCTATTAACTTTTGCCAAGGGTGCTATTGGGTATTTTGGGATGTTTTTGTCACGATATACTTTTCGATTTAAATACATTTACAAAAGTGGCTTTTTCGCTAAATGTATATAAATATAAGGATTAACTGTCATGTGGACTATTTTTATGGAGATGTAACCGTGAGGTAAGTGGTCCAAACGTGTATGTAAAACCCTTCGGGTTTTACACAAGTTATGTCCACTTACCTCACGGTTACATCTCCATAAAACAGTCCACATGACAGTTAATCCTTATGTGAATATGTGCTACTTTTTCGCGGAAATCCATGGACTTATGGAATAATTTGTAAATTTGGTGAACCATATAGCTGCTTATACCCGAGAATTCAACAGAATTATACCACGAAAATTAAGTCAAATCATCTTCATGGCAGCCACACAAAATTGCAGAATGGGCACTGAGTGAGGAAGAAAATGTAACACAGAAAATGAAAATTATTTCTACGGCAATGATAAAATTGCACCAAGCTTCCTTTTGAAAGAACAAGATTGATAAACAAAAACAAGATGGCTGTCAAAATGGCGACCGAAATATAGAAATGTGTTGAATTGTTACACATGCCCCTTATATCATTTTCGGTTATTTGTAAACTGTGGCGATTAGGACTTGTCTTTGTTTTTATCAGTCATGATACCAAGTACTTTGGAAAACATATTATGCTGTAATTTGTGTCTAATTGTTGTCCATACTCCGAAAAATGCAAATTAAATAATGCGCTATGTAATTTCACAAATAAACTTGCTTCTCGCGGTTCTAGATTAACATTGGACAGAAATAGGCATAATAAAATAAACAAAAGTGTACACAGTTTTAAATATCGTTAGTGTCATTCTTTTACACTCAACATTGATCTATTTTACCCAAGGTGGTCGCCAGAATGGCCGCCAAAACTCACAGTTATAAAATGTGACAAATGTTTATATTCTCAAACGGCATTTAGCAAAGGAGTTGGATATATTCGCCCAATCTAAATTAGATACTATCATGTTAAGGTATATTGTGACTATGTTTGACCAAACATAGTTTGCTTATAATCGAGAATATATCAGAATGGAGTCTTAGTAACATAACATGAAATTGCCCAATATAATTTAAACGATCCTTCCCGTTTCCTGGGAAGGAAGTCAAACCGGATATGTGCTGACTGTATCATTATAAGAGCATAACGAGTACTCGAACGCAAAAGAATCCCTGCAGTCATAATACAGACATAAATCCAACTTTATGGCTATATTACTTCGTTTGGGGCAGATCTGCTTTATTCGTTGCCTATTCTTGATGAATTGTTGACCACGTTGATTTCGCCCGGCCACAAAAATTTAGAAGATTCAGGAAAAATATCACACCATCGAAGTCGAAGTTGCATTGCTATCATACTTCCACCGGGAAATATAATTGCTCAACTTAGAAATACACAGGCATTACATGTTAGTGCAAACATTATTTCGTATCTAATTATGAAACAGTTGTGTCTAATAAGATACAATAAGGGGAGTTTGCATTGTTCAGTTTCTTTTGTTTTTGGCATATCTGTATTTCATCACCCGAAATTCGTTTGAATAGTTGAGACATTGTCACACTTCTCAAGACGTGAGTCCGCACATGTACCACTCTTGGTACTTCGTTCAATATATGGGCACATTGATGGTAGTCTATCTACAACCAACTCACCCCAGCAACTACAGTTGAATTACAAACTCATCTCGCAAGCTAACAGAGCTCACCACAAAACTCTCCGACTACATATCAGAGACTCCATATATAATGTTTGCTTCGGTTGTGGAATGGAGATTCCATAATACAGATTTAATAAATAAATGTCAATACGGCCGCTGACCTCATAGCAGATACATTGCATATTCACTTCGATGTAGTCTAAGAGAACTGTGCACATAACCGAGTTAATGCTTGTCAGTTTATTTTAGAATATGTCAAAACATCAGTATCGGGCAAAAATAGCCTAAGGTTTGTCATTCTCCATGTCGAGTCAAGCAAGTGACAATAACGGCTCCTCCCTCAACTTCTTCCTGGTTGTCAACGAAAAAATATCGTGAAATCAAAATGCCTATGCCTTGTGCCTGGATATTTAGTGATGAAATACCTCCTCGAAACACCATAAGCTCATCTTTGGTCCATGCCATATGATGGTGCATCGAAGTAATGAATACAGTGACGGGTCATCAAGATCATTTAATGGAACGTTTATTAAGATTTCTTGCAAAACGTCCACATGGGGACATTCATTAGCATTATACATCAACTGTTAGTTCACAGAAAGTAGAGATCACAGAAACCCCGCAATCTCGAACGAAATCCTTTAATTGTCCATCGAACAAATGTAGTTTATAGAATTTGCTAGCAAACCGTACAACCATAATAGTCGGATCCACAAGTAGGCCAATAACATGCTTGAAATATAGATACTGCGCAAAAGTTGGAAGTAATAGATAACAATGTTATGCTTGAATTGAGAGAATATTGTGGATTGTTAGCTATTTGAAGAGTCCATAACTGAAATTTACTTCAACTATTGCTCAGGAAGGTATAAGATTACAACGTTTAACGACCTGAGTTTTCTGCATACCTGATTTCATTGTAGTGGGATATCAAATGTTCCTGTATAAAACATCTGGAAAGAATACTACAAATTTTCCACCCAATAATAATACATGTACCTCAACATGTCGGTGAGTTGAATTGCCTCTACAGCCAAGTCGACCTGTGCATTGGTGCGAGAAATTATTATAAAGTTTATCTGGAACATTGCCGATAGTCGATACAATTACAGAAATGCAGGCATTTAAAGAAAATTTGGTGTGAATATGTTTCTTGTGTGACAATTTTGATGAGACCGCATAACGCAAGCATAAAAGAACTTCGATAACAAATGTGACAAATATGACATAAGTGCATAAGTTCTGCACAGGAAGATGGGGATCATACACGTAACGAACTGGCAGTATATGCGATGTCCAGAAAACTATCTCTGTGGAACTCAAATACACATGCATACCAATTGAACTCATTATATGAGGCTATCTTCCTATCCTAGCTCGATCAAAATCAGCCACGCTTTCGCAAATCTTGGGTGTGGAGTCAGTGAGTTGACATATGAGCTGTCCAGAGCTCCACTGCAGTTTCTGTTTTGGTGCGAACCTGAACATAATTGATCTCTGGTCGCTATATATCGCATGTAATAAGCAGAGGTCTGGTAGAAATCCGTCAATGCGATTCTTCTTCGCAGACACATAGATCTCACATCTGAACGCTCTCGTTTGGTAGTCTGTGACAAAGCAATTACTGTCAGATACTCCCCTGATGCACACACAATATGAACTAGATGTTATTCAAGGACGAGCAATTGTAAATTTTCTCAGTTTCACAAAAGAATACCCTGTGTTTTCGTACATGTATATTAATAAGAACGAATCACACAAATATTAGCTCCTATTCTTATATTTGGACTTAGTATACACTAATTATTAAGCTTGTTAACATGGAAGATGTCTGTAATGTCAACGCATTATATGCCGCTACTGTTTTTGGGTACTGCATTGTGTGATGTCCGTGAGCAGCTGAATTTCGGTAGAATTGACTTAGTATGATGGCATTACATGAGCATTAGGAGTCAAGTGAAAAATTCTTAGCCAAACCCCATAAGGGGGGCGATATCGAGGGGAAGTAATTAAAGTATTGCTCAATACCGACAGCCTTATTGTTGAGGTAGGGATTTTTCTCCAGTCGAGTCACCCAATCAGGACATTTCCGATGTACATGTAATGATGGATGAAATCAGCATATATTCAGATTTGGATATTTTCAAATAGGTCAACATCAGATGAATTTATCTACTTTTCATGGTTTCTGTTTCCATTCTCATGAAATCTCGGATATAAGCAGCTACTGTTCGCATAATATTCATATTGTATCAGATTGTATCAGCATTCCTGGCACTTTTGTCAACAGGGGAACAAATGAGTTTACCAGTAGTCACTGAAACCCACATTAGGAGCGTTATCAATGAAAACTAGCAAATTTGGATGATTTCTCCATTTTGGTAACCATCTGTCACCATCCTGAATTTAGATTCATATGGATAATAATATGTTAATCTAACATATCATGGTTGTCGAATGGTTAGATATTATAATTCATTCAAAATAAGGTTGCTAGTAACCACCGATTTCAAACCGCTGTGAATAATTTAAGAGGCGAGTGTGAAAAATCATCAATTATTAGAATTTCGGTCGCCGTTTTGGGAGCCATCTTGGATTTTGAGGTCCAAATTGCAACGTCAAGAGGAAGTGTGATCCAATGGTATTATTGGTCGCGAAACATAATCATTTCACTATCTAAATTTTTCTCCCAGACTCAATGCCAACTCTGAAATTGTTCATGGTTGCCATTTTGATGATTTCATCTCATTTTCGTCGTTTCATTCTCTCGAATTCTTGAGTATAAACAGTCATTGTTCACAAACTATTCATATTGTTTCATATCTCCATGTTATTACGCCAACACGGAGCAAATATATTCACCTATATTCACTAAATCGCACATTAGGAGTGATAGGCAACCATTTTGGTCGCCATCTTGAATACAGATGCACTTTTTTGGTTGTAATTATATGGCAATCTATATGTTTAAACCTGTTGCAAATGTTTGTCATCAAATTCAGCTATTTTCTGGCTAACACTTGGCTTGAATTACAAAATCGGTATTTGGTAAAATTTCATAGCATATTTATGAATTCACATTTTGACGACATTTTGTAGGAATAAGACCCAAAGTATGATATATTATCATGTTCAAATGGTTAGGTATTCAAATGTATTTAAAATTAAGTTGCTATTAGCCACCGATTTCAAACAATGTTGTAAGAGTCATGTGTGAAATTTCATCATTTTCCCGAACTTCGGTCGCCATTTGGGCGGCCATCTTGGTTAAATGTGGTCAATTTTTCTGTCAAAGTGAAGCCTGTTATCATAGTATCACAACAGTAGAGAAATATTATATTTCCTACCATAAATTCACTACTAGCTATTAATCAAACTGATTGAGTGCCTACTCTGAAATGTTGGATGGCGGCCATCTTGATGACGTCATAAATCCACCCAGTCGCGACCCCCAGGTGTCTAACATTTGTTTTCTGGTGGCCCAGATATCAAGCAACATCATGAGCATAGTGGCTATATTTCTTCACAAAATACACACGGGAGCCAAAAAATAGACATAAGAGCCTCTACTATTTTCTTTTATCTCAGAAGAAATTATATTTGACGGCACACTGTGGCCACTATTGTTGAACAGGCGTTCTATACATTTCCATATCTCTTGTAAATTTTTGTGTGGAAACTATATTGAATGGGGCCGACTCAATTGTGTTATAATATTAACATGAGCTATTCTAATATTTTAACATGCACCATTATCTTCCTCGTAAAAAGTTACCACTGTTAGAACGCCTTGGTGCCATCTCGATTGTACCCCCATGAAGCTATATATAGAACACATACAGAGGGACATTTATTTGCAAATATATCTAGGCACCAAATGTGACGTTTTTAACACGCACGATTTGATTCCTCGTATCATTTGAGAAGAACCTGTATGAATTTGATGTTAATTGGCACTAAAAATATTTATATCAGTTTTGGTGACCCGCCCGTCCCTATTTCGGACTCAAGCGGCGCCACATTTGACATCATTAAACCACAAACTTAGACTCATTATTGGGATGAATATATATAAAATTGTTGAAAATTGACGAGTATACAAATTCGTATCAAATTTAAGGCCCCCATTTCTCTCACCCAAACGGCACAAATTTGGCGTATTCAAACCACACGATTAGATTCCTCTAACCACGGAGAAGAATATGTATCAATCTAGTGGAAATCGGCGCTATACATATTTTTATCAATGTTTGTGTCTCTCTCATCCTCTGTGGACCCCTGTCTCGAATGGCACCACTTTTGACATCTTTAAACCACACAATTAAGACTCCTGATATCATGGAGATGGTTATTTATAAGTTTGGTGCTAATCGGCGACTAAACCATCTTTTTTTTTATCAAATTTAGTGCCCACCCCACACCATCTCGAGATCACACAAACAGCATCAACATAGCGTCTTTAAATCACATGATTTGATTCCTCGTATCATGGATAAGAATGTGAATCAATTTGGTGGAAATTGGCGCTCAAATTATTGTGTATCAATTCTGGTGCCCCTCTCCTTTTCAGTGTAACGCCTGACTCGAATGACGCCTGTTTTAACAGTTTTAAGCCACACCATTCGACTCCTCATACCATGTGGATGATCTTGTATAAGTTTTGTATCAATCGGTGACAAAACCAATTCTTATCAAATTTAGTGCCTACCCACCCCAATCACATCCAAACGACACCAATTTGGCGTCTTTAAATCATACAATTAGATTCCTTGTATCATGGAGAAGAATGTGTATCAATTTGGTGGCAATCGACGGCAAAAATAATTTCTGCCACTCCCCCTTTCAGCCCCTGACAACAGCGTCTGTTTACAAAATTCTAACCCGCACCATTATCTTTCTCGTAAAAAGTTACCCCTAGTAGACCAGTTTGGTGCCATCTAGATGGTCCCTCGGCGCTAAACTTAGTTTATCAATTTTGGTGCCCCTCTCCCATTCCGTGCATCCCTGACTCGAACGGCGCCACTTTTGACATATTTAAACCGCACCACCAGATTCCTTATCTCATGGGGATGATTATATATAAGTTTCGTGGCAATCGGCGACAATTTTGTTCTGCCCCTCCCCCTTTTCTGCCCCTGAAAACAACGGCGTCACTTTAGAAAATCCCAACCCGCACCATTATCTTTCTCGTAAAAAGTTACCCATAGTAAACCCCTTTGGTGCCATCTAGATGGTCTCCCCCTTTTCAGCCCCCGAAAACAACGGCGTCACTTTAGAAAATCCTAACCCGCACCATTATCTTTCTCGTAAAAAGTTACCCCTAGTAGACCCCTTTATTGCCATCTAGATGGTCTCCTGTGAATTTCTATAGAACACAGACAGACAGACAGACATTCGCAAATATAGATATAGATATAAAACTTACGGCCTGTGCTGTCAATTTGGATATAATATTTGTAAAAATAACTACCTTGAGCAACAATATTCTTCATATCGGGGTGTTTCACATCGCTTTAAAATTGAAAGCGAAATTTACATGTAAGACACCGTTGTTTCTAGTTGTTTGTGAAATATGTACTGCTACACATGTGATTGTAGAATTACTTGTCGCAACAGGGGGGGGGGGTCATTCACTTTTTTCCATACAGTAGGCCGGGTGGGTGGGTGGTTCAGCCGCGAAAAAAGTCACTTTTTTCCAAGTGGTCACAGTTTTTTCCTCTTACAACATTTCTGCAATATAATTGCCTCAAAGTGTTCAGCATCGTTGTTATGGTATGTATGACACTTTAGGTCAGGGCTTAGGGGGGTAGTTAGGGTGGATATAGGCATAATGCTTCTCAGAAATCCCAGTTACAAACCAACACTCACAATTTCGTCTTTTGCATCCGATCACATTGTCAAGTACCAACGCCACTGGTTCAAGATGAAAATGGACAGCTATGACACCCATGATTAAAGTAAATAAAAATGAATAAAGTTATTCATTTATATCATTAATGTTTACTCATTACACCTGATCAGACAGCATAAGAGGCAAAACATGGAAATCTCATCATGCTAGAAAGTATTGAATGCTATTTAAAGGTGGATTATCTCTTTGTAAACATGTATTATATAGTTACCGGGGTATAAAATATTAGATTTGAATCGGAGACTCCTGTCCGGAAATGCTTCTATCGATTAATATTAATTTTATTTCAAATATTTTCTGGTCTAAAAGGTGTTTGTTCAGGTAACGAACAATATTGGTTACTGTTAACAGAGAAAAGAAATTTTATTATACAATTTTGTCACAAATAAACGTTAATTATACTCATTATCGCTTATAAAGTCAGGAAGCAGGTCAGATAAATGATGGCTAGAACAATTTTTGCTAAACATTTTTAGTACCATACGCCAACAATATTAATAATGTGCTATGGGATACCCCGATAAATAAAATCATTGTTGGCAATTTTCTAGTTACCTCTGTCAAGGTCAAAGGTCAAGTTCAAATTAGATATGCCAAATTTGCATAAATTGGACTAAAAAACATTTTTTATACCATTTTCGAGAGAAAGGGTAAAGACCGCCAGAAACTTTGTGTCCACATTAAAGGTTCCCTCCCCATTCCTCTCACGTTGATTAGGTTGTCAAATGTGTTGTCCATAACCACAGTTGCTATGCAATCAAAATTACCATAGCAACGAGACCAAATTCTAACTTTAATCATTTTATTTTTATGCCAAATATACCAAACTTTGTATATTGTTCACAATTTAATTATTACTTGGCATATGTGCTTCAAAAACATATATTAATGAATACATTCTCTCTTCCTCTCTTAGTTATACACTTTGGAAAAAGAACTGTTCTGTTGTTTTTTCCCTATTTTTACTCTAAATAACTTTCAAAATTGCGGACAAATTATTTTATTCAGCAAGCTCGGAAACTTGAATACACGCATGCATGCATATAATGCTGTTATAATTGATGAAATACATTAACTTTATTTATATTCATAATAATTTTGAAATATTTATTAACCCAAACTATGAACCACAAGGGCTTGTAACTTGGCCCCCTCCCAATATGCGTCACCCCTAAGTACATACACGGGCCCCTGGCTTACGTCGAGTAATATTATAATATACTGAGACTAAATAGCGCAGCGACCAAACGCCAAAAGTGGTCGGGTACCCCAACCGACAGTAGAACAAGTTGAAACATATATTGTTCACGAAATTGATAGTGAAAAATATCGGAATTGGTGGTGGCTATTGTCAAATCGACGATGAAAGATACCCATCAGTCACTTTTTCCAGAAATTAACGATTTTGGTCAGGCGAACGATGTGGCGAAGTTCTAACTTATTTGCCAAGATTGTTTGTGTTAATATTGCCACATCATACCATACCTCTACTTTATAGGAAAAAGTGTTGGTAAATTTGGATTTTCCTGCCATTTGGAGCCGAATCATTTATTTTCTGCTGCATTTAAACGTATATTGTAATAACGCCAACATATTTAATCAATGCGGCGCAGTAGTTGTCTAGCAAGCATACGGATAAAGTAGTTAACAGAAAGTTTGAACAGTTTGCGAGATACTTGATTTTAGCTACCCCTCCCCCAAACACGTTTTGGTCGAAAAATTACATATTTTTGATAACGACTTTACAATTTTCTAATTGATCTTAATGTGACCCGATATAAATCGTGTACGGACAGGGGTGTCCAGAGATGCTGTTTCATTGATTACAGATATGTTTAGGCTTCCATATCCCAGTTACAACAACAACATATTTTATTGATAACAGGTAATTCTGTAAGAACGGAGTATGTTAGAGCGTCCCTAAGCTAATTATTGACACATCTGCACATAATTAACTGAGTGGGGTATATTACGTCTCACATAAGAACCCCCGTGCGTAAAAATCTAATTTTGGCCGTATACTGGTGAGATATTTCCATCCGTAATCGTATTCGTGATTTTGCGAAAGGTCTCTAGTACATAGAATTGTAATACTTCGTTTACAGATACATAAATGGCGCACCGCTCGAATCAGGGACGGTGGGAAAATTGCCCCAGAGTTAATGCACACTTTTATTGTTGGCGGTTTCTACCGAACTTATATTTGGTCATCTCCGTGGTATAGGTAAGGGTATCATGCTGTGGTTTAGGGATAAATATGTTGCATTGTGGCGTCGTCCCCGTCGGGGATGAGGAGAGGGGCACAAACTTTACCGAGCTATTATCTCCATTGTATAGGAAATATGTGCTATGATTCAAAGAAATTGCAACCACCGGCGTGATGATTAGGTTTGGAGCACTTCGACACAAGAGTGCTTTGAGTCTGAATCACAGTTGTTTAACGAAATCGTTTGGAATAGAAACGAGTGACTCTCCCATTTTCACAAGTATCACGTACGTCAATTTGAATGTCGCTTCAAGAAATCAAGCAACAATTATTTTTGCTTCATTATTATGAACTTCCTTGTTCAGACTTCTTAATAGCGGACGTTTTGGCTCGAGTATGTTTAAGTCATCGACCTCCTGGCTGTGTTCATACTTGAACATATTTACGAGAAGCTCAGAACTACTGAGCAAATGGGCGTTATTTTTCAAAGTGGTGTTCAGATATCTGATGGAGGCTGTTCAGTATAGACACATTGTTGATACTTGTTAACTGCGAATTATTGTATAAGTTGAACAATCAGCAAAGCTCTGTGAAAAATCATTGGACCAAATTTTGAAATTGTGCGTTCTTAAATACCATCTACATACCAACTCCACGGAATTGTGCTTCATGTAATAATGTTTAAATTATATCTATTCATGTTCAGAACTACTGAGGAAATTGATGTTATCTTTTAAAGTTGTGTGGAGATATCTTATAGAGGCTGTTCAATGGACACATTGTTGATACTTGGCCAACATTTATACAATTGTCTCTACTTCTTCCGTATGTGTATACTGGTTGCGAACTTGTATTTGGATTTGTTTATCAGACAACCAAGCGGCTGTTAAAACATGATTATTGTGACATTGTTGAGAGGCAGTGCACATGCGCTCAACATATTTCATATAACCTGCTGTGCATACGATTCTTCATTTATATAGTGGGCCACAATAGATATGTTAAATTTTGATAAACTTGGAAACTATATTTTCACTGTCAATGCTGGTCAATGCGGGTTTTATATTGACGACGCTTTGCAATTTTCCTTCCGGTGCCAATGTAATGTTTTGTTGATAGGGTTGAAGATATCCTCGTCGGTCAAAGCAACCTATTCAATACTCTAAATGATAAATTGTTTAGCAGCACGCAGGTAGATCTCATTGACGGAAAACTTTCAAAATCCCAATAAGCCTATATCTTCGCCTATGTATTCCCCCATATCGTTATCAAAAGTCTCGGCTCATCTTGCCATAGGACCTACATCCCCTCCGTGATATATGTCCACTCACAACTCCAGACCTGACCCTGGATCTCGATCCCCTTTTTAGGTACTACATTCCAACTAAGCAAACTTTGAGACCAAACATAATACAATATATAAATATTATTATGCGTTTCAATATTGTTAAGGGAGAGGAGCAATACTCTAAGTTGAATAACTTGCGCTCCCATCTCTTTTGATTAACTCGTGTCATTTTTCAGATTATATTTGTCAAGTATAAAATGTAATAAAATCATATAGGGCACTTTAAAAAGGGCGGCTGGCAAATAACAAAGTTGAATTTTCTTTGTTTTTTTTACGGCCGCCTACCCATTTAAAGTCTTAAATACACCACAAATTGAAAGGTATATGCTCCCAATATTAAATGAGTGAACGAAAGATAGTGTTGTCGTGGATTATATAGAGTTGGTATGGGTGGTTCCAGAAAACTATGGCACTTTACAAAAGGCAGCTGGAAAATACGAAATGTGAAGTTTCTTTGTTTTGAGGCTTCTATCCCATTTGAAGTCTACACACTACGAACTGAAAGGGTGCTCCTAATGTCTGGGATACTTCACCAAATGCGGCTGGTGAACGAGAAAGGCGAATTCTCACTGTTATTGGAGGACATTCTAACCCATTTTGTATTTCGGACGCACCATAAACTGAAGTTATATATTCTCAAATTAGCTGGCTGTGTGAATGAAAGGTAATGCTATTGGGAAACATACAATTGGTATGGGTGGGTTGTTCCCCCGAAATCCTGGGGCATTTTTACAAAAAGTGGCTGGCAAATACGAAAGGAGAAATTCGCGATTTGACATTGAATTGACAATTTTGAAGGTCAAGGTCAGGTCGGGGTCACGATTTGACCCGTCCAAAACACTCCCCGGACAAAAGTACCCCGTTTTACCCGATTTGATCTTGAATTGACCTTTTTGAAGGCCAAGGTCAGGTCGGGGTAACGATTTGACCCGTCCAGAACACACCCTGGACAAAAGTGTCCCTAGGTATCAAATTTCGTCGAAATCCGTCCCGTTTTACCATATTTGACCTTGAATTGACCTTTTTGAAGGTCAAGGTCAGGTCGGAGTCACGATTTGACCCGTCCAAAACACTCCCTGGACAAAATTACCCCTAGGTATCAAATTTCGTCAAAATCCGTCTGGCAGTTTTCCCGGTCATAGCTAACACACAGACAAACAGACAGACGGAAGTCCCAAAATATATATTAGACTAGCAGGTTAGCCCGCCACTGGCGGCATTCGTCCCATGGCTTTGGTCGATCCATTAATTTTAGTTTTTCAATGTAACCCCGTACAGGACCGGGCTACTCAAAAACCAAATTTCAAGTCGATAGCTCCACCCGTTTCCGAGATCTGGTCTGCGCATGCGCGAATCTGGCGTCGCACGGGCTCGGCGTCCCGATAAAATTCGTATCCGCGGCAAGATACATTCACATACCAAATTTCAAGTCGATAGATCCACCCGTTTCCGATATCTCGTCTGCGCATGCGCTGCACGGGCGTCGCACGGGCTCGCCAATACGACAGCGACGACCACCTGGTCAAACAACACTCACGTACCAAGTTTCGTCCCGATCGGTCGAGGTGTTGGTATCTGATGCAAAAGACGAAATTGTGAGTGTTGGTCAATAGTCCCCGCCGTGAACCTCATCGTCGCAAAGAGCGGACAGTCAATTAACCCCGTTGTGAACCTCAATCACCAACGCGACGTAAACATGTGTTGCGTTCTAAAAATAGGAAAGCACTTTCTCTCTGCATATTTCTGCAGATGCTAATAACGTTGCTCCCCGTAGGTAGCAATATCGTTGTTGTTGATATATACGGCTTGTGGGCTATTTTCTTATTTAGCAAGTTTGAGCTCAATCGGTTAGAGTCTATAAAGGACACACTCATATATATGACACTTCCCGTAGGTAGCAAGTTTGAGCTCAATCGGCATTCCCTGGAATTTCCCGTAGATTGGCAGATTCCAGTAGCTTTATAACGGTATATCTGGGGAGAAATCTGATGCTATATTCGTGATTATCTGGGATGATTTCGGTATATACCAAAGGTATATACTGTAAAAACAAAGCGCGCCATCCGTGCTCGCAGGGAATAAATTTCGAGCGATAACGTTTGCGTTCCCGTATAACTCTGCAGATGCGAATAACGTTGAATGGGAAACAGACGCTCTTTATAGAGATGCGTCAAAAACAAACGCTCATTAAATAATCACTTGATTAACCCCCGCCGTGCCTTTGCGGTGATTTGAGATTGGAGAACGGGTGCTCTGAGCTTCTCTAAACCGCGACCACGGTCGTGTCGCTGCGATTTGACACTTACATAGGAAGTTTGAGCTCAATCTTTACACGCGCTTTGGATTCTATGAAGTACCCACACACACACACACACACACACACACATATATACGAAGTCTCAAAATATATAGTATAGACTAGCCGATGAGCCCGACGTTGTCCGGGCTAATTAAAAACCAAATTTCAAGTCGATAGCTCTACCCGTTTCCGAGATCTGGTCTGCGCATGCGCGAAGCTGGCGTCGCACGGGCTCGGCGACCCGATATAATTCGTATTTGGGGCAAGATACATTCACATACCAAATTTCAAGTCGATAGCTCCACCCGTTTCCGAGATCTGGTCTGCGCATGCACGAAGCTGGCGTCGCACGGGCTCGGCGACCCGATAAAATTCGTATCCGGGGCAAGATACATTCACATACCAAATTTCAAGTCGATAGCTCACCCGTTTCCGAGATCTCGTCTGCGCATGTGCGAAGCTGGTGTCGCACGGGCTCGGCGACCCGATAAAATTCGTATCCGGGTCAAGATACATTCACAAACCAAATTTCAAGTCGATAGCTCCACCCGTTTCCGATATCTCGTCTTCGCATGCGCGAAGCTGGCGTCGCACGGGATCGGCAATACGACAAGGACGACCGCCTGGTCAAACTACACACACGTACCAAGTTTCGTCCCGATCGGTCGAGAATCGTAGATTTGTATAAATGACAGACAGACATACAAACATACAGAGGTCTTCAAAATATATATGAGACTAGCCGATGAGCCCGACGTTGTCCGGGCTATTCAAAAACCAAATTTCAAGTCGATAGCTCCACCCGTTTCCGAGATCTCGTCTGCGCATGCGCGAAACTGGCGTCGCACGGGCTCGGCGCCCCGATAAAATTCGTATCCGGGGCAAGATACATTCACATAGCAAATTTCAAGTCGATAGCTCTACCCGTTTCCGAGATCTCGTCTGCGCATGCACGAAGCGGGCGCCGCACGGGCTCGCCAATACGACAACGTCCACCGCCTGGTCAAACTACACACACGTACCAAGTTTCGTCCCGATCGGTCGAGAATCGTAGATTTGTATTAATGACATACAGACAGAGGTCTTCAAAATATATATGAGACTAGCCGATGAGCCCGACGTTGTCCGGGCTATTCAAAAACCAAATTTCAAGTCGATAGCTCTACCCAGCCGGACGTTGTCCGGGCTATAAAAAAACCAAATTTCAAGTCGATAGCTCTACCCATTTCCGAGATCTGGTCTGCGCATGCGCGAAGCTGGCGTCGCACGGGCTCGGCGACCCGATAAAATTCGTTTCCGGGGCAAGATACATTTAAAGTCGATAGCTCCACCCGTTTCCGAGATCTCGTCTGCGCATGCGCGAAGCGGGCGCCGCACGGGCTCGCCAATACGACAACGTCGACCGCCTTGTTAAACTACACACACGTACCAAGTTTCGTCCCGATCGGTCGAGAATCGTAGATTTGTATAAATGACAAACATACAGACAAACAGACAAACAGAGGTCTTCAAAATATATATGAGATGGGACCTTCTTCTTCTTTTGGATGAGATTCCCCCGTTGATTATGCGAGGCACTCCAGTATTGGATGAATGTAGAATGTATTCCTCCGAATTGAATTGAATCCGTGAATATACAGCTGTGTACATATTTACATGTGGCGTCAGTTAAGAGCCTTCTATACCTAGAGAATACTTAAGGAACTTTGAGCTCGGAGCGAGTCTTGCGTGGTCTATGTGAAACTTTCCCTTTGATTTTTAGAACTGCAAATCTTCTAGTATGGAGCTGATATAGGAATTCTCTGGAATAAAGTTCTAGCTGGTCGACAGAGTGTTCCTCCCAATCGATGATGTCAGGAATATCTGGATGGCTAAGATCAAGGATGAGTTGGGTAAAGGTTGCTGAGTTGTCTAGGAGGCCTTGATTTATACTGGGGAGAAGATTGTTGATCTTCTGTTTGAGTCTGGATCTTTCCTTCTGGTAGGTGGGACAGGAGGCGATAACATGTTCTCGGTCTTCTGTGCCAAGGTTGCATATCAGGCAGGTAGGACTGACAGTGTACTAACTGTCGTGATCTTCAGAGTCAGAGTCTTCTCAGTCTTTGCATTGAATTTCGTGTGAGCGACTCAACAGTCATTAATTGACTAGCTTGTATAAATAGTCCACGGCTGCGGTCTCACATTACGCCAGCAGCCTTTGACCAAATCCTGAGCCTCAAAGCATCATATTCCCTCAATCCATGGTGCCTTAGGCCACTCAATATATTCACAATATTGCACACTGCCTGATGTCGCAGCTGTTTTGCTATACCCCATTGTCATTTAGTAGCAGATCCCATCATACCATGGCTTGCTTGTGTATTTGAACATGCGCTAGTGGTAGTGGAATATGAGAAAGTTTATAAAAGGTATATCAAATTTCCAATGACCTTGACCTTAGCAATTGACTGTGATCATATATGTCCTATGGCCTAGTGCATTTGATTGACCATTAATGGTACTATCAGTTCACATAATGTTTTCAAACACAAGGCTAATCGGATTGCCAACAGTGGACTTTTTCAACTTTTCTCCAAATACATTGTATTTGATGCCGTTGCCATGGAAACCATATTGCTTACTGACACACGACCCCTCACTTGGGCACCAGCTCCAAAAAGTTTCCACTAAAACTAAGCAACACATATGATGCAGGTTCATGCTTTAGTTACTAAAGTCACAAAATCATATTTATTTTGGTCTGATGGTCTCTTAAGGGTAATGTATCGTGACTTATGTACTGCCACAAATACTATAAAAATTAGTACTTAAAATGTGATTGTATATCAACTGAATGCTGTCACATGTGACAGTGACCGTATTATGGCAAATGCATCATATAACAAATTAAACACTGATTGCGGCCTACTTTTTGTAGCGATTGCTTTTATGATTAACGCACCCGGGGTAGCGAAATATGAAACAATTATAAAAAATAGACCAAAATATCACATTTATCGAATGACCTTGACCTTAGCAATTGACCTTGACCATATATGTCAAAGTGACTCAGTCCGCTTGATGAACCATTATTGGCACTATAAGTTAACACCATTTCTTCAAACACATGGTTTGTTGGTTCTTTGTTGGCCTTTTTCAATTTTTCTCCAAATATTTTATGCCGTTGCCATGGAAACCTGATTTTATCCCGACACAGGAGTCCGCCGGGCACCCCTCCAAAAAGTTTTCCCTATGAATAAGCAATTTATCTTTAAAGTTACATGCTTTGGTCACCAAAGTCACGATTCAACCCCTAAGGGACCCCACGATTGGCATTTAGTGCCAAATTGCAGCCAATTTGATATTGTAACAGAATAGGCCTACTATGTTGGGTCATACCGTACACTCCACATTATTCACCGTGTTGTGCTCTAAATGTTTATATTTTAATGCACACTCAAGATGATCACAAAGTATAACTATTCGCATATTTCCAGTATTAGATGCCATAATATGGATCAAAAACGATCGTTTGAGGCTGGTTGCTATGGAAAAACAATTTCATAGCAACGGTTGCTAAGGAAACCACACAAGAACATAGACACATCAGCATTCAGATTACCATGCCTCACTGGTCCTTGGTACAATACATCATTCCTCAATAGCTCTTACTAAAAAAAATATCATCCTATATGTTGAAAAATTCAGGCTAGGACAGAAAGGCGCATATACATATGACCTTGACATTTGACCTCTAACATGGGATTAGAAAATTGCCAACAATGTTTTTTTTAATCAGCGGACCAAACTCTACCACCAAGGATATGTTGGCATATGGTACTAAAAATGTTTAGCAAAAAAAACATTGGGGGTGCTTGCCTCCTGACTAATATCTGTGGAACAAAACAATACAAACAATCAATCTGGGACATTTGACTTTCGGTGCGTAGCCATAGGAACAGTATTCAGTTCATATCTATTATTTAATACCCACGCAACTATTTAAAATTTGTTATTTAAAGAGATAATCCATCTTTAAAGCCACATCCAGATTTTTTTTTGATTTTTTAGTTTAATTTATTGTTTTTGTTTTTTTTTGGACACAATTTCACATCAAAGCCATATGAATGCTGATCAATCTGTTAAACGCCATGTTGTCAGATGGTATATAGACCGGCCCCCAGATGAGGGTAGTATCACACGAAAGGGTAGAAATTTTTGACGCTATCTCCAATTATCCTTGCCCCATGGGGGTTCCAAAACACTGAGGTATCCAGGGCGGAGCAGGTGGAAAATATATTTGTTTGACCTTTTTAGTGTTTTTACCTGCAAATTTCAGTATAATCAGGAAAACCAACAAAACAAGACAAATGTTGAATAAAATATACTTGAATATCAGATATTTATTCTATCTGGGTTGCTTAATATTAATGATGTGAATAAATGATATTCTCCAACAATATTTGTGAAAAATTCACGAAAATGCTGCAAAATGCATAAATTGCAGTGCTTTTTCAAAAAAGTTTTCCAGAAGATTTTCTATAATTTTTTCATTTTTTGGTATAAAGCCCTCAGTGTTGTATCAAAAATTTCAACATTATATACCTGATTCATTGATTTCAACACCACAACCACTGATATCCAACAAACCGAGATATTTTCAAAAACTTAACCCTCCCCTAAAACTGATTTTATATCTGAAAATACCTGTCAAGTCAGAATAGCCTGTTTTGGTTCCGTTTTGTTAACCAATTCAGAGTATTATCATATGTCATGGAATTAGAATGTATCTGAGGAGGTTTATGTTATGTGAGAGTCTATTTTGTTTAAATTTTAGATTTTTTTTTTGGGGTAAATTAGTTAAAATTTGGATTATTTTTAAGTGAAACATTTCTGATAAATTCGCATGACTGTCAGTTTTATGGATATAGCTGCACAACATGCACCACAATAAGCATAACTTCATCCCCAATACCAGACATGAAATTCTATAATCATGTACCAAACCAGAAATAGGAAAGAAAGTTAAACCTTAACCCTATCCCAAGTCTTCTTAATGCTTTCAATTTTATGCTATATGCTACTCAACTCGAAAGGTCATTCAGAATAGTGGATATAATTCATACCATATTTTGCAATAGTACAGCCCACCGATTACACAATCTCATCTTCACTGCCACTGTCAATTTCATCAAATGTGGGGTATCAGTCAATAGAATTTCTATGCAACATCTTCAGGTGAAGATGGCAACCAAAGAGTCACCGTATGGTCATAGGTGAGGTGAGTATGTATAAAGGGAGTTATTGTATGGTCATAAATGATGTGAATAGGTATATATGTTTAACCATATGTTCTTGAATGAGGTGGCCATGGTGAGATGTATGGGTACACAAGGAGTGAGTGTATGGTCATGTGTGAGGTGAATAGTTATACAGGGAGTGACTATGGTTATATGGCTATGTACCCAGTACAGGGGTACCCAATGTGGCTGTATGGGCATTGCTGTGGTTTATGAAAATAACGAGAGTAGCTACATGATCATATGTGTTTGTGTATATATGGAGTGACTGCATGGTCATGTATGGGCATGGGTGGGATGTATGCTTTATGGTCATTGACTAGCGTGTGGATAATCATGTGCAGATGTATATGTATATAACGAGTGGCTATATGACTATTGGTGTGGCCAAAATGTATATAGTGAGTGACTGTATGGCCAAGAGTGGGGTGAATATGTTTTCAGGGAGTGACTGTAGTGCCAATGGTGGGTGAACAGATATACAGGGAGTGACTGTATGATCATGAATGTGGTGAATATGTATACAGGGTGTGACTATATTGTCATGGGTCGGGTGTAGGAGTATACATGGTGTGCCTGCATGGCTGTATGGTCATGTGTAGGGTGTACGGGTATACACAAGTGTGGCTGTATGGTTATGGAGAGGTATGTGTATAAAGTGAGTGGCTATATTACCATTAGTGAGGTGCATATGTTTACCTGGAGTGATTCTATGGTCCCGAACATCAGAAATGATAATTTTGAGCTATGCGACAGTTTTGGTATCCAAGCGATTACACAAACATTAAGACACAAAGTAGCGAAGACTCATGGAATATAAGCTTCCTTGTTGTATGGTTCACAGATATAGTATTTGCATGATGTTAAGAATATATATGTGGTTATATAAACCTGAAGTTTCAAGCAGAAAAATTGTTGAATATCATATGAAAAAAATAATTTAAAATTAAATTTTTCACTCTGTATTTCCAAATAATCACCAGTCTTCAAAGACATTCAGTAAACGTCTTTTCAGCCTTTGTTTAGTTTTTAAAACTACATTGGTTTTGTCGACACACACCAATATAATACATAACATAGTTAGTTCAATATTTGTACCTAGAATCTCAAAAGAACTAACCCTCTAAAATTCTGAATATTGCCATGGATTTATTATAAGTCATCTCGCTATTATGCTATTTGCAGACTATGGGACCAGCGACTGTTTGTTGGTATAAAATGGACCGAGTCTTATTTTAGAGGCCATGCAGAACCCCATAACTCCAACAGTGATCAACTACAAAATTGACCAAAACCTGTCAATTTCAGAATGGAACCGAATATAAGATACTGGTTCCCGTGCCATGTTCCTGTACATGTGTGGTTTAATCATCAGGGGTACATATATATATGGAACAATATATATACAGTAGTGAACGTATATACCCCCATATTTATCAAAGAAAAAGAAATACTGACATATATTTCTCCCGAGGAGATTGAAGGTGGCACCGTCATATCTCACTGAATGCCTTCCTTCCATCGATCAATAATTACGTATGCGCGTGTATGACAAGTGCTTTCTCTCAAGAAAGTGTGGATGAACTTATCGATACATAACAAAACAGGTTGGTTTGAAAGACGCCAATGCCATCGATCCCCACAGCTTCAACGTATATTTGTATAAACTATATCCGTCATATAACACAGACACAATATCAACCTAGGATAGTTTGTATACTGAATCAGTGCACACAATTGATCAAAACTCGAGTAGTCTCTACATACACACACCACAGTGGGTGTAACAACATAGAAATAATTGAATTCTCCTCAATTCTGTTCAAGTACAAACAGAGAAGGAACTTGGTAACTGACACCAGAGATATAACAACTATCAAAGGAGCATTGTGGACAATATAATCGGAGATTCAAAATCGAATAAGGATTGTCCTTGTTGTTGTGACATCTTTAGTTTGCGACCGTGGTACTTGCAAATTTGTTTGAGCCACACTAGACATGACACACATCGATGTCTTGCACAAACGATCGCTGCGCGCAACTGTAGAATTCCGAACCAGAGCACCGTGCTACTTCTTAATCCGGCCAACATATTACTCTTGTGTTACCAATGAGTCTTCGGCACCCATAAAATTTTAGTTAAAATATCAACCTGACACATTGTCACTCATACAATAAACATGATGTTTTTAAATTCTTAAAATTTACAATAAAATTTTATTTTCAATAAGTTGCAACCTATTCAACAAGCCAAGAACCTTGGCTCGATTGATTAATTTGCAGGTTTGAATAATCAGCTGCTAGTCTTTACTGTGTTTGCTACCTTGGAAACGTTGCAGTAGTGCATTCACATTAAGCAACTGGGCAAATTTGTTTTGAAATTTATGTTATACATCAATTTTCATTCTCGAATCCTTCACATGACAGGAATGGGAAATCCGGAAAAAGATTCATATGTGCTGTTTGTTTTGGAAACATTATCAAAACTTTACATTGTAGTTATGTTTGTGGGGATTGTCTGAATTGTTATACAAATCGACAGTTATGATTCAACATTATCCATTGAGGAAATGCACAACATGGGTTTATAAAGACATAGGAAGCGTCCAACCGTTCATGTGTGACTGAAAAGTGCACAATATAGTAGACGTATTTTCCAGGTTCATCACTCTGCCATTTTGGGAAAACCTCAACCAATGGCAGTCTAGTTGGAAATTTTCAAGCAGGTGAACCCCTTAAATATATACCCCAAGTTTTCTTATGCGTAAACCAGCTTGTGATATCGTAGACCGAGATGCTAGCATCTCGCTCTATCTGGAATACATGCGAGGAAACTTGGACAATATACAGCTGATATATAAGTTTCATGGTTAAAACGACAAGAACTGTCAGTAAAGTATGAAGCAAGTTGTGAGAGATGAGTACCGTACTGTACTAACACATCAACAAATCACTTCAAATTGTCAAAATTTGAAGTAAATTTTTAGGCTCCTGATACTGAAATCAATCACCTTGGTAAATTGTGAAATTTAAGGATAGAAATTGGGCAAAATATGGTATTTTTGGCATTTGGATATGGGCTTGTATTCTGCTCCTAGTGACGTCAAGGGTCATCCCTGAACATCGTCGTAATATGGCAATGTGGCTGAAAAGACATCATTCCCAACAAGTGAAACCAATCTCACGTGGCGTCCCTACATCCTTTCTGTGTATTTTTTCCAAGACGCGTGTGTCTGCCACCAGCTGGTGCAGACACATATCATCATTCATTTACTGGCTACTCACCAACGGGTTAGGGATTTTTGGAGTGAAAGTATGGGTTTCAATACGCTTGTGGCAAAATCATATTTAAATTGCATAAAAGTCGGTTGCAAAAGTGAATGATCAAAATGTACATGAATGCGGTAAGGCACGTATATATTGCTTATGAATATTTTGCCAAGAGACCGAATGCATGACCATTGTGGACAGTGGCTAAGATTTTCGTCAATGTAATACCATATGAGTGTTTTACCCCACTCGTTGTCTGTTGGGTATACCATAATGTCTTGAATTCAAGTTGCAGCGTAAGTAACATGACTGTAGAGTTCTAAACTGTTGAAATATATCACGAAACTAGTCAGATAGCAATTGCCCTGTCGTTCCTAGACATAATACAGGCACGACTGTTGTTTGCTCGTAATTGTTTGTGAAGTTAAACAACTATCAACTGGCACTTCGATTTAGATTCGGCATTGCTCAACAACACAATGTTTAGAGCATCCGAATATAATAGCCATGTTAAACCATCGTCAGTACATGCAGTTAACTACACTACTCGTTAGTTGCTAATTCGGCAATTTTAATATCAGACTGGTAAGTGGTAAGATCATGAACATGATGAAAAGATGTTTACAGTTTAGTCGGTTGGGCCGATATTTTTAATCCGTGACAGGTTGTTCAAGTTCAAAATGTTTTGCAACATCCTGAATGCCTAGTATATTCATACACAATTATAAAAACCGAATGGTCAAAATTTCTTCAAATTTTTTTTTTTTTACCGAAAGTTGGAGAATTTGTCACAATTTCGGCTCTTTTCGGGAGAAATTGCGCATATTATTGTTCCTTATTGTCCCCAAAATAATTATAGGCTAAACATAATCAGTTATAGATCAAACATTGTTCACTGTGATAAACAATGGTCATGTTAACACCGGGCCCCACGATCAATGTTCATATATTTTTATTTCACTGAAATATGAAGCCTAGGGGAAATTTCTATCGCATAAAAACGCTCACCTCGGATTCGAGGGGACCTTTAGTATGGTTCTAAACATATTCGCCTTCAAATTCTGAAAAAATATCTTCAGTGTTATGTTTTTCTTAGTTTACCCCAATGTTCCTGGACAATATTCATAGATATAAATGTTGCCCCTTTTCAAAATGGTATACAAACCAACTTAGTCCAAATTTCTTCTAGGTCAAACCTTTTATCGACCAGAATATAAAGTCGCAAAGTAATATTTATTTTGTTTTATGGATTCTTAAGGGTAATTCGTCATGACTTGTGTACTACCACAAATACTATAACAATTAGTGCTTAAAATGTGATTATTTATCAAATAAATGCTGTCAAATTTTAACAATGACCGTACGTCTTATACCAAATGACTCATATACCACATTGAACACAGTGATTGCGCCCTACTTTTTGTGCATGTTGATGGGGATTGCTTTTAGGACTAACACACTAGGTGTAGCGGAATATGAGACAATTATAAAAAAATAGACCAAAATATAACTTTTTCCAATGACCTTGACTTTAACAATTGACCTTGATCCAATATGTCCCAGTGAATCAGTCCGTTTGATTGACCATTATGAGTTAACATAATTATGTCAAACACATGGGTCAATGGTTCTCAACAGTGACTTTAAAACAAAATTCTCCAAATATATGATACTGTTGCCATGGAAACATGATTTTATCGGGACACATGACCACAGCCCCCCCCCCCCAAACACACAGGCAGTCACCCCCAAGACGTCTTCCCTGTGATTAAGCAACACATTACTCACTAAAGTCATGATTCAACGCCCAAGGGACTCCACTACTACATTCCAATATACTTTGTTGGTGTCATTCCAACGCGAGTATGCCAAAGTAGCGTATACAGGCGAAACAAAATAGTGTGCATGCTACAATATTAAGCAAGCTGATAATACGAACTCGAACAATCTATTGCAGATGCACTAATGACTATCACTGTATTAAATGCTAAGTATATTATAGATGCATATCTTCCTCATATTGTGATGGACAAGTCGTGAATATATATAGAGTTACGGGTTTCAAGCTCCCGTGAAACACAGGGGCGTGGCACGCGTCGATGAAAACAGCTAAAAATAGACTCGATGTTTACAATAACAGGATCGATTTCAGCTGATATATTCCATATAATGGGGCGTATAGTATATCAAAATGTAGGATTAGACACAGGGAATGTAATTTTGTCAAATGGGTCCAACACGCAGTGAAATTGTTGCAGAAATTCGCTCCAAGAAAGAGCGCTACTTTTTCTCGTAAAAAATAGAATGGCCGACTGAAGCCGTTTTATCGTTCCAACTAAGCCTGTTCTTAGCAGCACTTCGTCAACAAAATACGAATATACACCATTTCATTTGTTATAATTCGCACTTATTTTTTATTTCAGTTGTGACTAAAAGCCCAGATGCCGGAAGCCGGTGTCCGGCGATTACAAGCCAAGTTACAAAATAGATTAACTGGGTTGAACGCATGAATATGTCAATGGTGAGAATGTTTGAAAGAATATTCAAATCAAATAGTGTTTATAGACTTAAAAACTTATGTGTCCGCCGGTATACTATACGCCCCATTATATGGAATATATCAGCTGAAATCGATCCTGTTATTGTAAACATTGAGTCTATTTTTAGCTGTTTTCATCGGCGCGTGTTCGCGATTTCGCCATTACATTATTCGTACTAAAACAGCCATATTGTAGCTAAAAACGAATGCGCAGTATTCCACTGTGTCATTTTGGTACCTAACACTTGTTGTTTGCTAGCGTATTCATCGAGAAATCTAAATTCTAAACATTGACGTCGAACGCAGTTTTTCGTGTTTCATGGCACCTTCGCATGGGTATAAAGCGTATGCCGAGGCCGAGGCCGGCTCCAAATAAAAGGTGTAAACGGGGTGTTATGTGGCGTTTGGTCCGTTGTTTCTCAATGGATATTAATGAAATTTGGTGTATATGTCCGGACTGGGACATGAAATACAATAACGTTTGAATTGTTTTTAAATTCACAAATTTGTTGATTTTATTCAACTTTTTCGTTCTGAAACACACTATAAAGTGTAAACGGCCGGCTCCAATTAAAAGGTGTAGGCCTAAGCGGCGTATGTGCTTAGCGGTATAGGTAATCGGATTAACTAACTGACGACTCTAGACTATAAGTTTTCGGTGTTTTGTATCATTTGAGGTTTTTGGGGAAATAATAATTTAGAAAGTGAAATACATGATAAAATAAATTTAATCACAACACATAAAATAATATAAAGACATTAAAGGTACTCAATCCGTAAAGAGGGTCCCCATCTCAACAGATTCCAACAACAACAATCCGATCAGAGGGTCCTATATTACTATTTCTTTGGCTTTGGGGGTAAAAAATATTTGATTCGAGTCGAGGAACCCATCAAACAAAGCTCAGAGTTATTAGATATTGATTTTTGAAATTTGTTAATTTCTCGAGATGGGTACTAATAACTGCCGTCAATTTGGTAACCTGCTCGAGATTTTACGCCAAAACTCTATTCAAACAGACAAGGATGGATAACTCTATAATCAAGTGGTAATAATAACGAAATTTTGACTGTCTTCTGGGCCAGAAAGAATTCCCGATAATGAAAAATAATAGATTTCTAAAATCGATATCTAACAAATCTGAGCTTTGATGGGTGACCTCCTCGACTCGAATCAAATATTTTTGACTCCCGAAGCCATTGAAATAGTAATTGAGAGGAGTTTTATCGGATTGAGTACCTTTAAATTCACAGAATAAAACAAACATACAGTTTCATGTTCGGTGCTGGATGGCACCTCAGAATAAGTTCAATTCTCCTCTTATATCATGCTTATATCGGACGATTCCGATATTCTGATCTTTGTTCTCATTTGCAGGCTGGTAGAGATGTATTAGGTCGGAGGTGTCGAAGTCAGTAGGATACCGGATGTCGGGAAAGCGGGCGAATGCCCCAAAACACAATAGTCTAGAGTCGCCAATTAGTTATTCCGATTACAACGCTAAGCACTTAAGCCGCTTACACCTTTTAATTGGAGCCGATCGCTTACACTTTACAGAACGAAAGAACGAAAAATTTTACAAAATCAACAAATTTGTGATTTTAAAAACGATTCAAACGTCAATGTATTCCATGCCATAACCCGGATATATGTACTAAATTTCAGTCATATCCATTTATAAACAAAGAAGATAATGCCACATCAAGTCCGCTTACACCTTTTAATTGGAGCCGGCCGTTTACACTTTATAGTGTGTTTCAGACCGAAAAAGTTGAATAAAATCAACAAATTTGTGAATTTAAAATCAATTCCAACGTTATTGTACTCCATGGCCCACTCCGGACATATACACCAAATTTCATTAATATCCATTGAGAAACAACGGACCAAACGCCACATAACACCCCGTTTACACCTTTTATTTGGAGCCGGCCTCGGTATACACTTTATAGTGTATCCCGCATGGGTGGGTTAATCGGTCTCTTGCTGTGCAATAGATGATAAACTTCGTTTTAATACCAAGTCTGCTTGTGTACATAGCGTTATCGCTGTAAAATGCATTTCTACAGCTGTACCACGGCCTTGATTTCGACAACTTTCATGTTAGGTCAGTTGTCGACCAAATAATGCAACTTCTGGTGTCCGGTCAGTGGCGGGGTTAATATGTGTGGATAGGGCGAATGTGGGCCTTTCGTTAAAGGTACTCAATCCGTAAAGAGGGTCCCCATCTCAACAGATTCCAACAACAACAATCCGATCAGAGGGTCCTATATTACTATTTCTTTGGCTTTGGGGGTAAAAAATATTTGATTCGAGTCGAGGAACCCATCAAACAAAGCTCAGAGTTATTAGATATTGATTTTTGAAATTTTTTAATTGCTCGAGATGAGTACTAATAACTGCCGTCAATTTGGTAACCTGCTCGAGATTTTACGCCAAAACTCTATTCAAACAGACAAGGATGGATAACTCTATAATCAAGTGGTAATAATAACGAAATTTTGACTGTCTTCTGGGCCAGAAAGAATTCCCGATAATGAAAAATAATAGATTTCTAAAATCGATATCTAACAAATCTGAGCTTTGATGGGTGACTTCCTCGACTCGAATCAAATATTTTTGACCCCCGAAGCCATTGAAATAGTAATTGAGAGGAGTTTTATCGGATTGAGTACCTTTAATCACAAAAAGGAGCCCTCTATGTGTTGTATTCCGCGAGATATCGGCCGTTACACGCAATTTGAAGTTCTGTTCCGGAGATTGTCGTTCTATTCCATATTCCATCCCATCCCGCAGATTGTCATGTCACGCCGTCCGATCGCAGCGACCCCTTTCGTTATAATTGTTACAGAAGTGCAGGCGCGTTATTAGGGTCACAATTACAACTTCTAGAATCCATTTTATGTTTGTTTTAATTTTTGCCTTTCAATTCTGAGATCCGTTTTATGCTCATTTCAATTTCAACAATTATAGAATTAAAATATAAGAATTAAAATGTAAAGTAAGAATTAAAATGTAAAGTTAGAATTAAAATATAAGAATTAAAATGTTAAGTTAGAATTAAAATATTAAGTAAGAATTAAAAGATTAAGTTAGAGTTAATAGAATGTTTCTGTAATGTTTCTAGAATGTTTCTGTAATGTTTCTAGAATGTAAATAGAATGTAAATAGAATGTAAATAAATGTAAATATAATGTAAATAGAATAAAAATATAAGAATTAAAATATTAAGTAAGAATTAAAAGATTAAGTTAGAGTTAATAGAATGTTTCTGTAATGTTTCTAGAATGTTTCTGTAATGTTTCTAGAATGTAAATAGAATGTAAATAGAATGTAAATAGAATGTAAATATAATGTAAATATAATGTAAATATAATGTAAATAGAATTAAAATATAAGAATTAAAATGTTAAGTTAGAATTAAAATGTGAAGTTAGGATTGTGACCCTAATAACCCTCCATAAAATGCGACATACGGTTGATGTGCTCGACGAAGGGCATCAATTCTGATCTGGTCCTATCAAATAGAACCAAAGTCGACTCGATGTGGACCATGCTGAGACGTTTTCGCTACCAAATAGATATTTTTTTTGGTAACCAGCTTCAATGTGTACTTCTAGCTTGATGATTATTGCTAGGCTTTGTGTCGTCTGCAGCCTGCGATGGCTATCTGTTGTGAATAGCGATCTTATATCGCGGGAAGCTCGTGATTCACAACGACTAGTACAGTGATTGCCAATCTAAACAGCACACCGAGGTCGTAGCTCAATATAACTGGACGGTTTACATGAGATATATTGAGTCTTATTGACCAGTATCGAGTAAAGTTATATATTGCAAAAAATAAATTTCAGATATTATTTGAGCTTATTAGAAACCATGAAATCGTTACCGTTCTTATGGATAGTAAAATACGACAACGATTAGAAAGTACACAAATGTTGGTGACGTAGTAACCTATCCGTAATCGTAAACGTGAATTTTGCGAAAGGTCTCTAATTACCATTCCTCTACCCACAGGGGTCAGCTGACCAAATTTTTATATTGAGGAACTGGTAGCTCGTGGTTTTCATTGGATAGGAATGCCACATGATCGTGATGGCCAACAACATTTCGGTTAAAGAAATGTGAACACACCACATGTCTCTAGACGTCTTTTACTAATCTACTAATCATTATACGCTCATTAATCATTGAACGCATGGTAGATATCAACATTATTTTAGGAGTACTTAATGCATTCTGGACCGGTATATCAGTGATATTGGCAAGAGGTATTCTTTTACAGAGAGCTAGACAATTAAACTGTCACATAAGCCTTTCATTCATGCTGGTTGAGCACGAAATATGTGACAATAATTGACACGATCTCCAAGAGATGACGTTCTCTGGACCTACACCATCGTCATTACTGTGAACTTGATAGTACTGTTGGCAAGGGAGGTTTCAAGTTTCGAAGACCGTTTTCGTCCGGGAAGACTGTCTACAAATTTATGGGGATAATTTCCTTATACAGAGGCTTATTTGACCCATGAGCTACTGCTGCTGCAGACGGTCCGAGCAGAGTATTTTCTATGGCATAAGAGATATTCAGATAGTTGTAGTTGTAGTCTGGGAAGAGCTAAGAGCACCACCATTTACCGTAAATATCGAAATGGAGAATCCATGGGCCACATGCAGTTAGTTCCAGCTAACGCCGAAACTGCTGTCGAAACGGCCGACCAAAGAGTTGTTTCGGTGTACCCCAGCTTAGCTATAAATCTAAAAATTCATGTGGCCGTTTTGGTAGCCGTTTCAAGATGTTGCGAAATTTACTTTTACAAACACATTCCAAAAACTTACTGTATCCAACAAGAGATCTATATCCACGCGAAATTCGCATTTATCGAATAAGAATGTATGAGCAAATACCCTATTTATGACTTTCATTATTCCCCGCGACTGGCAGTCAATTTTGACCGGCTTGCTGATTGATTGACAATAATCGAGAGTAAAGTTCACAAATGTTGGCTTGAAATAATAAATATGCATAGAAAAAACTCTTGAATTATTAATTTTCTTTGTACCAAGAAGTTTATCTGATTTTAAAACAGAAGTGAACTTGAAAGTATAATTAAATAATTGGAATTTGCTTTGATATAATATTAAAATTCTACGAAAATAGCGTCACCTTGACCCCCGCATTCTTGTTTTACTTTCGCTTTCACCATTTAGTGCCAGTCGCAGACACGTCTTGTTTCTGGAATTCGTTTGATGAATAAAGTTTTTAAATTGGGCACAAACACATCGGATGAAATACAAAAAAGGTATGGGTGGCTTCTGAATGACTTGCGGAACATATATCAGCATTTATAGGTTATGTCATCGCGTTTAATTTCACGCTCGCGACACATTATTGCTCAAAAATATTGATTTTATAACTAGGTCAAAGGCCCCTGAGCGGACAGGGAGATTGACGACCCGATTTATTCGGTAGATTTCGGTAGTTTCCGATACGATATCTCGTTCAATTTCGCCGAATTACATGTCAAATGAAGGGGAAATTAATTGCCAGTACGACACATCTGAGGATATTTTGGCTGCAATTATATATTTCTAGAATTCATTCGGGCGTTGATATTATGTGTGGTTTTAGCCAAAATTGATCACTTGAACCGTGTCGCTGGTATAGTCTATATTGGTATTTTAGTAATTTTCCCCAGGGGCCTGCAGGTGCCTGTGATTTGGTGCAAGATGTCATTATTTTGAGAAATACTCCTATCAGTTTGAAAAAAGTTACCCGAAGCGTGGGTGTAACTTTGAACACCAGTTGTTTCGAATACCCGTCGGTCATCAATTTGGGTGCATATTTATAAAAAAAATCATTTAATTTGAGAGAACTACGTACGTCTTGCCATGTTTTGGAAACATTCAAATCTAGCATAACGTGAGCATTTTAAACATATCGACAAAGAAACACAAACATTCCCTAATATATGATTACATAAGCTTTCTAATGGTATAAGGCACTCAGCAACACATATAACAGCCAATAAGTCCAGAAAGAAACCAATACAATTTTAAAGATGGTCCAACCGAGCTGACACCATACAACTACAAAAGATAAAAATATTACCTATATAAAGAGCGTTTCTGCAAAAGTCTCGGGAATATATGGCATGCACTTGATAGCCGCCGACGCCAGAGACGACGGTATGGAATCCACGTTATGCGGGGTTTGTATAATAAAACACTGTTAAGAGGGAGACGCACGTTTTAGTGGAGCGGACGGAACCGATTTCAGAACCTTTAGTCCATCGGCACCACACACGGGCTTGTGATACATCATTTTGAAGGTTATGACATTCCGCATCGGATAGGACCCGGTGTGAAATATACAAATGATGCAAAAGATGATTTTTAGCTGATTAAGTGCCAAAATTCAGCAAAAATCCCTGTTTTTGTAAAATTCGGCAAAATGAGAAATATAAGTATAGAAACGCGAACATTTTGCACTAAAATATTGTAGTCTACATACCTCTAGATATTTACTATGATAGTGGTACGATTTCTCTGATATAAAGAAGATTTTTTTTAGATTTATTGTAAAAATAGACAAAACAGCGCAATTTTTCTTTTTTTTTTGCTTCACTTAATGGGCGATAGATCAATATTGTTTTGACCAAGTATATCGTATATAGTCTAGAAAAGTGCGGATATATATATACCGCATACGACAATATGCTGAATATGCCATCATATTTAACACGTGCTGTGTTATGTAAGATTATTTCAACCCTCACCCCAAAATTCAGCAAAAAATCACGGTTTTAGGGAAATTCGGCACAAATGAATACAAAAACACAGATATTCGGGATATGTTTGTGCTATGATATAGCAGGTTACACACTTGTAAATACAAAGTAATGAAATGCCATGATTGCGGTGATAGATGTCAAAATTTCTTAAATTTACGTGGAAAATAGACAAAAAATCATTCATTTTCAGTTGTTTCGCCCCTCTTAATAGGCGATTATTCAGTATTGCATTGAATGGACATACAGTATATAATATAGAAACTTGTGGAAATATATACTGCATATGACTGTAAGATAATAATGTCATTCTTTGCCATATATGATATGTGGTGGTAGATTGTGTCATCCCACCCCAAAATTCAGAAGAAACAAAATCAGTTTTAGATATTTCGGTATTGCAGAATACAAAAGCACAACTCCGATTATTTTGTGCTATTATATTGAAGTCTACCCACTTCGGGATATACATTCTGATAACGTCATGGTATCATTTACAGATGGCAAATTTCGGAGTTTTCTGATGAAAGTAGACCGAAAATCGTGAAATATAAACTTGTTTTGCCCCTCAACATGGGTGATAATTAAATTCCATTTTGAACAATAATCCAGGACAAACTTCAAGAGTTGACGAGACACATAACGCATATGAATGTTTTCGGATTGTATCATCTTCTGTCGCATTTGTTTGGTTATATTGCACCCATCGCCCCAACAATACAATACATTGCAAGATGAGACAAGCAAGGAATATTCCTATACACATTTATGCATTATACACATACCTTATCAAGCTGAGGCGTTTGATATATAGTTACTTGAGTTGAAGAAATTACATCATTGTATATGTTTACTTCGCATAATATAGCGTCACATTTGTATAAGATTATACGTATTGGGAGGTTTAGTTATTGTTAATAACCAGGTTCAGCCACAGTACATGTAACGTGTAACGTGTGTTGCCATTACCAATGAAATCATCTGACTCACATGACCATTCCGCTTACATGTACACCATCAAACAACCGTTTAGACGTTTTGTGTCAAATGTGCAGCATTGCGAAATGTGTATCAGAGGGGTGTCCAATCTTTATATCAATCGACGAACATGTGCTTAGTTAACTTTTGTTAAATTCTTCAGCAGCGGTGACCACGCCGTTACTTTTCCCAAATGGGTTGTTGGTACGACTTCCTTTACATACCGTAGGTCGTCTGCACCCTGTGACCGATGAAAGTCAAAGTTTGTTTGTATCTGGGTGCAGAAATGTTCCCCAATGAGGTCGCATAGCCTACTCTTCTTAGATACACATAGAGGGTTTTTAGCGACCAATGGGCTTGAACTGCCCACGAGACGGCACAGCCATTAAGGTGAGCTCGCGATATCACCACATCTATTCATGGCTCAACCCTGCAAGTTGAGCCAAGGGTCGTGTTTGGAATGAACCTGCAGCCACCCGGGACTTGATGTCCCCCGTGGCTGCCACTTACCTTTAATCATATAATAGAATATTTGTTTTACATCAACAGTACTGTACAAACAGTATATACACTGTATATCTGTGGCTCTCATTTCTGGGAGTCATCATCCACGACTTTGCCCTATGGGGACCTTCCCACAGTATTTGGGGTTTTAATGCGTCACGATCTTCTTGGTCACAGCCATCAAATCGAGCCTTGTCATCAACCTTGCGATGTTTTTTAATTCTATCTATCGTCCTTGAATCCCCATTGGGGTACCATGGCGCCGTTTCTGGGTTGGGCCATATTTCTTGGAATATGATGAGGAACAGATGCCGTAATATCTCCAAGGCTTTGGTCATTACATGTCGAATTTCTCTGACCATGTATGTCTTCCAATATGTTACGAAGAATATATTTCTCCTGTGCATTTGGTTTCTCTTCAGGATTGGGTGGTTTTGGTTCAGCTCTTTGAAACTCATCCCCATTGTTTATGGTAGCAGAAACTACTGCTGTATTGCCATGTGATCATAGAGACCCATAATAGGTTCGTTAAGCTTTCTGAGCATTTGTGAATGTCCAGACCTTCCAGGAGTCACATATGGCATATTCTGCCAATATCTGTGTTCTCTACGATCCGTGCCTGATCCGTGGTGCTTATCGTGGTATAAGTGGGCTCGTGATCCACAGTGTCAAAAGTTCCAATTCCTTCTGTGGAATTTGTGTTGATGTGTTCTGACAAGTGACGAGAAGATACTATCTCTGGCAGAGTTTCCGATGAGTTAGATGATACAACTCGGTAAGCCTTATTCGTTTCGTTGGACTCAATGATCAGCAGCTCGTGTGCTACATCATTTATGTAACATATGATGTTTATCTTCCGATAAGTAGCCATACAGTTTCTTTGAGAGTATGGAAACTGTTGTTCCAGTACCAATCAGAAACCTCACTGGCTGCCCATATATTGCAATCTAAATATAGCCCCCCTCTTCAGAAGAGCTGTACATATATCTAACAAACTCGTTGGAGTTACGATGTCCACTTGTGTTCTGCTCGTCTCCCCTACCACGATAGGCATTATGACACATGTCGCGTGGATTGTGAGAAGTTCTGGTGCGTTCTTTGTATTCGTTTGTGTTATAATCAGGATTATCATTATAATTATGTCTCCACTGTCTATCGTCACGACAGTCCATCCAGGACTCATTTGTGTTACTCTTTTTCTCCTTGTTTTGGTTCTCCAAGTTTGTCATTCTTTGTTAATATCCCCTTTACACCTCTTCACATCAGTCAATATTTGTTTTATCTCCTTCGTCTCAGAGATGGACTGTGATATCTGGGATGGTTGTGAGCTATTTTGAGTTTTCCCATTAGAACCAGTTTGGGGCTTCAGTTCATCTCTTATCTTTTTGAGTTCTTCAAACTCTATATTTTTGCTTTGTGTTGAGTCTGCTTCATTTACTGCCCTAGCATATTATTTATCCCTATGTTTGTCAGACTTGGCAAAAGCCTCTAATTCAACTGCATGTCTTGTGCTCTCACAAAGAGAGCCCGGTCTTGCTTGTTTTGCCCTGAGCGTATGTCTGGACCATACAAACCACCAATGAATTGGTCCTTTGCCAAGGTGTCTCTCAATTCATGTGTTGCAGTGTGATATAACATATTGGGTAGGAGTCCTAGGAGTAGGTCACTGAGTGTTTCTTGCGCCAATCATCTCATCAATTTCCAATCCATTTATATTGGAACAAATTTCAAAGTGAGCTTGGTGATCTAACCATGATCTTGTGCCATTATAGCTATCTGGTGTCACAAATTGTTTCCGTTTTTCATCGGATTTTCTAGAACAATTTCGGTTCTGGTGGTATTTAGTGCAATGCATTACAATGCATGCATACCATAAATTATTATTTGCTGTGTTGGCACTTGACAGCTTACGCATACTAACCTATTGCACGCATGAATTACGCATATGGTGCTACAGGTACATCACTAGAATATGTGTTCTTTCTATCAGTTGTCGATTTTCAATAGTTTCGAGAAACTCAAGTATATGGGCACGCGAGTTTTGCACGCATTCATCTAGTGTACAACTAACAATATGTATCATGTAAACAACAGAATTAAATACAAACATAACTATAGCACAATGCTGCATGTGGCGAGAAGATTGAATGCAATGAACGGCACTATTTTCTCCCAAATGGACTCGCAGTCGATCGTCAATTCTGTAAAAATGAGTTTAGACCGTACGAAACACATACGCCTACCATAAGCTATACTTGTAATTCTTATATGTATATTACTACTATAATAGTAGTTCGTACCAACAACCCATTTGGGAAAAGTAACGGCGTGGTCACCGCTGCTGAAGAATTTAACAAACGTTCACTAAGCACAGGTTCGTCGATTGATATAAAAATTGGACACCCCACTGATACACATTTCGCAATGCTGCACATTTGACACAAAACGTCTAAACGGTTGAATGATGATGTACGTGTAAGTTGAATGGTCATGTGAGTCGTGTGATTTCATTGGTAATGGCAACACACGTTACAAGTTACATGTACTGTGGCTGAACCTGGTTATTAACAATAACTAAACCTCCCAATACGTATAATCTTATACAACTGTGAAGCTATATTATGCGAAGTAAACATATACAATGATGTAATTTCTTCAACTCAAGTAACTATCAAACGCCCCAGCTTGATAAAGTATGTGTATAATGCATAAATGTGTATAGGAATATTCCGTGTTTGTCTCATCTTGCAATGTATTGTATTGTTGGGGCGATGGGTGCAACAACGTAACCAAACAAATGCGACAGAAGATGATACAATCCGAAAACATTCATATGCATTATGTGTCTCATCAACGCTTGAGAGTTTGTCCTGGATTATTGTTCAACATCGAATTGAATTATCACCCATGTAGAGGGGCAAATAAGTTTATATTTCACGATTTTCGGTCTACTTGCATCAGAAAACTCCGAAATTTGCCATCTGTAAATTATACCATGACGCTATCAGAATGTATATCTCGAAGTGGGTAGACTTCAATATAATAGCACAAAATAATCGGAGTTGTGCTTTTGTATTCTGCAATACCGAAATATCTAAAACTGATTTTGTTTCTTCTGAATTTTGGGGTGGGATGACACAATCTACCACCACATATCATATATGGCAAATAATGACATCTTTATCCTACAAACATATGCAGTATATATTTCTATACTATATACGGGATGTCCATTCAATGCAATACTGAATAATCGCCTATTAAGAGGGGCGAAACAACTGAAAATGAATGATTTTTTGTCTATTTTCCACGTAAATTTAAGAATTTTTTTACATCTATCACCGCAATCATGGCATTTCATTACTTTGTATTTATAAGTGTGTAACCTGCTATATCATAGCACAAACATATCCCGAATATCTGTGCTTTTGTATTCATTTGTGCCGAATTTCCCTAAAACAGTGACTTTTTGCTGAATTTTGGGATGAGGGTTGAAATCATTTTACATAACACATCACGTGTTAAATATGATGGCATATTCGGCATATTGTCGTATGCGGTATATATATCCGCACTTTTCTAGACTATATACGATATCCTTGGTCAAAACAATATTGATCTATCGCCCATTAAGTGAGGCAAAAAAAATGAAAAATTGCGCTGTTTTGTCTATTTTTACAATAAATCTAAAAAAAATCTTCTTTATATCAGAGAAATCATACCACTATCATAGTAAATGTCTAAAGGTATATAGACTACAATATTTTAGCGGAAAATGTTCGCGTTTCTATACTTTTATTTCTCATTTTGACGAATTTTACAAAAACAGGGATTTTTGCTGAATTTTGGCACTTAATCAGCTAAAATCATCTTTTGCATCATTTGTATACTTCACACCGGGTCCTATCCGATGCGGAATGTCATAACCTTCAAAATGATGTATCACAAGCCCGTGTGTGATGCCGATGGACTAAACTCCTACTTCTAGTGAGCTTTTTGAGTTTGTCCGCTCAACTATTTTGCATAAATTCAGCCGAACTTGGCATGATATTTTCAACAAAGAATTTCTCTGGATCTATGTGGCAAAAAATCTTAAATTTCATATATCATCTTCTTTATCATATATAGAATCTGAGCAATTATTAAGAGACGATAATAATTGGATTTTAATACATTTGAAAGGTTGAAAATATGTTGTCCATTTAGGTACCAAGAACAACTGCTAGACTAATTAATAATTTCAGACAACACTCCAATCACCAAATAGCTTATTATCTTTGCTCTATGAGAGGAGACTTCATTTGTACCATAATGTTAAGTTAGATTTTTAATTGCATAATATAGCAACATTCCCCCCATATATTATAATGCAGAATAAAGCAGTCACAAATATTCCAGCCCAATGAAAATAAATGTTGATATGCAGTGTGGTCCACTCGAGCAGGGAGCAATCAACTGGAATTAGGTCACAGTGTTAAGAGATATGGTGGTCAGCTTTAACTTGATTATGAAATCATGACTCAGAACTCATCTCATCCCGTTTTCCATTGACCAACAGGCATGACATGAACATTCTCAAATATAGAAAGTTAGTTATGGGTAGTTGCCTTTCTAATGGAAATAATCATTAAATTTCACAAATCAAGAAAAATTAAGTCTCCTCTCGTGATCTTCAGAGATGACATCATGGATATATGAACTGCACTTTTGAAAAAAAATATAATTTACAGAAGTACTTGGTACCGGAAAACAGTGAAATTTTAAATAGTTTTCATGCCACAAATAAGGTTAAAATTTCCAACGGATTGATGGTTCTTAAATATGGTGTCATTATAATCGCTTGTACACAATTTCATAAAGAAATTCCAGACAGATGTTGAGTAAATCCATTTTGAAATACCAGGAAATGTTTGGAAAAATGTGCATCTGACCCGTAACCATTTATTTCTGTCCAAATGGTACTCATCACGTGACAATGTTGGCTTGGGGCTTACTTTTCTCGTTCCACTAACCTTACATAGTTATGTAATTGCGTGGTTCTCACCACGTGACAATGTATCAAAGATGGCTTGTGGCGGCCTATACTGAAAGACCGTACATTAATGTAAAACACAAATACAACCTCTTTATTGCGAGTTTCTTTGCTATGAGCAAAATATTCGAGCACACTCGAGTCAGCACTGTATCTGCTAGACTCCCGAATGCTCATTAGAAGAAGTTACGGGGTGCTGCTTGCTCTATTCAGTCGAGAAACTCTAGGTCCTGTCCTCAGTCGAGTCAATCGAAGTCACTAGACATTAATGTTTGAAATATGAAAAACCACTAACCGTACTGAATGTTCTGTCGTGCTATTCAGACAAGAAACTCCAGTCAGTATAATAAATTGGGCGCTTAAAAGACTCGAGAACACGCCACTTGCACGTATTGTGGCTCTCTGAGAAAATATTCGGGTCAATATGACTAACTTAAAGATGCATAATCCGAATTAACGCTCGCAAATTACTATTTCCTTGGATTCGGGGGGTAAAATGTATTTGATGCGAGTCGAGGAACCCGCCATCAAAGCCCAGAATGATCAGATATAGATTTTTTATATCTATTATTTGTCACGATCGATAATTTTGGTGGCCCAGTAAAGAGTCGACGAGAGGACGGTCTCGGACCAAATTGCGGGTGAAGATGGATAACTCTAAAATCAAGAGGCTTTTTTGTGTCAGATATTTGACAAACCGGCAAAATTTCGTTGAAGGAAATGTGGATAAATAACAGGTTTTTGGGCAATTTTATACTATAGTTGACTGTGGTTAGCACTATTTTTGGGCATACAATTAATCGATTCTGATAACTGAAGCGGAATTAAAAAAAAAAAACAATTGTCGTTGCTGGATCTTCGGGACCATCGAATCGGATTGAGTACCTTTAATAGGTTTAGTCACAATCATTTTGAGTTACTTTGACTAACCCACATCTGTCAGCGAGTCACTATGACTAATTATGGTGTTAGTCCACAGGGGCCTGTAACGCACTCCGCTGTCCGGCCCCCTTTTTGCACTGCCCATATACGCCGCCCTCTATACGCGCCTTCTTCGCGTTAATGGAACATTATATAGACGTTCCATTAACGCGAAGAAGGCGCGTATAGAGGGTGGCGTATATGGGCAGTGCAAAAAGGGGGGCGGACAGCGGAGCGCGTTACAGGCCCCTGTGTGTTAGTCATAGTGACTATGTTGCATCAAGAATACTATTAATTGCAACACTGCTTTGAATTATTCTTAATATTCATTGCTAAATATTCCATTTCCATTGTGTCGCAGTTCTATTGGATCCATAGTTGAACGCATGTGATGGGAGGATATGGTGGTATCTATCTCAGAATATCCCTCACACACCAAAGGCTATTATTAGGAAAAAAGGTTCTTATTCCATGAAACCACAGACATTTGAACAAAAATTAAAAAGAATTATAGATCTTTTATATCAGTAGGATCCAGATGTGTTAAAATGCTGTCATCCAGTCAAATAGGGGAGGAACCAAGAGGTGTGACTCGCCTTCTTCAAGAATTATGATAAATATAACTCTCATTGATTCGAAACAGACATTGTGTTATTAGCGTCCATTCGTCTAAATGACCCGATTAATGTGATTATAGCGGCTTTTTTTTGAAAAAAACGTGATAGGGCCTATTGGACAAAAATGTCCAGCAAGGAATGTATATTATGGTCCCAAATATTGTGTGCGTAAATGCATGAATCTTCTATACGATAAATGTATAACATCACACCAAGATGCCAACGTTTTCCCACAGAGATAAACGATATGTGGTGAAATGTAAACAAAACAAAAAGAAGCAATTTTTCACATTTCGGCGGCCATCTTGGCCGCCATATGTTGGATTATGGTGTCGGATTTTTGGCTAATTTGTAAGGGTTGTACATTAACATAACGAATCGGGCGGAAAACAAGACCGCATGCGATATTATCTTACTACTACGGCGCCCAAAGAGACCTGGTGCATATCAAACAAAATGGCCACCATGATGGACGCCATCTTGTCTGGAATCTCTGTGGCCACTTTTTTTCTTGCTAACAACATGCTTGTTAAAAAAATAGAGGAGAAATTAAGGAAGAACATTATTGGAGGCGGGGTGAAGTTGAGTCATGGGGTGCAGAGGTCGACCAATATCTACTGGACTAATATTTTGTATCGTTTCTGTTTTCTATCTGTCTTTTGGTGCTAACATTCACTGAATCCTTGAATGTCATAATGTGGACGTGTTTATATATCCCTCATTACATGATAACTAAGCCATATCCAGACCACAATATTTAGAATACAGGAGTAGTCGGCCCAAAACAAAGTCGCCTTAAGTCGGTCCCGCTAAGAAGTCGGCCCAAAGCAAAGTCGGCCCAGGGGAGTCGGCCCAGGAGAAGTCGGCCCCATACGATGTCGGCCCAGCTATTAACATTTAGCATTATATCTATGTATATCCATCAATTGTCTCGTCGTTAATGTTAAAATGCAGTTGTCACCAATTATGCAATCTTATCGTTGTATGAGTTGCTATATAATATACTATAATAGGTGTCATGCACTAGTTAGTGTCATGTTTACTCAATTGAGTAACAGAAAATCAGGTGTCACGGAAACCCTATATAGCTTTATATTTATCTTTACGCTGGCTGCTTATGTGTGGAAATCCCTCTGGCGTGATGCCCATTATAATTATGACGAGACATTGTTTAGGCATATAGATTAATTGGTTAAAACTCAGTGTGAGGGTTCGTATCTGGTCTGATACCCTGCGTCGTATATATGAGTAGTATTGGCTGCCACTCTGGCCCACCCCCCTCGCTCGGGGCCACTCTGGCCCATGGGCCAGAGTGGCCCCGAGCGAGGGGGTGGGACCAGAGTGACCCGCCCAGGGTCAGTCTAGAGGTTGTGTTAGATTCCAAAGAGTAAGGTGATCGCTTCGAAGGGTTTTTTTTGACAGAAAAGAGCACAATTTACCAATGTATCGATTTTTTTCTCGGATTCTAATGCCAGTGTGGTAAGCGAAGGGCGCTCCCCTTCGCTGGACTAACTGAACTTAGAATAATACCGAGAAAAAATCGAGACATTAGTAAATTGTGTTACTTTACCAGTGCATTTTTTAACAAAAGCGAAAGTCTTCGAATAAATTCGAAGACGATAGCGCTGTGAAAATGTTAATGTAAGAGTCATCTGATAGCAGGTTTTGGGTGGCCCTGAAAAGGGCCGTTTTACGTTAGATCACAAGAAAAGTGGATAAGGGGTCTTTAGGAACTCAAATCCATCCTCTTGATCCAACTCCCGAAACACAAGCGAACCCTCGATGAGAGGTGGAAAAATACCTTGCGGTATACCCACACCCTTCAATGGAGGTACGTCTAATCTGTACTCCGGATCCTTCTTCTGTCTCCAAAACACGAGCTTTCTCTGCAGAAGGGTTGCCGCCACCGTGAGCAAGACACCTGTTGTCCCAAGCCATTCGATGTACTCTGTCTTCTGTCCACTGAACAGTGTAGGATTGCGAGCCCAAGTTGCATTGACAAAAGTGAATAGTTCAAAGAACTGTTCACCTGTACCATACACTGCCCAGGAAAGGGTTTCCCACACCGCAATGTCCCTCGGGCCGATACACGGATGGCTCTGACATAAGATCCAAGATCAGTAGCAGCGTATTCCATTGTGAGAGAATGATATACTCTAAATGGGGTCTTGTTATATGTAAAACGCGCGGACGTCATTGGCGACGTCATTGTGTTTTTTTCTACCAAATTTCCCGAACGTCATTTCAAATGTGTTTCTTTTTGGTGAATTAAGATCTTCATTGACATTGCCGAAGACGATCATTAAAAACAGACACTGTTTTTCAATAACACAACTTTTATTTTTGAATTAAGAATCAACATATTTACAACTGATCATGAAATTATCATATTTACAATCAATAATTGGTAATGCAATGAACATAATTTACATTTGGTAACTCATTTCATCATTAACAATCAACATATTTACAAAATGATTATGATTTTAACATGTTTAAACAATTGGTAATGAACACATTTTATCAACACTGAAATTCACAGTAAGTCTTACAAGTTTGTTATATACATGTTTTGGGTAATGTTTCTGATTCTTTTCGTAAGGGCTCATAGTTTCTATGAAAACAATCAAAATACTTTTCTATCATTTTTGAAGTAGTCACCATCAAAATTCATTTCAACTAATACTTTTATACCATATCCGCTTTTCAAGAAATGTAAAGCAAATATGCAGTAGATACCACACACGTTTGTACCGTGATGTTGAAACCGCCCAACGTTTATTTTACATTCGATCGAATTTCTTTGAATAAATGATTTGATATATTTATCAATAACTGGTATCCCAAACGAATCGAAATATGTTGCAATGTTCCCATTGAAGAATATTGCAACCCAGTGTTCTCCTGGCTTTTCTGACGTATGTGTATTTACTATGTATGCTTTTACATGATGAGGTTTCTCGTGTGGTAACTGATCTTTTGCACACACCACACCATACAATGAACAGAGGTAGGATGATTTGTCTAGTATATGCTGAAGTTCGCTAGTGTTCATCTTCGTAGTTTTTTTTTACTTTTTCACACCACAAGTCAACAAAAACCGAATTAAATTGGATACAGTTTGCATGAACAACTTCCTTTATATCTTTCCAAAGTTTGAATGCCTCAAATTTCTCTTGTGGTGTAAATGATTCTATTTCTGGATACCATTGTTCCATAACTCGGTAGATGTTCAATTTAAGTAGTGCTATATCAATGAACATATCTACCCATTGTATAGGTGGTGTCCAAAGACAAAGTAAATGTCGTGTCTGGCTTGGATGATCTATTTTACATCCTTCACAATTGAGTGTCACTTCTTTTGAAATTTGATTTTGTATTTCATGAACGAAACATTTCTCGAAAGTTTTCCGAACTTTGTCAAGGATAGAAACATATGGAATGAAATCGAGTCCTCCAACTTCCAGTCTCAATTTTTCCTCCAAGTGCAATCCATCCATGTTTTTAATAATCTGTTATTATTTCTCGCAAACTGTTGATTTCAACTTGATTATCGAACTCAGCATAGACTATCACGTTGATCACTGAAGCTAGAGCTGCAGCAAACTGAAGCTCTAACCGTATGTTACCGGTTTTTATAGGATGCAAATGTCCTTCCTCTGCTCATTGGTCAGGTGTGAGGTCGTAACCCCAGAAACAATAACCATTCATGTATTTTTCGAGATTCAAACCAAAGGATTTGTTTTGTCCAAACATACCCGAAGACTGATACAGTGATAAATAAGATCTTAGGCATTGTTCTGATTCAAAGTTTGGTTCAAATGGTCGGTTATGGATGGTATGTCCGTCCTGACTAACTTCAAGTTTTCTCAGATTGAAGTGTTGGAAATGAAATGGGTTCGTTTCAATATCGCCATTCATATCTTTGTTTGATACCAAGCCTATGAAAAGTCTCTTTGGCAATTGTCCTTGAAAAAGGTGATCTTCAATTTTTTATCTAAGCCCTGCACCAATAGTGAATGTTTTTACTTCAACTCTTCTAATCGGTATTTTCATATTTTTCTGTATTATTGTTTGGTTCAAGTTATTTGCTACTACTGGCATCAGCGTAATTGTACGAACATTGAAAACTGCCGTTTCAAATACTATTTTTCCGTTGGCCTGACCAATTAAAGAGAATTTTTGATTCGCTCTATTGAGACGAATTCTTATCTCAATTCCATTTGGTAAGTATTTCTCTTGTAGAAATATATCTGTGTGTAAACGACCACACAATTCTACCGTTTTACTACCTGCTATGATTGCTTGGCGAGATTTCAATCCATCATTCCCACCAGCTTTAGTGTTTTCGGTGAACTGCTTAGCGGTGTCGGGGTACCACATTTCTAATGTGGCAAGTTGATTTTCTTTACATTCACCAGAATAAGCCAAGAGATTTTCCATGTAGGCTCGATAAGGATAGGTGTCTCCGTTTGCCGTTACAAGTTTGTTATTTAGGTAAATATCGATACTACTGAACATGCTATGGGAAAAGTTGTTAATAGGCGCAATTTCATCAGTACCATCAACTAAGTTTGTTCCATCTGCTTTTGTGATTTTGAAATTCAGGTACAAATATGATTGATTTACATCTGTCCATTTTTTCAGTTTGAGGCGGAATTACAAATTCTATCGGTGCGGAATTATTCAAAGAGCTAATCGGGTGATGTTCTATCCATTGTGATTCCAACATCGTTGTCATTGTTGGTGGAACATCAGAAGCATCTAACTCGGACTTGCTGCATTCGCATGATCCATTTTGCATCATCATGATTAATCAAATATATCGAGAGATCGTTTTGATTTCTTTACAGGCGTTTTAATGGACTTACTTCTAACTCGTTTGCGAGAAGAATGATTTTTCAAAGGTCGCGATGATCTATTTATGCCATTTGATGTTGATATTTTCTTTATTGTTTCCCTTCCAAAAGATTTCAATGCTTCTTTACCTTGTTTCAAAAATACTTCTTTTGGACTTTTACCACGATGAATGATATCTTCGACTGCAGCAAGTCCATGTTTGAATACTTGTTGTTTAGCAATCTGACCAATAGGTTTTAGAAACGGTATTACTGTTCTCATTGCAGATTTGAATAGTGAACCAATTCCATTTCCATACTGTCTAGATACGCCTCTATACACGGGGATCATCATAAATACAAATTACTTCGGCGTCGGAATTGCAACTTTACCATAGACTTTCCACCAATAAACTGAATTGGTTTGCCAGTATCACCAGTTATATATACATTTATGGTATCAAAGCTAGACTTTGATATTGGTACATAATGTAAGTTTTTGAATTCATGCCTAATATGTTTACCATCATGTATTCTTTTACTCTCGAATGATGTCACTCGTAATATCGGTGCTTCAACATCACTAAGAATTGTATAATCAGCAATGTCAGAATAAACAAACAATTGATTATGCTCCGCATTTAAATCAACTCCATATGGAAATGTTATCGAAGGAGTAGCAAATGTGACAGTGTTTGATTCTGTTCTGTAACCAAGTTTATCCAAAAGAGCTTTGGGGAGTACAAGACCTACTTTGGTATAACTATTGGTTGAAATTTTAACTCGTTGTTGTGCTTTGGAATATCCGATTTCGAATTCCAGTTCTGGAATCATTCTGATTGCTGTACTATCAATTACACCTTGAATTGTATCTGTCAAATGTGCTCCACCAGAATATGCTCCTTCTGGTATTTTTAATTCTATGCCATTTTCTGGTTTTGAAATTACTACATCACTAATTGGTATCTTATTCAAATATTGTAAAATTCTTGGAACAGAAGTTTTTATTTTTATTTTGCAGGCATCTCCAATAATGTTGTATGTTTCTGATGGTACAATTAGTTCAACCATTGCAACTTCCCAAAGCTCTTTATCAATATGTATGGTTTTTGGTAATTTCACTGTGAAACAACATTGTGAGTTGGCTGGGTAAAGTGACATTGAACTATCACTCATGAGAGTTATGTAGAATGAATTCATTTTTTCTCAGTATTTTTCAATAATTTCAGTCCAGGTGTTGGTAGAATATAACCTAGAGAACTACTTGGAAGAATACGCCACAATTCTTTGTTTGCGCTCTGGATACTAATGTGTACAATAGATGTAATTATTATGATATAAATAATAATTATCTGCGTGAAGTAGGTGACTTGGTTCTTAGCAACTTTTTCACCACAGAACTTAAATTGTGACGGTTCATCGAGATTAATTGAATCTGAATGATTTTCCAACATGGTAAATTCTGTTTTATACTAAATTTGAAGCTGGGATCCAACTGTCAAACTTTTTTGGATATCCAAGCCAATGAACTTTAATTTCTTTTACTGTTTTACCACCCACTCTTCTCGTTCTTTTATCAATAACTGATTCTATTTCATACACCTTATTGTCTTTTATATGCTGGATTTCATGTTTGTAGAATGATCCATCAATCTCTTCACCATTAAGATCAGAAACTTTGTATGTTACTGGATTAGTTACAAATTTTATCAACTTTGAAAATTTCACGAGTCCAGTTTGGTAAATAACCCTTTTCAAATGTTCTTTTGGTTTTGTTGATACGAACCAAGTCACCCACTTTCAGTGTAGATTTTCCTTTTTTATTCCCTGTTCCATATAGATTTTTGGAAATTTCAGCTTCAGTTTTCAAAGTAACTGCCGACGGTTTCGATTTTATGCTGCGGTGATAACTATTGTTGTAAGAATCAACTAGGGGCTGTAAAACATCAATATATCTTGAAGTTTTATTGTGTGTGAAATACTTCCACATACGAGTTTTTAAAGTTCTTTGAAATCGTTCGACAATACTTGCTTTAGTCTCTGGATTCTCAGTTGTGAAGAAATGAATGTTTTCTGATCGCAGAAATTTCAAAAACTTTTCATTTTTGAATTCAGAACCTTTATCAGCTTGAAACGATTTTGGTTTACGTTTTGAAGATTTCAAAATTTTCCTGAATGATTCGATCAAAGTTTGTCCAGATTTATCGTGGATTGGCACTACCCACGCAAATTTTGAAAAAACGTCTATCACACACAACAGATATCTGTAATTATCATTATGTTTTTTCAAATTCTGAAGATCAGCTAAATCTGCCTGCCATTGAATATCAATCCCAGCCACAATAGTCTTTCTACGTTGGAATTTTCGAATTATTGGTTTGTGTAAAGTATATGTCGACTGACCTTGCAACCATTTCTTCACATCCATGAGTTTAATTTTTTTATTTTGCTTTTTCGCTTCATCAAAAAGCTTCTTTACACCGCCATAACTTCCAACTTTCTTCGGATTATAGAAAATTTTAGATAACTGCTCATCTAGTATGGATCCCATTGTGTTTTTTCTGTTTTAATACCCTTTGGTGTCAACCTATCTGCTATTTTAGTTTTTGAATGTCTTGCTTTTATACCTTTCATTGGTGTGAATCGTTGAGAATCAAATCGTTTTGGTGTTATGCTTTGTACCGGAGTTTCAAAATCATCATCTGAATCATCTTTCAAATGTTTTTTAATCCAAAGCCAGCGGTTTCTATTCCCTACAAAATCTTGAGGTACATTAAGCTCGCTCAATCCTTGTGAAAAGGTTTGCCAACCTGTTGGTTCGAAACCTTTTCTTTGTCGTACAATATCATTGAGATCAACAATATTTGATCCTCTAATAACTTTTTCACCATATTTTAATTGGCCATGTTCATCAAACTTCATTTGTGGATGTTTTGAAATCAGTTGTAAAAGTTGTTCAGCTTTTTTTCTCATCTTTAACGGAATACTTTCTATCACAACCCTATGATGATGATTAAATGGTTGTTCGGGGCTGAAATAGCTCTAACTGATTTTTGAGAAGTTTTCAACTTGTAAAGTTGTACCATATAATTGAACCTTCTCAGATTCTGACAAATTTTGATCAGAAACTGAATTCAATTCTCTGCTTAGTTTTGAAACATTCGTAATTTCAGGATTAGGTGGTAATTTCGGATTAGTTAGACTCATTCTCCATTTTTTAATGTCATCCAACATTTTGAAGGGAACAGCGACCATTTTCTTCATGTTTAACCGCGAAGTATTCCAGCGATTGCTTTACCAAGCAACGGTGCTAGCATAAGAAGTGGTAAAAAACCTCCTTTCTGGTTTAAAATTTGTTTTTTTCGTTTCAAAGTTGTTGATTTACTTGCAAGTTCTCTGAGGTGTCTACACCTCGGACGAAGTTTGCGCTTCTGAGCTTCTGTTAGTTTTACATTGCCTTTTAAAATATTTTTACAGCATTCTGACATGCAATCAATCACTCTCTTTGGGGCATCTTTTATCATTTTTTTCCGAAAATGAGTTGGTGCCTGATTCATAGCCATTACAAAACTACCATATTTTTTAATCAGTGGAGTTTTTTTCGCCATCTTTACTCTTCAACAGTTGAATGTCAAATGACTGAATTACTTTTACGTTTATTAAAATTACGATCAAATGCCATCAAAGCTAATTTCGATGGGTTTGAAAGATTCATGGTTTTTGAGTATCGTTGAACCAACGGGTAATGTTCTGCTTCTTGAATTGATGGAATTGGTTGCGGACCATTATCGTTGAGTGGTTGAAATCTAGCAAATGTAGAATTTAATCCAGTAGAATTTACTCTAGCTGGAGTAGTTCGCTGTGCACTTGAAGAATTTACTCTGACTGGACTAGCTCGCTGTGCAATCGTAGAATTTACTCTGACTGGACTAGCTCGCTGTGCAATCGTAGAATTTACTCGAGTAGCATTTACTCTATTTGATCTAACTCGTGCAATTGATTTATTTTCTTTTTGTCTGATAAGACTTCTGATCAAAACTCCACCGAGAAAACCACATCCACCAGTTTTTAAAAGTATTTTCTTTTTTGAATCGATATGAGTTCTACTGTCAGCTATTTTCTTCAGCTCTTTTTTGTGTTTTTGCAGGAATGTTCGTGTCTGCTTTGGAAGCTTTAAGTGATCATCAAGTATTAATTTAGCGATAGTCGAAAATACACTCAAGACTGCTTCATGCGACTCCATGATTGGAAATAAAATATTATGTTGATACACTTATCTTTATACCGATGAATATATTACCGCACCTCGATCGTCATTTTTGAGCCACCGATGGAAAATATCAGTTCTAAGTCTCAACGATTTATCCGTTTTAGGGTGAAAATCTAGTAGTAAATAACCATGATTGGTTGAAGTTGCATCATCATATGCCTGCATTAAATGAGGTATTTGCATTTGAGAGGCAAGAATTTTTATTTGGCCTTTATCACGCACACTTTGAAATAATACCATGTAATGTGTATTCAAACTCAAAGTTCTAATCGCTTTAGATTTCTGAAACATGTTTTGGGTTATGTAAATAACAGACGTATTTCTGTGATGTCCTTTTCTTGTAAACCACAACATAATTTTTTCTTCATCTTTATCACCTAGCATGTCATCAAAAACGATGAGGTGCGGTAAGTCTGTGTCATCGACAAGTTCATTGTCATCATCCGGTATTCCATTTATAAATTGAATATTGTGAAATTCTTGCATCTGACTATAGGTATTTTGCCATTCTTTGTAACACCAAACGACTTTGTATGGAACAGGTTTGAACAAGTCGTCTTTATATTCGATTAATTTCTTAACAAAATCTGTTTTACCACAACCACTTGGTCCCGATATGAAAATGTTACAGGGATGTTTGAACAACAATGATTCGTCCATCTTTACCCTGAGACAGATCATGTAAGACTGATTAGGATTGTTCGGAATCAACCTTTTTTATTTTTAATGAAGAATCACCATAACTCCATACTATTCCAAATGTCCATACGAGTTCATAATGTAAATCTGAAATAGGTCTAGTGTTTTTTACAATATAATCCAAAGACACTTTTTCTTCAAATAACTTTTCAACAGTGAAAATTGTACATGGTTCTCGGAGAATAATGTATCCATATATTCTCGTCACCTCTTCGAATTTCAAAGTTTTTTCATTGAGAATCCTGTCTTGATATTCAGCAAAGCGAGTAAAATTATTTCCAACTAATTCACGAATTGCGTTTATTTCGTTTTTAGGAACACCATGAAATATCCAATAATCTGAAAACATTTGATCCAATATATCCATTAAGAAATCAGTTTCAAATTCTGATCTCTCAATCAAACATCTCAGTCGACTCTGTCCCTCAGAGAAATGTCCGTTCAGCAAAGTCTCCATTATAATTCTACTTTCCCTCAAAAACCAAGCTTGCTTAAGTTCTTGTTTGATTTCTTGATCCATTTTTGACATTTCGATCAAATTATTATAAATTTTCAAAAGCATCTCTGCTGGTAACACATCAATTCCATCCATAAAGAATTGTGTTGTATTCACCCACAACAAGTCGTTTGGTGTACACAGACCGGAATGTTTTTGTTTGCTCTTCACTAATTACTTCTCGGTTCTTTGTGCGTTTAATTCTGCACGGATAGTTTATGACACGTTGAAAATTTAACCGGTCGTTAACACATTCAACCATTGAATGAAAATTTATTTGCTGTTTAGTTTATAATCCAGAGTGATGCCCTTGACCTTGTATACAGATTTTATGACATCATCTTTCATGTACTGATATCCATAATTTTTCGGTCCTAACCCTACAAATTTCATGATTTTAGCATCTGGATGCTCATCAGTCCATTTACCAAGGTAGCTGTCTTCGGTTTTGATATTTTCTTTTTCTGGATCGAAAATATACATGCAGCTATCAGTGTCGAAATACAACACCCTATCTTGGAGTTTTTCTAAAACTTTATACAACTCCAAGCGTGCATATGCTGTGACAAATGATGCAACAACTACATTGGCAGATGGATGTGGTTCTATAATATCGGTTTTATTTTCAGAGCTGAATAATATGAATTTATCCTGTTCAAAAATTTCAACTGCTTTGACGGTGATATTTTTATCAGTTAATAGTTCAAAATATCTGGATGGTTCTGAGATATATTCAGTTTTAGTAAGAATATTATTTTGTGCATTTTTTCCCCATATGCAATTTATCATTAATTTTGCGCACTGACTGAGTCCTGGGTTTTTTTCGATTTTTTCTTTTTCAAGTTTTATACCTTCAACCTCATAATAATCTTTAATGTATTTATCTTTATCTTCTTCACTTTTAACAGAATTTGGATATCCACTTGCTTCTTGTTTAATTTTGAGGTATTTATCAATGTAATCCCTGTATACTTTGTCCGACCACTCAGTCCAATGCCAAACTTGATACACTTCCAGAATTTGGTAACCCAATTCTATTGCTTTGAATAATTCTACATGTGTCCAAACTCCAACTAAAGCACGCTGTTCGGTTTTATGATTACACTGTCCACTTTCATTTTCTGCACAAGTTTTACACAATGTATATATCATTTTGTTATTACAGTGGACCGGTAGCACTGGAATGTACAATTTATTTGGAGGTAATACTTTGCATTTAATGAGTCCTTTGTAAGATTTGATGTCTCCTATTTGTTCCTGACTTAGAATTTCAGGATGACCAAGTGGGTACTCCTTATATTTATTTACACTAGGATACAAACTGCATATATCAATATATTTTATTTCCTGTTTAGATGTTGGTTCTATTTCATGATATAATTTTAGAGCATTAGTCCTGCCACCAAATAATGCTTCCCTTGGTTTAATTGGGTCTTGATGCAAATAGAATTGATCCATAGTTTGTTTTAAATTTTTGTCTGCTTTACATTTATTGTCCAGGTCATGTTCCAAGATGCATATTAATTTGCATCCCAAGCTCTTGATTTCAGTTTCCGTTTTTATTGTTTTTTCATACAATTCATGCATTGTTATATTACTGTATGGGTTTCAGCGATTTCTATCTGGATAGCAAGTAGGACAGCCATGAAAAAAACACCCATACATTTCATACACTGTGTTTGATTCTGCATGATAACAATCAACAAAATGTGTGCCTATTTTAACTTCACCACCATTTAAAGCATGCTTTATGTTTATATTTTGTTTTGTAGCAATGTACTGTAGCCATCGAATTGCTTTCATTGAAAATTTACGCGCTTGTGGATATCCAGCGTCTGAAATTATACCTAGAGAATTCTCTGGTAATGAATTTTTTCTCCATGCAAGGTTACAGGTTTGAGCTAATGTTATTGCTTCCCGAAATGGATCTATTTGATCAGTTTCCATTACACATAGTCTGAATTTCCCACATCCACGTCTTAAAATGTCTACATCTGATTTACAATACTTTTGAATTTCTTTTTGAAAATCAAAAATATCTTCACCCATAGCTTCGTACCATTTCAGAAATGAATCTCTATTTCCTCAGACATGATTTCAGGTTTATAGTATTTTTTGTCTAGATATGGTCCTACATAATTCTGAAAGTCCTGTGTATTTGCCCAATGTGGAAAATAACCTTTAGCCATTTCTTCAAGTTGGAATGTTTTTGGAAATTTAGATAATGCCATAGGGATGAAACTCAATGAATCGATTACTTTAACACCATTGCATTGTAAACTAAGTATTTTGTTGCCATTCATAATAACATTAGGTTTTGAATTTCCATTGTTCACCAAGTAATGTAAGAGGAACTGACTATCGTAACCTCTTGCATTGTGAGCAATACATGTTGTACCTTTATGATCGTTGGTGTAAAGCAACCATTTGCAAAATCTTTCCAATACATTCTCTCCTTTAAAAATATATTCTCTGTTTGACAATACAGAATCACATGAAATGCATATTTCATCAATGGGTTTACATATACAATTTTCACAAGCAGTTTGTGCAACACAAAAATTGGGTATATGAACACCAGTATCTTGTTGACATTCAAAATAAAAAAATATGAATGGTACCTTTACTGCTTTCTGTGTTTCTCTCTTTTGGTACTGCTGGATATGACATCTGTGATCTGATGCGACGATTTCCTTACAGTATTTGCACGTCTTTGTTCCCGAACAGATATGTCTTTTCTCCTTTCGTGTGACGATTTCAACCCCACATTTCTGGCATTTGTGTATCATATCACAAATAGTTTTGTCATGTTTTAGTGATTTTTTTAAATGATTGTCGAGACATCGTTTACTTCTAAAAGTCCTCCTACATTTGATGCATTGTAGCCATCGTTCAAAGGGACATATCTGACCCTCGAAACAACTACACTTGTATGGACATATATGATCACCTCTGTTGTTCGAACCGACATCACAGTGTTCACAGTAATAATGACATCCAAGGAATCCCGTGACAGTTGTGATCACATCATAGTGGTTGTCATTGAAATATAGATGTACAACCTTACTTTCTTTCCCAACTGGTGGTGGTTGAAAAAGAAAGCCTTCGTCAGCAAATTGACTATGTATTTTTATAACATACTCAGGATATAGTTGTTCCTGAATAATTTTGTATTCCTCAACCCCGCAACTGGTGTCGTGTGATAACCCCACTTTATCCAACAATGACTTTGCAGCTTCCCGTTGTGAAGCTCTTGCTGGTCTCGTAATCCGTTTCCATTGTTGCTTCCATTCAGCTGTATCTTTTTCGTCAGTATTACACATACCAACAACGACAGCCCTCGCAAAACACATGTTATCTTCTGCGTTCTGAATCAGAAGAATACTTTTCTTTACTGTTTTCATTTGATTTTGTTCACCGAATGCTCCATAATGTAAGGTATGTCTTGCGGTCCCTGTAGGCATATGCGTGACAGTGATGTCAAATGTCATCTGTCCGTCATGAATTTTGAATTTTTTGTTCGATTGTGCAACTTTTTCTATGTTGTCAAGCAATAATTCACCCGTCAGGTCTTTTGCTTCAGTGAACGGGACGTGAATCCCTAGATCTAACCCTGGATGAAAGATGGAAATTCTCATTTGATCTTTTGGTCCTGCATCACACTCATCTTTCAAACTGTTCACCAGATCTTTAAAAATTCTGTGAACAGTTTGAAATGGTTGATGAAATTCTTGAAATGTGACGTTGAATTTCTTTGATGCTGTTTTAAATTTCCTCGAGTATTTATCGGTCAGATTTTTTATAGTATAATATTTACAGTCATCATCCAGTCGCACTCTCTTTCTATTATCTCGTTCGCTTTCGCTATCTGAATATGGCACAAGGCGCTTCATCGTGAAATGACGACGTGATGAAAATTCGCGTCGCTTTTATGCTCTGGCACGGACATGCGCAGTCATCGTCCGTGTCAGAGCATAAAAGCGACGCGAATTTTCATCACGTCGTCATTCCACTGACGATTGAATAACGCACCGAACGCTCATAATGGATCCAAGATTGCAGAGTAACAACCTACAACATTTACGAAAATTTGCATTAGAAGTTTTAAAGAATACAAAGTGGGTGCCACCATACGGTAACTGTTTTAGGTGCAACTCGAGTTCACATTGGGCTTTTCAATGTGATGGCACTGTGAAAAAGAAGATTGATCAGATGAAAAAATCATCATTGACGCCAAGTGAATCTACTCCTGGGAAGTCTACTTGGACGCACACATCAGACAACGATGATCTCGCACCATGTGATGTAATGGACATTGATCAAACTGAGACATCAACTAACGAGATCGCGGATATGAAAGCTGAAAGTGGGAAACAATGGAACTCAACCGCGATATCAATTAACGAGATCGCGGACGTGAAAACTGAGAGTGATGAATTATACGCCTCAACCGAGGTATCAAATGATGAAATCACTATTCTAAACACGGAGGATTCGCAGATGGAAGTGATAAATACTGTTGCCAAAAGCGCTAACGATACTGAAATTAAGCAGACCACTTTGCCTACCAGAAAGAGAAAAAGACGTTTATCGCAAAAAAAAATAAAAGATATGTTATTTAAAAATAGTGAATAAAATATTATTGATTTATTTGTTTCGTTTTTTAGCAATTTCAGAGCATATCTTTTGAAAAATTTGGGTGGCCCTGAAAAGGGCCGTTTAAATTGTTTGCCGAGTCAATAAAATTCAGACAAATCCGGATAAAGTCTACCCTTGATGTATGTGGGTCTCCAGTGTGGATTGGGGACATATTGCGCTGCCTCAGTGGTAATCCACTTTGGTAGTGGTCTTGGAGGATTAAATTCAGACAAGTCTGGATATAATGCCCCCTCCTTATACGTAGGGTTCCACTCTGGAGTTTCCACATACACCTTGGGAGGACTGGGTCTCCGTCTTTGCAGGAATTCTTGAACTCCAGCTCTAATGGCTATCTTATGCCTCTCCGAATCTCTAACATTCTTCTGCCAATGCTTTAATCGAGCATCGGCAGAGAATTTTAGCAAAATTTTCTCTTTTAGTTTAGAGAACATTTTGAAGATAAAAAAAACAATACACTGCGCTCCATATTATATGAAATGCGCGGACGCCGCTGACGACGTCATCGCATATTTCATCAAATATTCCCGAACGTCAAAACAAGTGTGTTTCTTTTAACAAAAAGAAACACACTTGTTTTGACGTTCGGGAAAATTTGGTGAAATATGCGAAGACGTCGTCAGCGGCGCCCGCGCGTTTTCAATAAAAACAGATATTCCCATTCTTCATTCATACCGAAATGGATTACCGAGATCTGTATCGGAGCTATTTGGAGGATGGGATGCTGGTGCGAGGTGTGTTTTGGGATGAACCGCAGATGCTATGGAAGGCTTTGAGTTTAGCAGAAACAGGGACTATAGATAACTGTTTTGATATCTATAGGTACACCGTTATGTTGATGACGGACAACAGAGATCGGGTGTTTGGACTGCCACCACGGTGGTTCCGACATACCAGATTGCTGGGGACATCAAGATTGATGGTACGACTTGCGGCTACATCACTACAGCGGTCTATCATAATCTTCTCAGGGCAACGGGTGTACGAATTCGCACCGCTCTGGGGGATACAGACAGGCCGGCCATGCAATTGTGCCATTTGGTTGCGACGTTCCCAAGACAACTTTCAGCTGTATTCAAACCCAAACACATCATGCGGTTTCTTTTGAAACCATCCAAAACGGCCCTTTTCAGGGCCTCACAAATTTTTAAAAAGATACGCTCTGAAATTGCTACTGAACAATTTGTTCATTCTTCCTGGATATAATGTTCACATAATTTCTTCAAAACCAAATTCATTCATCATGAACTTGGAGAGAATGTTCACATAATTTATCAAAGAATACTTCCCTAACAATAAAAAAACCCACTACCACCATTCATATCTATAATACGTTCATCATATAGCATAATACAGAGCGTATCTTTCGTGAATTTTAAGTGGCCCTGAAAAGGGCCGTTTAAAATAATATAAAAATCATTTCTTTTGTTTCTTCATCACTGTTAAATCTTTCCCGAGTGATCCAAATGTTGCTCGCTTCATAGGTTCTTTCTGGAAACCATGTACCTCAATTGGTATGTCAATCGTGTGAGGTTTCAAGTTGATTGTACATTCAGTCGGTTTTTGTGTTAATTGTTTTCGTAAATCCTTCATTTCCTGCCAAATATTCCGTAACAATTTTGTCTGTTCTTCCCATTGTGAACTGTTGATAACTTGGTATATAACAGGTTGAGTTATTTGTTGTGTTTTCACCGGCGGTGTATACAATGGTTGTTGATCCGTTCGCGGATACACCATTGGTATCTGTTGCTGTCCCACACGTGGCGTCACATTTCCTGCATACAGTGGAGTCGACATTTGCGTTGTTGCAGGAACATGGTCGTACTGTACATCAATAGTCTTGAGAAATTCCGTTACTGGATCCATGTTTCAAAATAACGTTAACGTTACAATTTACGCATCTAATGACGTTAACATTTTTCGAGGACCAAGTATATAGGACGCGCGGGCCTCGTTGACGACGTCATGCGTATTTCACCAAATTTCTCCGAACGTCAAATCAGGTGTGTTTCTTTTTTGTCAAAAACATCATATTTCTATGAATAAAAACACCGATTTGACTCGGGGAAAATTTTATCTGTACCATTTTACCATTATCTTATAACATATTTCACTGAAAGGTAACTTCTGCAAGTGCATTTTACAACGCTATCGTCTTCGAATTTATTCGAAGACTTTCGCTTTTGTTAAAAAATGCACTGGTAAAGTAATACAATTTACTAATGTCTCGATTTTTTCTCGGTATTATTCTAAGTTCAGTTAGTCCAGCGAAGGGGAGCGCCCTTCGCTTACCACACTGGCATTAGAATCCGAGAAAAAAAATCGTTACATTGGTAAATTGTGCTCTTTTCTGTCAAAAAAAACCCTTCGAAGCGATCACCTTACTCTTTGGAATCTAAATCCAAACCCGTCGCTCGGGGCCACTCTGGCCCCGAGCGAGGGGGGTGGGCCAGAGTGGCAGCCAATACTACTTATATGGCTATTTTTTCCGGTACATATTTGTATTTCAATATCAAATATGCTTGTCACACAGCCCTGTTATGTGTGTTCGCAAGTGAATAATCAATGCAATTCTGCTTGCAATGTAACAACTGAGATTCCAATTATGGAATCCACTAGGCTGTCAATGGACAACATTCAACAACCTCATGATTTGCCCGCTAAGCATCAGGTATAATACACCATCCTATTACGACCGAGTTCGGCGACATCGCCCCAACCAAGAAAAAAAAATTCAAACCAGCTTCATCAAAGTATTGATGAGCCGGTCCAAATAATGGGGCCGCCTTCTCTTGAGCAATCTTTAATTTACCCCGGGTCGACTTCTCTGGGCCGACTTCTCTGGGCCGACTTTGTTTTGGGCCGACTTCTCCAGATACCAATATTTATTACCAATAGTGAAAACAGTTTACTATAGTCATCACTGAACATGAGATTGTAGTAGTAATCATTGTACGGAAGCGTATTCGGGACATGGTAGACAAAAAAAAAGTCTAAATTTTGACTTTTTATCTCAAAATGTTGACTTTATAAACTAAAAATTTTGACTTTTTATCTCGAAATTTCGATTTTCTAAGTCAAAATTTTGACCTTTTAACTCGAAATTTCGACTTTTTATATATAAAGTCAAAATTTTGAGTTTATAAAGTCAAAATTTTGAGATAAAAAGTCAAAACTTTGACTTTATTTTTTTTCTACCATGTCCCGAATACGCTTCCGTAAGATTGTCTGTGTATCTGCATGGACACTTTAAAAAAAGTATAAATTAAACAAAATATCTATATACTATAATTAAATTCTGTATCTGTATCTGTAGATAGTACAGTGCAGGAACCAAGATTCAAGATTCTGGTTGTAGACGGACTGGTCCAGGTGCCGATTAACTGTATAACCCTGGACCGGCTCATGCAGAAATCTCACCCATAATCACAAACCTCTTCCGCCACTCTCTTTCGTCAGGCGATGTCCCCCCTCGACTGGCGTACTGTCCAAGTTGCCCCAATCTTCAAAAAAGGATCTAAGGCAAGACCTGAAAACTATCGCCCAATATCTCTTACCTGTATCCTCAGCAAACAACTCGAACATATTATCACCTCTAATAGTATGTCCTTTCTTGATTCTAATAAACTCCTATATAAACACCAACATGGATTCCGCTCACGCCTTAGCTGTGAAACTCAACTTGTCTCTTTTTCACAGGACATACTGGACTCTCTTGCACAGCATCAACAAACCGATGTGGCGGTTTTAGACTTCTCAAAGGCCTTTGATAAAGTTGACCATCAACGCCTCATCTTAAAACTGAAAAGAGTGGGCATAGATAATACCACAGTAAATTGGATAACATCACTCCTCTCTAACAGAACACAGAAAGTCCTTGTTGGTGGCTCTGAATCAGAATCCTGCCATGTACTATCAGGTGTTGCCTCTTCCTTATCTACATCAATGATTATGCCCACATCCCTGAAATGCAACACACGACTCTTCGCATATGACACTATCGTCTACTGTACTACCTCATGCCCCACTGACTGTAACCATCTCCAACAAGATTTAAACCAACTCGAAAAATGGGGAAAAGAATGGGCCATGTCTTTCAACACCAACAAATGTGAAATAATTACAATAACCAGAAAAAAGGAACCAATAACAAACAACTACCTACTTCATGGCACAATACTGAAAAACACCACTGCAACCAATTACCTCGGCCTAACCATCACAAACAAGCTTGAATGTAAACCTCACATTAATAACATAGTGAACAAAGCAAATGCCACACTGGGGTTCCTAAAACGTAATTATCGGAACAGACAACAGAATAATAAAGGAGCTGGCATACAACACCTATGTTCGACCACAGCTCGAATACTGCTGTCCCATATGGCACCCGTGGCAAATAGGCCTTACTTAAAAAATTGAAATGGTTCAACACCGAGCAGTCAGATATATCTTCAATATTTACAACTACCCAAGCAGCCCCACAAACATGTTAAACATTCTTAAATGGCCTACTCTTAGCAGTAGAAGAGACTTCTCCTCTGTTATCCTCTTCCATAAAATCAGATATAATCATGTAAACATCACTGACTCTGCTCCACTAACACACACACGAGACCACAAACTTCTATCGACCGAAATACCTCAGCACTTCCTTCTATCCTCGAACAATTTCTCTCTGGAACAAAATCCCAACCGACACTGCCTATATTCAAGACACATCATTGTTTAAGGATGCCCTCCATAGTCACTTATATGAACCCGGTAAGAGCAAGCAGGGCTCCTCCACAAAATCACCACCAGCGCCAAAATAATGGTACATATAATTCAAATGCTCTTGATTTTAATAATAAACACACAAAAAAAAAAAATCTTTTACCCATGTAATTATCTTTTATTCATGCGCCCCCTAATAATCCTCAGTTCATTGAGGGTATGGGGTATATAGGCCTATGTAGATTTGGACAAGTGTTGTAATGGGGGGAAGTCGGCATTTTGCATTCGGATCTTTATTCAGTGAGACTTTTCATGCAAATAAATTGAATTGAATCGAAAAAAACAAAGAACACAAACATTATTCTAACATTATTATGTGAGAAGATTCGGTCTAAACCATGGGCCGAATTTGCACTGGGCCGAATATTCCCAACACCTGAGGCGTTATTTCGCTAAAATCCGATTTGGATTCTGGATTCAGATTACAGATTTGTCCCCGTACGACTTGGTTCGGCAAAAGAACAGACCACAAATTCCAGAATCAGTAAACGAACAGACCGTAATCCTAATTTCGTGGGAATCCGATAGGGATTCGGATTCCGATTACGGACTCAAATGTTCGTAATGTAAACAAACCGAGATTTCGCCACCTCAGAGTTTAAAAACACAATAAAACATAAGAATCCGTCTCTTGTGTACAAATTATTGCAGAATATAAACGATCTATATCAAAGAATTTAAAATGCGGAGACAAATTTGTTTTATTGAATGTAAACTGGGAGAATATTACTGAAATTAGCCAAATAATAACGCTATTGATAGTAACGCTGGGGGAGCACTTCGGTTGATGGCGAAGAAATTGCAATTCATTGTTGATTGTCACTTTCATATGTCCATTTCATAATTCCATCCTTAAAATACCGCCCGAACGCATGTCGATTTCGAATTCGGCGGATACGTCACCATTGACCGAGTTCATATGCACCTGCATGGATATGTCTTCTGCTGTGTTCGTTATTATAATGTTTCTTCTTATTCAAGAAATAGTAGGATTATATGGTATCGATGGATTATCAGATACACGTATGTACTATCATCTAGTCTTAATGTTATAGCAATTTCATGTTTAACATGTTTTGTTTCGTTAAATGCAGTCGTTTTGCACAATAGTCTCTATATAGACAACAGACACATGTTCTAGGGACGTGGCTAGAAGTTTCCTCAAATTTACGGCCAACTGCACCCCCCCCCCCTTGAACCAAACATCAATCTCACAGGTTCGCAGAATTCAATTTGCTCCCCTTGGAAATATCCAATCTGACAAACACTAAGATTGGAAAATTACCAACTTTTACTGGTTGAAAAAAATCAAACAATGAGAACAATGCCAACCTATATATGGTGTCAAATTAATGTCCAACTAATGTTGTGTCATGCATGAAATTTCCGACTGCTGGAATGTACCAAAGTTTAGTTTAGATATATTTATTTCAAATATATGTCAAATTTAGATAACACATGATATATATAACACATACATTTGTTTATACATACAAAGGAATTGGGGGACAAGTACTGACTCACTTAAGGGTACCCCCTCTCCCAAATGTTATTACACTGAAAAAATAAATAATTAGTAATGGCAAAGCAACATGACTACCAAAACAAGTTGAACATATATACAGATCACTGGACACCCCCTCTCCCGAGTTAGTCATAAGTTTGTATATGTATTTATTTAAAATCGGGTTTGTTTGTTTGTTGCGTTTGTTGGCTTGTACGTATCATTATTTGAAACAGTTAGTCAAAATAATCCTGATTTTCCTCACGTATGAATGACTGCACAGCTTAGCAAATTGTACCAAAAATCGGGGTGGGGGTCGAGACACCCAAGCAACCCCTGTCGTCACGTCCCTGTTCAACTGACAAGTTTCGTGTGTTCTTCACAACATCTTCGGAATTTGATTCAGGAGGCCCAGAGCTGTCATGTTTAGATATGCTTGCCAACATCAATAAACACACTTTAACTTGAAAAAAAAAGATGCGATTAAGTCGGATTGGCAGCAAATTATGTGCCGTGTATATACACATAGACGAAAAGCATGATTTCACAACAAACATGCACTTTATAAATATAAGATACAAATGATACTTTTGTCAAATACATGAGCCATGTTTGACGCTGGGAGAGATTTTCGGAGACCACGTGGATTTCAAAATCTGACCTAGAATCCGAAATTAGCTCCGCCCCCCGTAATCGGCTTTGGATTCTCAATCCGGATTTTAGCGAAATTACGGCTCTGCTGACCACCCTCAGATCTGTATTTTCTAAGGGGAGATAATTTGCATCTCCTATTTTCGTTACGTTTGTGAAATTAAAAAAATATGTATCTTAATAAAAATCCAGCATTTTAGAGAGATTATTTCCTCAGAAAATTAATTTATAATCATAACAAATTACTCTGTTCTCAGATGTCACCAACAAGACCCGGAGATATTGGTCGGAATCGAACTGAAACTGAATGTGAAAGTTGAAAATGAAACTGAAAGTGAAAGTGAAAATCTACAACTTGCGTGTTACCAGGTTACTCTTTGAGTGTTGTGCAATTTCCCAGAATTATACATAGGGCATATATTGCAAAACCAGTAATTGCGATGGTGTTAGTTTGACAATTCTGCATTAAAAGATTAATTTAATGATTCATGAATATATATCGGAACACCCCAAAGAGGAAACTGCAAGTTCAACTGCAAGGAACTCCACACAGATTTACCAGCCCACATTCTAAACGAAGAAGAATGGAAGATTCACAATCAAATAGTAGTGGTACTGACATGAGTGGTATGTATAATCATATATTATAAGTATTAGTAGAAAGCTAGTGCACCAGTATATTTCGAGAACACAGTTGTTGGCCATTATATATAAGTAGTACTAGCATAGACTAAAAATAGGATAGACGTCGCACTCATGGTTATCAAACTGTAACGCTATTGGACGTCGCCATTGCGTTGGCCCTCAAGCGTTAAGGTAGTTCAGAAAACTAGGAGGAGATAATTTTACGTTATATTTACATCGAGTTCGCGTAGGTTGTCGAGAGATATCCGTAATAAATGTACTTTATACTAACTTTGTAACATTATGCATTTTAGGTGACATTAACCGAATGCCTAAGAATGCGATTTTGTTCAAGATAGGTTTTCCTGAAATAGAAAGTGCCCGCAATTCGATGTTGTTTACGCCGGCATATTGAAAAACTAACAAACTGTCTTGTGATATCTTGTGAATTTTGCGTTGATGTTTATTTACTCCGATTTCTTACGTGTAGTGTGGATTTCGTTCTGTAATTTTCTCGATCAGCTAGTGCAAGTATTGGAGGGATCTGATTTCTTTTTAATACGTGTAGTGGGGATTTAGTTTTGTAATTTTCCTCGATCAGCTGGTGCAAATATTGGAGGGATATTGCTTCACAGAATGCAGAGTGATTTTTCTTATAAACGTACACATATACGTTGCTACTAATCAATAGATATATATATATGTCAGGTCCTCCCCATTTGAATCACTATCCCGATTCAACCGGGTCCGGGAACTTTTTAACTTTTATATATATTATATATTACAATTTCATCCTGGAAACAGACATGCCAGACATATCATGTCTATTTATATAAACTAATAATCATTTAGTAGTTATTTGAGTTCCATGATCCATTTGTATATATATATTTGGGGGTTTCATCTAATAAGTTCAACAAACAGACATGTGTTTGTGGTCTTATTATATGAATTAACCTACACATGAATGTAAAGGGTATCTCTGTCCACTATGATATTAAAATACAAATAAACGAAGAATAGTTAATTGTATAGGCTATTTTGAAACTGAGCGATATAATCCATGCATATAGTAATAAAATAGTTAATGATTATGGTACAATTTGTAAAATATACTAGTAGGATAACATACTTATAGTCCATTTACATTAGAGAATTACAGTTACTGAAGCTGAATGGGACCTTGAAATGCTATTGGGAGCTAGAGGATACTTTTTCAGACTGGAGGGGACAGTCCCGGGGACACACAATGTGCATATGAACATGGGGGTTGCCTTAGTGTGGATAAGTACAATGTTATAGAGAGACAATGTTTGTAATTTAATTAATTTAATGATGAACTTATAAATATTAATCATTTGTGGCTCTTTCCTTGATAGTCAATGAGACATCAGCTAGTTTTTTATCCAGGATTTTCGCACAAGTATAGTTCAATTCCTTCTTTATCTTGAACACATCATTGCATTGTGCATCTCATTCTGTCTCTCTGGATTATTTTCGGCTCACGCATGTTGCACACGTAACTTTCTGACCCACCAATGTTATGAAGGCGTTGCCATTATCTGCCCACTTCCTGAAATGATATAGAATTTGAAGCATTTAATTTTAATTTATAAATAATTTACAGGTTACTGGTATAAAATATTTTATATTGGGATATTTCCCATGCAGTACAGTACCACACCACTCACCAGTGCCTACATTGGCAACCCATGTAATATTCAATTGTTCACACCTCTTTGTGATAGCAGTAATAAATTATCTTACAAAAATAATACTAGTGCTATAATATAATAATAAATAAGGCTAATGATATTATATTTCAACACAGCTGACCAGTGTGTGTATAAATTATAATTAATGCCCACTCAAGTCTCAATGTCATTTATTAACATTATGCATTATGAATGTGATTATATCATCTATTAATGATCAAAATACTACATGAAAAACATGCTATCAACAAATGTTATCTATTACATAAAGGGGGCATGAAACAATTCAAACTATGAATAGTATGATCACTACAATTAGAATCTAGGAGTAGGACATCTAAACTGCCCAATTTGTGAATTGTTTTGACTATTCATTTCTAAATTATTTATTTATTACTGTAGACGAGTGTAGTACACCTGATCACACCTGGCAGTGGCATGGAAATTCTTGACATCTGACAGCTGTCATTGAAATATTTCTTCCATAAAACAAGTTTGGATCGGTACCCCATATACATGATATTCAAATTACCAATGCAACCAGGATTGGTCAGATCTATTAAATTAATTTAATTTTGAAAGTCCTTATAACATAACTTCATCCAGGTGAAAATTACAAAACTAGAATGCAGAATGTCGTGTTGTTTACTACAAAAATTGCATCAAACGGCATAAAAAACTCACCTTTCTTACTCCCCAACGGACACCCTTTGAAACGTGAGATTCTGATAATTCATGACAGTTGGTGCATAATTAATTCAGCTGCAATAGACGCCAGATGTTCCTCTTTTTATTGCGATGAGAAAGCACTGTTTTAATTAGAAGAATCAGAGTTGAACTACCTTTAGCAATGGCGGACAGAATCTGAGTGCGTTACCGATTGGCCGATCAAATGACGTATCTATCTTTCCTTCATCTATGGTACTAGTACTACTAGTACTAGTACTAGTAGTAGCCCTAGAGTAAGAATAATATAGAAAGTTGGGAAACAACATGTAAAAATTATTTTTTTAAACCCACCCACCTCCCATGTTGCACTCGAAATCTCATCAAAACAAATACGCTTCGGACATGCATAACTACGTATGCAAAACTATCGAATATCGATAATCACACTTACCGTACATTTCTTGAGAGGTATATCAAGAAAAACAACTTTTATCAGGTGAAAATAATCAAAATCACGATAAAATTTGTCTGGACACAACATCATTAGCACAGAATTGTTAGGATCGATAACTCTTCCGAAAAGTCTGTTGAACTCGGTTCGGTCAAAAAGGCGAAAGACTTTAATTGGGCCAACCTTTGACTTGTCCCCGGTGTATAAACCTTGCCATCGCTCTATCGTTGACGTCGTCGTTGTATGGGTGGGGGTGGGGGCACGTCACAAGGCGATGGTGTCGCGAAATATGCATTGTTATATGTTTTGATGATCAACTCTTTTCAAAAGTAAATGTAATCGAAGATCTACTTGACTAAATTAGTAAATATGGGCGAGTGTGTGGGCAAACCGTGCATTTAATAGCTGGATGTAGAGTGAGCGCTCAAATCTTCGCCGGCTTTCCAGCACACACGAGAACAGTCGAGAAACATGTGCTGAACTTGTGCAATGGAAGCTGACACTTTCATGCATGAACTGTTGTCTGTCGACAACCACACAGATTTGCATCATCGTCATCGACCCAATAATTTCTTTGAACACCCGTATCACCCGTATAATTCTTCGTTGCATTAATTTTTCGTCAGCGTATATTTCATAATGTGATATTGCCATGACCTTTAATACTGTAATAAAATATGTCTACAGTTGCTGAATCAGCTCTGATAGAGAATATGCAACTTGCGTTGTGGTAAGTTATTTTTTATTATGTTTATTACTTGAAAACAAGAACGGGACATATTATGTTATTGGTCCATCCGTCGGGCCGTCTAGCGGGATGTCCGTTCGCTTTGCAGATGATACTAGTAACTTTAGTAAGTCTGTATTGAATTGATTGAAAATGTGTCCATCTTTGGCAACCGTCAGACTTCTCAATTGCTCTCGATTTAAGGCCATGGTCAATGCATTTGCTAAAATATTTCAGTTGTACCGGAGACGTATACGGTTGTCGACAGACAACAGTTCACGCACGAAAAGCGTCAGCTTCCATTAAACAAGTTCAGCACATGTTTCTCGACTGTTCTCGTGTGTGCTGGAAAGCCGGCGAAGATTTGAGCGCTTACTCTTCATCCAGCTATTAAATGCACGGTTTGCCCACACACTCACCCATATTTAGTCAAGTAGATCTTCGATTACATTTACTTTTGAAAAGAGTTGATCATCAAAACATATAACAATGCATATTTCGCGACACCATCGCCTTGTGACGTGCCCCCACCCCCAACCCATACAACAACGACGTCAACGATAGAGCGATGGCAAGGTTTATACTCCGGGGACAGGTCAAAGGTTGGCCCGCTTAAAGTATTTCGCCTTTTTGACCGAACCGAGTTCAACCGACTTTTCGGAAGAGTTATCGATCCTAACAATTCTGTGCTAATGATGTTGTGTCGAGACAAATTTTATCGTGATTTTGATTATTTTCACCTGATAAAAGTTGTTTTTCTGGATATACCTCTCAAGAAATGTACGGTAAGTGTGATTATCGATATTCGATAGTTTTGCATACGTAGTTATGCATGTCCGAAGCGTATTTGTTTTGATGAGATTTCGAGTGCAACATGGGAGGTGGGTGGGTTTAAAATAATTTTGTTTACATGTTGTTTCCCAACTTTCTATATTATTCCTACTCTAGGGCTACTACTTATATATAATGGCCAACAACTGTGTTCGCGAACAGGACAAGGTCGGGCACAGGTGCCACATGAGCTAAATAGCTCATTTGAGCTCACATAGCATAGCTAAATCGAGCTAAATTTTTAATGTGATTTAAGTCCATTTCCTCAGTTCAACACATGCATCAAATTATCGCATTGCGAATATACATTCATTAGTTAGATCCCATGTCAAGCTTCACAGAAACTCCTTCCGTACAAGTAATTAAAACAGCAGTGGCGTGATCAAAGGCAATTTGATTTACACTTTTCGGAGAATGATTAAACTTCTTTTTAAACTTACGAATTGTGTTTATAAAACTGCTGCTTCTGCATATTAATTTACCTGGAATATATTACTGAAGGTTAAGGACACAAGGTTACAATGTCTTGTCCGACTGGATAAACCACGGGCACCGATTTACGATAAATCGTTTGCCGAACGTACACTGATCTGCCATTAAGAGAAGAAAAAATACGGAAGCGCGAGTGGTCAGTACATTCATATTTTACGCATCGTTTACTGTGTCTTCTATTGTGTCAATGTGGTAAAAGCGCGTGGCTTTCCGTATCTTCCAACCAGCGAAATTCAACTAAAATCATGCTTATAAACACATAGACGGAGCCTGTTTTGAGCAGCCAATCAGAACGTTTGTTTCATTTTATCTTAGGATAAGCTTAGACATAGCAGAGCGAATCTGACACAGCACGATTTGCCGACTGAAAAGTCAATTTAAAACTATTTTCTCTCACGAATTTTAATGAAAACATATGGATAAATCCTTAAGCAAATGTCATATAAAAGATATCAAGACTGTTGTGCGTAGATGAGCACACGATGTATTTGTGAAGCTCAATACTTGGTTGGTCCAGTAGAAATAAATTCGCAATGCGATAATTTGATGCACGTGTTGAACTGAGGAAATGGACTTAAATGACATTAAAAATTTAGCTCGATTTAGCTATGTGAGCTCAAATGAGCTATTTAGCTCATTTGGCACCTGTGCCCGACCTGAGGACTGTCCGCTCCTGAGGCTGAGACAATTAACCTGCCCTTCTGGCAAGTTCTGCTGTGTTCTGGGCGGGTCGTCTACATCTACATTCGGTGTGACGATTTGCAGTAGGTCCCTATTTGCGGAGGTCACTTTGCGGAGAACCCCGCCGGAGGTCCCCGAATTCGCGGAGGTCCCCTAAAATTGGCGAAATATGTTGATTTTAATTAGGAAACGGGTGCGTATATGTCAATTGATGTATATGTATTTTAAACAAATAACAACACGATCATCATAATAGAGGTCTGTTCTATCAATTATATATGCGCCGAGTTAACTTGGTGCAAATCCAACGGCGATAAATATTCTCGTGTGCCAGAAGGACTCCTTAAATTTGTGAATAAGATGAAGAATATTTATTTAAATTATTAGATGTTATTTATTTAATAAGTCAATAAAATAATATTGTTCATTAGCTAGCGCCTATATTTAAAATACGTATCAATTGACATATATATATACGCACCTGTTCCCCCATTAAAATCAACATATTTCGCCCATTTTAGGGGACCTCCGCGATTTAATTTGCGTGATCAGGACACCCGCGCAGCAATCTCCGGGAGTGTGTATATATATACGATAATAGCATAGTGTGTTTTGAGATGTGTTTTATCTCAACTCGTTAGAAGTATGATTTTTCGCGAAAAATCATACTTCTAACGAGTTGAGATAAAACACATCTCAAAACACACTATGCTATTGTTGTATTTATCTTATGCCAACTGACACTGTCATTTTTGGTCAAATTAGGCCTAATTTATGACAGTTTTCAGACAAAAACAACCTACATTTTGGTCATTTCAAAGAGCAATTCCCGTTACGCATGAATACACAGTTACAGTACATGTGATGAGGTCGCGAATTTATGGAACATTGGGGTGATTTGTCAGCAACAAACAAGATATAAGTCATGATTTAATATGAATCCATGTACAGAAATTGGAACAGTGAAATTCTTTCAATAACATATCAATGTTCTCAGACAAAAAGCAAAGACATTCAAACTGTTACATGCAGTTCAGAATTCGTTAGATTGAAAATAACCATGCAAGTTCTGAGAAAAGTGTACATCGTACATTTTGCAAATTTTGTGCAGTGCAAGCTGTCTAAAATGACGGGAATAGAATAGTGAAAGTTTAAAATTTAGTCCTATTAGGGACATGTGATCATGTTTCATCGAATGTGTAGCTACATTACTATTTTATTCCACTTGTATGCATAAATTTATTTGTTTAAACCATTCAAAACGTCTGAGTAATTGTGACCCAATTTCGAGGCGAGAGTTTTTGTTGATACGTCGCCAAGGCAGCTACGTCGTGAGGTGAAAGATCACATTGTGAATATTTAGGCTTGCCGCGATTTTGGATTTTCAAAATCGATTAATCAGTGGCTATAATCGACGATTAATCGATTTTTCAACCCATGAAATTAAATCTCAAATATAGATTTAATTTGTAGTAAATAGATGCCAAAAAAGAGACTATTAAGAGGTGCGTCTGGTAAGTGTAAGATGGTATAGTCCGGGAGCTAATAGGGGTACCCTTGCACCCCCCCTGGGACTTAACTTCACCCCACTCATTTTGTTCCTTATTATGTCCTTCAACTTTTAAGCAATGTTAACAAGAAAAAAAAGTGGCCGTGTAGACTCCAGACAAGATGGCGTCCATCATGGCCGCCGTTTTTCAGCCCAGACCTTAGGTCAGTTTTATTAGCTCACCTGAGACGAAGTCTCCGGTGGAGCTATAGTCATCACTCCTCGTCCGTCCGTCTGTCCATCTGCCTGTCTGTCCGTCTGTCCGTCTGTCCGTCCGTCAACTTTTTTAAAAACATCTTCTCCTCTGAAACCATCATACCAAATTAGTCTGGTCGATAAACTCAAATTTTAGGGTCAACCTAGAAAAAATTCGGACTAAGTTGGTTTTTATACCATTTTGAAGAGGAAGCTCTCCTCTATAACATATCCAAAATCCGCTAAAATCCGCTTTGAGCATTTTTTGTAATTCAAGATGGCGTCCAAGATGGCTGCCATTTTCCTATAAGTCAGCTTGATGCAATTATAGTGAGAACATCTTGTCATATGTATACACATGTATACATTTTTGTGAAGCTAAGACATAACGCCACCTTTATTTGCCAAAATTGGAAGTCCCCGTCCAAGATGGCCGCCAAAATGGCGACCGGAAATGGAATGTTTAAGTTGTTTTACTAATATCTTTAAGATAAGTTTCTGTGGTTTGGAACTGGATGAGAATTGTGACTTTATTTTGTATTTAGCATGTTAAATGACCATTGGAGCAATGAAAATTGCTGTTCGTGGAGTCCATACTCCTTCCGATCACTCAAAAATTCAATTTTACAAAACGCGGTATAACATTTCACAAAAAATCCCCATTGGGATTCTAGTCATATTTCATCAAGAAGTGGGAAGAACTGTGCAATGTAAGTGATGCATTCTATATCTAATTGATATTCGAACTCAATGGTACTAAAATTGTCACTTTGGCTCAAAATGGCTGCCAAAGTGGCCGCCAAAATGGCCGCCAAAATATGGAAAATGGTAATTATTATCCCAGCGTGCCATGCAACCGCTTACAAGTTGTGGTGATGTACACAATTGATTATTCTGTCTTATATACATTGAATACCAACATTTCTTATGCACCTTGATTAATTTTTACTATTTACTATTCTGAAATTACCAGAATTATGGGATTTTTCTATCACAAACAGCATCAAACTCGGCAAAAAATCACTTTTCATGTTTGGACCATTTTTTTCAAGTAAAATGGAACTATCTTTGGTATCAAAGTTTCTTTTAGTTTGATATGCATTAAATGTGTCAAATTGTCGCGTTTTAGACAATATTACTCAAGAGGACTTGCAAAATCGCAACCAAATTTGGTAAAAAGTTTATATTCCGAACATTATTCTCTACTGTTCCTAAATGGTAGTAAATTGTGACTCACTTGGTTATTAAACATGCTACTTAATCAACTGACAACTAAATTTTATATTCTGGTTGTCCCAGCACCTTATGAGGCACGACAAATTCAGTTTAAGGGATGCAGTATGGATTTTGCCGAACACCTCTTTAGGGATTCTGTCCATGTTTTTTTAACGGAAACGGACATAATGTTGAAACTGAACTGAAAGGGATCATAATATGTGGCTACTCTGGCTCATTTGCATCAAAATTGATTAACTTATAAACTATTGTCAGGAAAACCGTTTTCTTCACATTGCATATAAAACGCAATTAATGTGGATATTACCTCTATCGATTAGCATATCCTTGAGTTATTGTGGAAAGCGATAGTCACACATGTGCACCAGTACAAATCACACATGAGCATGCAGTCACTCCATATATACATGGACACCACATAAATGGTCATGTGCCACTTGCTGTGTAGACATACACCTCACCCATTACCATACAGCCACACTTGGGTTTATCCATACACCAAAGCATGACTCTATAGCCGTGAATAACCATGCAGACACACCAGGTATACTCCTACACCTCACACGACCTGTATACATATTCACTAAATACATGAACACAAAGTAACCTCTTGTATACCTATTCGCCTCACCATAGGCCATACAGTCACTCCATGTATATTTATTTGCCACATGCATAGCTATATAACCACTAAAGATATACATATACACCAGACCGATGACCATACAGTCACTCCTGGTATACATGTTCGTTACATCCATGATCATACATCACTTCTTGTATACCTATGTGCCTCACCCGTGGTCGTACAGTCTCACGCCATGTATATGTATATATATATATATATATATTTGCGACACCCGTGGCCATATAGCCACTCAAGATATACATATACACCCAACCCAAAACCATAGAGTCACTCCAGGTATATACATATAGACCTCACCAATGGCCTTACAGCCCTTCTAGATGTAGCAATGTCCCGTACCACGCACACGGCCATTCATACACTCCAGACTTGCATATACACCTGACCCATGACAATTCAGTTCTCGCTGTATACGCATAAACCACATTCGTGATCATAGTCACACCGTGTATATCAATTCACCCCACCATTAATTTGTGCCATACTGTCAATCCCTATATACATATTGCCCGTGGCCATATAGTCACTCATGATATACACATACACCTCACCCATGACCACAGCGTCACTCCAGGTGTATATATATACCTCATCATTGGCCATACAGCCCTTCTAGATATACCAATACCCCGCACACACGGCCATTCGTACACTTCAGACTTGCATATACAGCTCAACCGTGACAATTCAGCCACTCGCTGTATGCATATACACCATCTCCATGAGCATTCAGCTATTCACTGTATGCTTGTACACACCACCAATGACAATACAATAGGCCCTACATATAAACATATACATCCCACCATCACCATGAGGTCACTATCTATATACACTAGCCGCCAATGGCATCAAAGTGTACTCCATGTATGCATATACACTTCAACAATGACGTGCAGTCATTCCATGTACACATATACACATTGCTCATAACCATACAACCACATCCTATTTATACATACACCCATCCATTACCATACATCCAACATATGTATACATATACACACACCCATGACAATACAGCCACCCAATGTACACATGTACAGCCCACCCCTGACCACACGGTCACTCCATGTATACATCCAGGACAGTGTAGCTGCTCTTGTTATGCCCATACACCACTTCAATGACCAGACAGCCACTCACTGTAAACATGTTCACCTGACACATCACCATACAGCTACTCCTTATATACCTATACATCTCACCATGGGCACCCCATCCATGACCATATGGTCACATATTGTATAACTATTCACATCATTCATGAATACATTAACTCCATGTATACCTACTCACCTCGCCTATGACCATACAGTCAACAGACATACACAATGTATTAAGTTGATTAATGTTGATGCTAATGGGCCAGAATAGGCACATAATATGATCCCTCTCAGTGCCATTTCAACGTTCTGCCCATTTCCGTTCAAAAGCAAGAAAGTTTTTGGCAAAATCCATATTGCATTCCTCAAAATGAACTTGTCATGCCTCGTAGGGTACCGGGACAACCAGAATAGAACATTTAGTTGATTAAGTAGCATGTGAGTCACAATTGATTATGTATACATATACACCACGTATATACACATATGCATATGTATATAATAATGTTTACCAAATTTGGTTGCCATTTTGGAAGCCATCTTGAGTAATTCTGTCTAAAACACCTCAGTGTGACACATGTAACACATATCAAAACAATAAACATCTTTGATACCAAACATGGTTTCATTTTACTTTTAAAAAAATGTCTGAAACCTGAACAGCGATTTTTTTGCCGATTTTGATATCAGGTTTGTCAATTGTGATTGAAAATTTCGAATAATTCTGGTAATTTCAGTGGTTAAAATAGTAATAAATACCCAAGGTGCATCAGAAATATTAGTAGTCAAGCTATATAAGACAGAGTAGTCAATTGTGTGCATCAACACAACGTGTAAGCGGTTGCATGGCACGCTGGGATAATATAGCTACCATTTTCCATATTTTGACAGCCATTTTGGCAGCCATTTTGAGCCAAAGTGACAATTTTGGTACCATTGAGTTAAAATATCAATAAGATATAGAATGCATCACTTACATTGCACAGTTATTCCCACTTCTTGATGAAATATGACTAGAATTCCAATGGGGATCTTTTGTGAAATGTTATACTGCGTTTTGTAAAATCGAATTTTTGAGTGATCGGAAGGGATGTGGACCTCAAGAACAGCATATTCCATTGTTCCAATCGTCAGTTAACATGCTAAATACAAAATAAAGTCACAATTCTCAACCAGTTCCAAACCACAGAAACTTATCTTAAAGATATTAGTAAAAAAAACTTTAAAATTCCACTTCCGGTCGCCATTTTGGCGGCCATCTTGGACGAGGAGTTCCTATTTTGGCACATAAAGGTGGCGTTATGTGACATATGTATACACCTGTATACATTTTTGTGAAGCTAAGACATAAGTTATGTCTTAGCTTCACAAAAATGTATACAGGTGTATACATATGACAAGATGTTCTCACTATAATTGCATCAAGCTGACTTATAGGAAAATGGCAGCCATCTTGGACGCCATCTTGAATTACAGAAAATGCTCAAAGCGGATTTTAGCGGATTTTGGATATGTTATAGAGGAGAGCTTCCTCTTCAAAATGGTATACAAACCAACTTAGTCCAAATTTTTTCTAGGTCAAACCTTTTATCGACCAGACTAAATTGGTTCATATTTGGTGTGGATGTTCCCTAGGTGACTCTCATTCAGATTTGTTCAAATGAGGTCACTGGGTCAAATAGTTGCCAAACCAGGGTCATAACTCTATTCCTCCACAGTAATTCTTACAACAACTTCTTGTCCATAACCATTGTGCCGATTTAGCTAATATTTGGTATGGAGGGTCCTTGGGTGACTGGTGTTCAGATTTGTTCAAATGAGGTCACCCGGTCAATTAGTTGAGAAACCAGGGCCATAACTCATAGTAATTCTTACAATGACTTCATCTACAAAAATATTGGGCCGATTTAGCTTATATTTGGTACTGAGGGACCTTGGGTGACTGGGAATCAGATTTGTTCAAATTGGATCACTGGGTCATTAGGCCTAAAAAATCTATATGTTTGTTTCCACTAACCCGACCGACCCTATTTTAAACCGCCGACTCTAAACTTTTTATTTTGAGATTTTTTTTTTAAATATCTAAATCTCTATTATATTGGAAGAAAACCAACAATGATATTTTTGTTGTTGGTAATTAAAACAAATTAGGCATAATTCCATTGTAATTTGTAACTATTATTAATTAATTCGTTGGAATTACCGGTAGACGAGTGTGCAAGACCTACTTCCGGTATCGTTTCGTTATGAAATTGTCAATGCGTATGAAATAACTGCGGTACGTTTTTTCATTCAAAATTTATTTGAACTTTGACAAAACAATCTATGATCCGAGAATGGGTTAATCCATTAGTTATTGATGACTTCACCACTACAATATAAATACATTAACTATTTAACCACAGCATAACATTTATTTCTACGAACATTTCATATTGGTACGTTGAATAGTGTCAAATAATGATCAAGTTTGCTATTTTCGTGGTACATATACATCGTTTTTATCATACAGTCACAATGGGCTTGATTCAGTGCAGCTTTAAACCTTCAGGTCTAACAAATATAGGGTTTCCACTTATCTAATTGAATTCAATTCAATTTTATTGAATTTCGAACAAATATTGTTTAAAAAGCAAACTTTTTTTTCAAACTTCAAAGTTATTATTTTTGTTTTTTTTTAGAAATTAGAAGCTCGGTGACTCAAACCAATACACGTCCTCCCAAAGCCTCAGTAATTCATCTTAGAAGATTCCTCCTAGCTACTTAATTCAGCTTGGGCTATTTTTTTTTGACAAATGTTTACAGTCAGTTTCATATTTTTACCACAAAATTCCACCCCATACTATTATTTTGCCCCGTATGTTTTTTTAATTTTCCTAAAAATTCCACCACATACTATTATTCCGCACGTATGTTTATTGGGCACTCACGAGGATTGTTGTATGCGCCGCATGCACCGGAATACGTCTGCAAGCGCCCCCCCCCCCCCCCCCCCCCCCACAGTAATAATATACGGTATATATATAAGCCCACCCACCAGCCCATCCCACCACCCAGTGTCTTATGCGCCTGCGGCTATGGGAATATGCGCCGCAACCGCCCACAATAATAATATATAATGTATCTTATGCGCCATAGAGTGTCTGCAATGGCCCACAATAATAATATATATAAGCGTCCGCGCCCACCATCTCATCCCACCACGCATAGTGTCTTATGCGGAATGCTAGTGACTTCGTCCCAAAATGGCGACCTCATTCCGATTTTATGGGATTTTACGAGATCACCGACAAGTGGGACGAGGTCACCTTTTCGGGACAAAAATTGGTGGCACGAGAATGCAGTGGGACGAAGTCACTGGTCACCCTTATGCATCTGCGGCCCCGGGAATATGCACTGCAACTGCCCACAATAATGTGGGGAGTTTGATGCAGAAGTGAAACCTGCGTTACGGACATGTTATAAAACAGATAAAATGAACGTTATTGTCCCATTTTAGCTTTGTTATATCTCCCTGAGATTGTGTTTTTGTTTTATCTTTATGGGCTAAACAAATTAGCAATAATATGGCCTGTAATGTCTAAAATTTCCTTAAATATGACACAGTGAATTGCATCCTGAAAAAATAAAAAGATTAAAAAAAAATAATTTTTTTTCAGTCCGTTAGCGGAAACAAACGTATAATTGTGTTAGGCCTTAGGGGCAGAGCCAGGGACATATCTCTAAAAACCAAAAAATTACATTTTTGTATTTTGATCATATTTGGTGTGGATGTTCCCTAGGTGACTGTCATTCAGATTTGTTCAAATGAGGTCACTGTGTCAAACAGTTGCGAAACCAGGGCCATAACTATATTCCTCCTTGGTAATTCTTATAACGACTTCTTGTCTATAACCATTGTGCCGATTTAGTTTATATTTGGTATGTGGGGTCATTGAATGACTGGGGTTCAGATTTGTTCAAATGGGGTCACTTGGTCAAATTCGGGTGCAGGCAGGGCCATAATTCCCAAAAAAATAATAAAAAATTCAGGAACTCCTTGATCAATTTAACATACAAAAAAATTATCACCCTCCCCCCACATGACCCAGAACCCCACCCTGCCCCCAACCAACAGCATTCCACCCTATCTCATTTCCTAACTCACAGGATCTCCCCCACCAGCATATTAAGTCAATTGTATTAGCTACAGACAGAGAGAGTTAATATAAATACACACACAGGCATCAATTGAGATGTTTATCAGGCTGACAGGTGTGAACTTAATGCACCAGAGAGCACTCATGCCAATGTGTGTTATTAAAATAAAAACAAATTATTGTTCTCTAACCTGAATTTAGTGTGTCTGGCATTTGCAGAATGAGGTTCCCAGAGGGTGAATTTAGTTATGCTACCCTGCACAGCAGTCTAGCATCACCAAATACACTAGCCAGGGTCCTCATTCTGCTTAAGCCTCATCTTCTGGGAAGTATATAGGCACTTAAATTGACATTTTTACTTACTTTTTCCCTTCTATTTAGTTTCTATATCCTCTAATTTGTGAATATAAAATGCATAATTGAGGTGCCCAGTGGGTGCACATCACCAACTTTAACTGGAGAACTTCAATCTAATGCTATGTCTCCCATAGCAGTTGAGGCCTACACAGAATGAGGTCCTCAGAGGGTGAATTTGGTGATGCTAGCCCGCATTGCAGGATTGTGTCATTAAATTCACCCTTATGGGACCTCATTGTGCAAATGTCAGACACTATGTTCAGGCTTGGCTGTTCGAATATTATGTTCTTAACCACCAGTATCCAATTGAACTCATTATACCCTGAAAAGAAAACTTGGGGGGGGGGGGGGTATATTGGATTGAATTTGTCAGTATCTATGTCAGACTGTTTTCCCATCCATCCATCTGTCATTATGTCTCTATCCGTCTATCAATTGTTTTCTTCTCCAGATACATATTAAAGACCAAATGGGTTTAATATTTAGGTGTGGATGTAAATCCTTGTTTTGAACACAGCTGTAGGAGTAACACAATACATTGGTATCACTGGGCAAATGTTTGTGCCATCATTAATTATCTTCATGTCAACAGGTCTCCCAGACATTCTTGTTGCTGATAGTGGCTTTATGAATGGAATTTTATCCCATGTTTATCTCAGATACAAATTGCCTGTTTGAAAGATAAAGTTTATTTTTACTATTAATATTAACCATTTCATGACCAGAGTTGTGCTGGTGAGACCCTGTGCTTGTGCATTCTCTTATATATGCTCCCATGGGAAGCCTCCCATATAAAAGAGAATGCACTGGCTTTCCAGGTCATGGTAATTTTGTTAAGGCAATAGGCATCCAAATAAATGATGTATGTCATATTCTTGCAGGGATGTCGCCACTGTGTTGGGGGGGGGGGGGGTGATTTACAGATTTGTTCAATGAAATGTAATTTTGAGCTCACATCTTCTCTAGACTGAATGGGTTCATATTTGTGTAGATGTTCCCTAGGTGACTTACATTCATATTTGTTTAAATGAGGTCACTCTATCAAATGGTTATGAAGGCAGGGCCATAACTCTTGCTCTCCATAGTAATTCTTAAAAACTACCTCTTCTGCTGTACCATCAGGTTGAACGGGTTCATATTTGGTATGAACAGTCCTTGGGTGACCTGGAGTTCAGATTTTTTTTCAAATGGGGTCATTGGTTTTAAATGGGGTCAACTTGTCAACTAGGGGTCAAGCAAGGAAAGTTTTCCTCTTAATATGCTTCCTTCACACAGACCATCAGGTCTATTTTATTGATATTTAGTACGAAGGGTTCTTTGGTATCTGGGATTCAAATTTATTCAGATGGGGTCACCAGATTAAATAGACTGGGACCAGGGACATAACTGTATGTCTCTATAGTAATACTTAAAAATGTCTTCTCAAGAGAGGTTGGACTATTTAGCTTACATATAGTATGGAGGATCCTTTAGTGACTGAGATTCAGATTTGTTAACATGAGGTCAACCTGTCAAGAAATGACGGGGCTATGGGGACTTCACTTAAAACATCTACCTTGGAACTACCTGACTGATTAATCTTGACATATATATGTTGTTTTCGGGTTCATGGATAATTGGGCTTCAAACATGTCTAAATAGTTTATAAAACGGTGCTTGTGAGATTGGAAATTTCGAACAATTGAGAAAGTTTGAGACGTCAGTTGTGAAATTCTAACCTAAGACTTGGGAATCTGGAGCCCCGGTCAGGAGGGGATATGTTGAGCTGGAGGGGGATCTGTAGTGTTCCATTGGTAATTTAAAGGTAGATATTCGCTGATCGACATGAAGCCTCTCTAGCCACATATCCTGTGTAGATCCGCTTCTTTTAAAGTGATTATGAAAAGTTCTGACTGTTATGGTCTCAAGAGTCCCAGTCTTATCAGTCTTTGCAGTCTGGTGAGCGACCCCACAGTCTTTGACTGTCTTGTTCAAATTATAGCGGGAAAATCTTGTAAAATGTATACAAATGTATATATTTTCGTGAAGCTGAGACATAATGACACATTTTTGAGCCAAAATTAAAACTCACCATCCAAGATGGCCGCCAAAATGTCCACCGGAAGTTGAAAATATAACATTTTTTCACAAATATCTTCTAGATCAATTCATGCTGTTTGGTACTGGTTTAGTAATGCAACTTTATTTAGTATTTTGTATATTAACTGATCATTGGAGCAACGAAATATGCAATTATTGGGGTCCTAACCCCTTCTGATCCTTCAAAAATTCGATTTTACAGAATGCGGTATAAAATTTCACCAAATATCACAATTTAGATTCTAGTCATATTTCAACAAGAACTGAACAGAACTTTGTAATGTTAGTGAGGCATATCATTAACTATTAATATTCCAAATCACTGGAACCAAAATTCTTACTTTGGCTGCCAATATGGCCGCCAAAATATGGAAAATGGTAAATATTACACCAGCGTGTCTGCAATCGCTTACAAGTTGTGGTTGATTTATAAAATTAGCTATTCTGCATTCTATACATTGAATACTAACATGTCTGATGCACCATGGTTAATTGTTACTATTGTCACCCTGACATCGTCAAAATTATTAGACTTTTCTCTCAAAAACTTGACATAAATATTGGCAAAAATTCACTTTTCAGGTTTGTACCATTTTTTCAGGTAAAATATAACTATCTTTGGATTGAAAGGTGTTTATCGTTTTGGTCTATTTTAAATGTGTCATACTACAGTGTTTATAGACTGAATTGCTCAAGATGGCTTCCAAAATGGCAACCAAATTTGTAGAATGTTAATTTTTTACATATATCCCGAACTTTCTCTGCATTATCCGAAAAGGTAGCATATTGTGACTCACTTGGTTATTATACATGTTAGTTAATTAACTGACAACTACATGTTCTATTCTGGTTGTCTCAGTTCCGTACGGAGCATGACAAATTCATTTTAAAGTATGCAATTTTGCTGAGAACCTCTTTTGTAATTTTGGCCACATTTATTGAAAGGAAATGGGCAGAACTTTGATACAGACCTGAGATGGATCATAATCTTTGGCTATTCTGGTCCATTATGATAAAAAAAAATGTCAACATGATACAGTGTGGATGCCAAGATCATAGCCAGGGAGTTACTCTATGATCATATGTGAGGTGAATAGGTATACAGGGAGTTATTGTATGTCATCACTGATGTGAGTAGGTATACAATGAGTGACTATATGGTTATTAGTGGGTTGTCCATGGTAAGATGCATATAGGTATACAGGGAGAGGCCATGGTCAGGTGTGAGGTCAATCGATATGCATGGAGTGACTCTATGGTGTATGATTGTGTATATTCAGTACGGGTGCAACCGGTGTACATGTATGGTCATTAATGTGGTGTATATGGATATAGCTACATGGTCATCTATGTGTTAATTATGTGTATATGGAGTGACTGTAATGTCATGGGTGGTATGTGCATGTGTTGTCTGTATGATCATGGATGTGGTGTGTGGATAAATAGGGAGTGATTTTATGGTTACGGGTAATGTGTACAGGTATACATGGAATGACTGTATGGTCATGATTGAATATGAATACCTGGAGTAAGCTAGGTGGACATTATCGAGGGTGTGGGTATATAGTGAGTGTCCGTGTGGTAATGGTGGGATATATATTTATATATCTCGTGGATGTATTATCATGTGTGGGTGTATACGGCATAGCTGTATTATCATGGATGGCGTGTATGATTATGCAGTGAATTGCTGAATTGTCATGTGTGAGGTGTATATGCAAGTATGGAGTGTTTGAGTGGTCGTGTGTGCGGGTTTTTTGTATATCTGGAAGGGCGGAATGACCATTAGTGAGGTTTACATGTATACCTGTAGTGAATCTATAGTCTAGGGTGAGCTGCATATGTATATCGAGTGGTTATATGACTATGTGTTTCAAATAGGTATACAAGTAGTGACTGTATGGTTAATAGTGAGATGAGAACATGTAGGTATACAAGTAGTGACTGTATGGTCACAAATGTAATGAACATCTATACAGGGGGTGACTAAATGGTCATGTGTCAGGCGTATGAGAATACCTGGTGCTCCTGTGTGGTGGCGGTATGGTCATGTGTAGGTTATACCAGTATACACACGTGTTGCTTTATTGTCATGGGCGAGTAGCTATATGGCCATGGATGAGGTACACATGCATACATGGAGTGACTATAGTGACATGGATGGGGTGTATAAGTATATCTTGAGTGGCTATTTCGGCTATGGTGTGACAAATAGGGATGCAGGGAGTGACATGGCCAATGTTGAGGCGAATATGTATACAAGGATTGACCATGATCATGTATGAATGTTTTGAATAGGTACACACGGGGTGACTATATGGCCATAGGTCAGACGAAGGAGTATACCAGGTGACATGGGTGAGGGTATGAGTATGAAGCGAGTGGCTATATGGCCATTGGTGAGGTGCATATGTATACCGGAATGACTTTATGGTCATTGTTGTGGTGTTGATGTAGATATTGATTGTCTATTTGACCATGCGTTTGGAGAATAGGTATACAGGGGGTGACCTTATGGCCAATGGTGAGATGAATGGGGATACAAGGAGTGACTATATGGTTATGGGTCATGTTTAGGAGTATACCCCGGTGTGCCTGTATTGCGACGCATGGCTGTATGGTCATCCGTGGTCAGGTGTACATGTATACAGTGGGTCACTATATTGTTATGTCTGTGGTGTTTATGTATATATGTAATGACTGTGTGATAATGGGTGGCTCTCGCTTTCCACACTTAGCGCCCCCATCTACATAAACATCATCAAGAGAACTCTTTGACATGACCTCTTTATTGATTAACATACCCTTGAGTTATTGTAGAAAGCGATAGCCACCAAGATACACCTGTACAACCCACCCATCACCCAAGTCACTCCATATGTACATAAACACCACACAAATGACAACATAATAACCCACTTTATACACGTACACCTGATCATGCAGCCATACTTGGTTATACCCGTACATACCACACATGACGATACAGCCACGAGTCACCATGCATGAACACCAGGTATACACCTACACCCGACGCATGACCAAAAAGTCACTATATGTATATACATATTCACTACATTCACGATCATACAGTCACTCATTGTATACATATTCACCTCACCATGGACCATACAGCCACTACATGTATACCTATTCGCCATCCACATGACCATAGAGTCAATCCAGGTATACATATGCACAATACCAATGGTGAGCCCTCCAGATATACCAATACCCGCACATACGACCACTCATAAGTTCCATACTTGCCACTCATAAGTTATATACACGCCATCCATGATCATACATGTACTCCCCATACACCACCAATGATAACACATCCACAACATATATAAATATATGTCCCACCGTCACCAATAGGGGACTCCCTATATACCCACATATCATTCATGACCATACAATAACTCCCTGGGTACTTATTATCCTCATCTATGATCATAGAGTAACTCCATGGATGTCATCTTGGCTTCCACTCTGTATCCAGTTGACAAATTTGTATCATAATGGGCCTGAATACCCACATATCATGATGGTTCATCTCAGTTCCGTCTCAACGTTCTGCCCATTTCCTTTCAATAATATGGCCAGAATCACAAAAGAGGTTCTCCGCAAAATTCCATACTGCAACTTTAAAATGAATTTGTCATGCCCCATATGGAACTGGAACAAATATAATAGAACGTATTTGTCAGTTAATTAACTAATACGTAAAAATAACCAAGTGAGTCACAATTTGCTATCTTTTTCGGATAACGCAGAGAATAATGTTCGGGATATGTTAACTTTTAACTTTTTACAAATTTGGTTGCCATTTTGAAAGCCATCTTGAGCATTTTAGTCTTTAAACACCACAGTGTGACACACTTAAGATAGACCAAAACAATAAACACCTTTGATACCAAAGATAGTTGCATTTTACTTGAACAAATGGTCGAACCCTGAAAAGTGAATTTTTGTCAATATTTTTGTCAAGTTTGTGAGAGAAAAATCCAATATTTCTGGTGATGTCAGTGGTGACAATAGTAAAAATGATCCATGGTGCATTAGACATGTTAGTATGCAATGTATAGAATACAGATTAGCCAATTGTATACACCAACCACAACTTCTAAGCCTAGGGCAATATTTACCATTTTCCATATTTTGGCGGCCATTTTTGCAGCCATTTTGAGCCAAGGTAAGATTTTTGGTTCCAGAGAGTTGGAATATTCATTGGTAATGATATGCCTCACTTACATTACAATTTTCTTTTCATTTCTTGTTGAAATATGACTAGAATCCCAATTGTGATTTTTTGTAAAATTTTGTACCGCGTTCTGTAAAATCGAATTTTTGAGGGATCAGAAGGGGTTAGGACCCCATTAGTTGCACATTTAATTGCTCCAATGGTCAGTTAATATACAAAATACTAAATAAAGTCATATTACTCAACCAGTTCCAAACAGCATGAATTGATCTAGAAGATATTTGTGAAAAAATGTCATATTTTCAACTTCCGGCGGCCATTTTGGCAGCCATCATAGATGGTGAGTTTCAATTTTGGCCCACAAAAGTGTCATTATGTCTTAGCTTTACGAAAATATATACATTTGTATACATTTTACAAGAATTCCCGCTATAATTTGAATAAAACTGACCTAAGGTCTGAGCTGAAAAACGGCGGCCATGATGGACGCCATCTTGTCTGGAGTCTACACGGCCACTTTTTTTTCTTGTTAACATTGCTTAAAAGTTGAAGGACATAATAAGGAACAAAATGAGTTGGGTGAAGTTAAGTCCCAGGGGGGGGGGGCAAGGGTACCCCTATTAGCTCCCGGACTAGTAAGTATAACTCCCGTTTTACGGGCACCGCACGTCGGAAATGAAGGGCATTAGTTCTGAGAATTTGCTCCCATATAAATTCAAATGCCTCTATTAAACAATAAAAACAAAATAATTACTCGTAGTTTATGAACTTTATGTAAGCACTAAGCAGATTCAGAAATCATTTTGATTAAACAAATTGAACGAAAATATCGGAAAAATACTCCCAACTCTCGTCGGGCCACGTGCTTCGTGAGACTGTTCGTGAATTTGGGATCGTGCATTAATTGAATTTGAAGTTCGGGATCGTGCCTTAATTCAAAGTCGTGAAGATTTGCACCGGGTGCCAGTTTGACGGGAAAATATATAAAATTATTCTGTCAGTTTCCAATTGACACGCCCATTTTGACTGAGAAATTCGCCATAACCAATTGAAAACTTCAAAAGCGGAATAGCACGTGACCGCTGAACATCTGCTATCACGCGTGCCGCGGAGTATACACATGCGTCGGCACATTAAAAGAAAAACCGCCGTGACGTGAAACCAAGACGGAACTAGATTACTCTGTCGGCCCGACCTCAATAGATGCCCCAACTGAAAGTTACATTGTCACAAATGTTTGCGTGGGTGGGTTTCTGGGTTAGATTAGTGCTGTAAATATGGTACAAAATATTGCCTCATAAGTTGAGATAAGTTCTTTGCAAATACGCTGTATGCCAGCGTTCTTAACTTCTTGTGTTGTTGTATAATATGCATTGTTATTTGAACTAAAAAAGTCGATTAATCGGCACCACTGACGATTGTTCGATTATTCCCAAAATCGCGGCAAGCCTATGCATAGTCCTTTCTTGGAGTTTAATACACATATGTAAGATATAGCTAAAATTTAATACACAGTATAACATCAAACCGGTATAAGATAAATATATATATAGACGCTAGCTAATGAATATTATTATTTGATTGACTTAATAAATAACATCTAATAATGTAGGCTAATTTATGGACTCAATCTTCACACATACCCGTTCATCATGAAGCATGTGTCGATAGATATGCGTAATTGGTGCTAGAGCTTACTAACAGTCGATATTCCATAATTGTGATGACATTTATTGGCGAAGAGAGCATATAAATCGCATGGTGATTCAAAATTTTCCTAACAAAAGAGGGCGAGTAAAGATATTCAGACGACAATGAGCTAAAATATGAACCATTATACTAGAAGAGTGGTTAGTTCAGAACAGGAAAGTAATGAGATATATCGAACCATCACCATCTTTAAGATTTTATAGCCGGAAACATAACACTACCCCCTAAAACGTACCCCTTGGCTTTGAGTATCTGAAAGGCAAAATACCACATAATAGTCCTGGCGTTTGACGTAACAATTGTACAAATGGTGATAACACTATGAAACTTGGCACATAGGTTCCTTATACACTATTAATCATTTTCAGATGTATAGACGTCGCGGCAGGTCCGTCCTTGACAACGGTTGCTAGGCAACTATCCCACATCGAAGAAATACAAATATGACTGATATTATGGCAGTTTTAACAATCTAACCTACGTCATGCAACATTTTTATGGTAAAAGTAATATTAGTTGTTGTTCGGGTAGATCTGGCTGGAAAATTACCATAGTTCTTACTTACAGGGCTGGTAACGGTTGCTAGGGACATAACCGAAATCGAAAAATGCCGAGCTGACTGATATTATGATAGTTTTGACAAACTAATATAAACTACGTCATTATCATTTTATGGTGAAACAATTGTAATAGTTATTGTTAGTGTGGGTTCGACTTTAAAATTACTATATATTTCTGGTAACGGTTGCGTTGCTAGGGACATACCAGACATCGAAAAATGCACACATGGCTGATATTATGGTAGTTTTAACAAACTAAACTACGTCATGTAACATTTTTATATTGAAAACAATTATTATAATTGTTGTTAGAGTGAACATGGCAGTAAAGTTTCCGCATTCGTTACCTAACGGGTGTGTAGTGGTTGCTATGGACATACCCACATTTGAAAGCATACCATATGTATGAGTTTCTGGTAATTTAACTGATATAACTGTTTCATGATATGGTATGAGTTTTGGGAAATTTGCATGATATAATTGTTTCATAATATGCCATATTATGCTTATATTGACAATAATGCATAACTAAAGGTTGTTGTGTTGTGTACTGACGCATTCTCGTGTGGCAAATTGGTATTGAGGTTTCATTGTTGCTAGGTAACCACCTACCATTGACAAATCTTCTTTAAACTGACAGACTATTCAGTTAGTTTTATCAGAATAACATACCTGTGTGGAGTTTACTATTGTTTCTTCCATGATTCGATTTTTGGAATACATTTTGATGAGACATGTATAAATATTGACCCACATTTATGTCGATACCACCTGAACCCCCCTCCATGGAATCCGACATTTGCACTACATTTGACAATGGCATCCATGCAGAACACTCTATCACGGTATGGTAGCATCCGCATACCAGTTGCTATACGGTATGAACTAACTGTGTTTCTTTCATATCCATGCCATAACTACATATATGTCAATACATGGTCATGAGTCATTTACAAGTCTATAGGAGCTCGTACATGAGCGTGGCCTATATATTTCAGATTGAGATACCATGAACTACCCTTTGGAACCGGTGACCAATACCCATTTACATGGGCAGCCATGGGCCCAGTCTGGAGTAAACTACATACCCACATATAAAAAATAGTGGGTCTGACGACCTTTCGTTCAGTTTTCATTTCCCAAACCCGGGATTCCTTGTAATTACCGCCAATCAAAACTTAGCTCCAAGAAATGTGTGCCCCAATAAAAAAACTAGTAACATGTCACGTGCTCTCGGTGTGGAAATTCCGAAGGTGTGGCTAAATGTTGTTAAAATAGTATCCATGACGTCATGTTATACCGGAAGAGAAATTCACAAATCGACAAATATAAAAGTAGATTGTTGACGAGCGGTCGAAAGTTTAAAATCAAGAATCACCGGAATTTGGATTGCAGGCAACTGTAATTAGGGTACAACTGGCCAATCTTTGGAGCTAATAATACGGCTGTGTAAGGTCGGGAGGGTTTCGGTGGGGTTGGTGGTAGAATTGTGTTGCTCTACGCTCGTTTTGGCTGCGGTGGTACTACTGTCGGTACCGGGGAACTGATAGATCGTTTTGTTATGTCATTTAACTTTTTGTTTGTTCTGTAGTTGTTTTAGCAGATAGTATTATTCATGTATTTTTGATTCGTGGCCGTTGATTTGTGTTATTTTTTGACAACATGGGCGACAAATCGCCTGGCCAATCTAAAAAATAATTCGTTCTGAGTCCAAGAGATCCACAGACATTTTTTATAATTTCAAGAAGATCTGTCTTAGTTATTGTACATATTATTTTGGATCCCGGAAGCTAGCTGTTTCCATTTATTGTCAGTAAAACAACCGCCGAACTAAGTCACAAACCCTGCTACTATTAATTCCGATTCTTAGAATCGGCTTCACATGGTTGAAGCGGCCATGTTGTTGTTGTTGTGGATTTCCCTCCTTTAAGTGAGGAGCACCCCATTATATTGGGTATATAAAATAATGGAAGTAAAAATAAGTCAAATAAAACCAGGTAAAACTGCAGTAATGATAAAATAGTTGGTAAAATTGTGGTACTAGTGAGTTAAAAGATTTGTGTGTGCGTAAGTTACACTTAAAAACTTTTAAGTTGAGCTTTCATATGTACATATGTACATGTATATTTTTGTTTGTTTTTGCCATGACGGCACTGGCACGTGACCATGTTTACGCCTGTCAATCAACTAATTTCAGATTTATATTTAGTGCGGTGTGACGTAATTTGGAGGAAGCCCACAACCGTTCAGAAATGAAAAGTTGATGGGAATGCAATAGACTCAGTATCAGTATGAATCTGAGTGTATGTTTACATAGACTGCCATGGGCCTATTACCAACCCACAGTTACTAAGGAACAGCATCCAATGACGTGTCTTAACTACTGTGTCCATGTCATAGAAAGGGGCCTGGGCCGATGATATACTATTTAGGGTTCGTTCTATTGATTTGCCTGGGTACATGTCATGTGTACATAACTATAGACACTTGTGTATTTGCACTACATGTGGTGTTCATATGGGTCCATAGCGTATGCGTGGCTGTCAGTGTTCGCGCTGTCGGTAGCCAAATTAGCCAATGGCTAATCTTTTTTGAATTTGGCTAATAAAAATTTCATTTGGCTAAACTTTTGGCTAAACCTTTTTGACCCCAAATGAAGACTGAAAGCATGAATTTTTGGCAAGTGGGTTTTCAATTTTGTGATGTGAACGATCTAGTCCGAAAACATCGTAAGTGGGAATATATCGCCGACTGTACAAAGGGAAACCCGATCGCGGACAGTACAAAGGGAAACCCGTCACTCTGCACGAAACAGCAAAAAATCATTATTTTACATTTAATCCGCTAATCCCCCATTGTCTGTCTGGTCACTCACGGGACTCCTGCACAATGCATGTTTATGATGACATTGTATTTATGACGGCCAAGGTTGATGAGCACCAAGTGTAAGACAATAGCTTAATCAGCCAAATGTGAATCACGACAGATATTTTGTGGCTATTTGTCGTCAATACCGATACATTCAAAATAATATGCATGCTTTTATGACAGATTGCAATTTGATAATGGCGTAACAATATTAAGTTATTAGTTTCCAGATGTCACTTAAATATTTTCGCAAGGATAATTAACATTTAATGATTTTAAAAAAGATATTGATATAAAACAAAAAATTAATGACATTATAAGATGGACAATCCCGGGTTACCCCCCCCCCCCCCCCCCCCCCCCCCCCCCAATCACTCTTTCACATAAAGATTGATAAATTTTTAATAAATGATAGATAAACAAATATTTCTAGTTCATCAAAATTAGTTAAATTATTGTGTATTTTACCTGTGCCTGTTAGATTTGACGTTTTAGTCATTAATTGTGAACCGACCAGAAAACGATGATTTAATTTGGCCATAGTTTTTTTTTATTTGGCTAAAAAACATTTGGCTAAAGTTTTTTTCATTTGGCTAAACTTTTGGCTAAAGTTTTTTTCGGTCCAGCGCGAACACTGGTGGCTGTGGTTATAACCTTATAACCTAGATAGTCATGGCACATGTACATTCATGGAATGGGTTCATGTTTTACATATAAATGTCTTGTAATAAAGTCATAATAAATCAGCCTGGATACATGGGCTGTCCATAGTGGCCCGTCTCAATTTCCTACCTATATGAGCCTGGGTCCATAGCCAAGCTATGGTGGTGGACATGACCAATCGATAGGGACCTTCATGCTATAGGGCATTGGTCGAATGGCTGAAAACGGACGTACGTATACGGTATTCATATAGTATAGAGACGTGGATCCATGCACATGCATGGACTTACCCGTAGGCATGGGGTCCATGTGTCTCCTATATATGTGGATCAGTCCATGGCCTACCAGCATATATGTGAATCTATGAAATGATTGATAATGCCGGTGCCGTAGCTTTTATTTAGGGACATGTGTCCATGTCCTACATATAGGCACCTGTATCACTGCATACATCATTATAGTCACTTGTGTATTAACACTATTTAAACTTGCCTGGGTCTTTGGTGTAGATATATCACGTACGAGGGGTGGGTCCATATCCTACATATAGACAGACACCTGCTTATGCCTGGGTATAATTCAATATGGCATACATATATCGGCCTTGGTCCATGGCCTACATGTATGGATATGTGTCCATGGCCAACCTACAGTGCCATATGTGTATGTGCTATTTATAAGGGCCCCCCATCCTTAACTTTCGTCTATGTGGCATCGGTCCAATATCTATATATAGGTTGGTCTGTCATAAAACTGTCTCATATGTTCATACCATATATAGGTTCCTGAATCCATGGTGCACTAATCTATTGTGCATCGGACTTGGTCTATGGTATCTTAGTACATGGTCTATCTGTGGGCACTTGGTTATTTGCACCATGTAACAGTGTCATGGTCATGATCATAGATATCATACATGTATGGTTATATGAAGCGGTCTGGTTCATGGACTATACATATCCTACGTACATACCCTATATGTATGGACATGGGTCCTGTGAGTATATATGTGCCTGGGTTCCTAACCTAACTATTGTAGGCTAGGGCCATGGCTAACATATTGGTGGCTGACCCTAGCTATGTTCTTCATATATAGTAGAGTTGGTCCGTGACTTACATTATATAACTAGCTGTCTGGGTCTATGGCTTATATAACTATTATGGCCATGCCTCATATTAAATATAAGCAACAACTTTTCAACTCTCACTTTGAATTCCCGATATCTAAACTGATGGACCACAACGGATAAGTGTACCCATATTCTGGTTAGACTCACACTAACAACATTTATAATTGTTTTCACCATAAAAACGTTAATACTACCATAATATCAGTCATATGTGCATGTTTGTATTTCAGGTGTGACCCTGGCAACAGTTACCACTCATATAAGTAAGAATTATATGGTATTTTTTTCAGCCATTGTTTTCACCATAAAAACGTTAATACTACCATAATGTCAGTCATATGTGCATGTTTGTATTTCGGGTATGACCCTGGCAACAGTTACCACTCATATAAGTAAGAATTATATGGTATTTTCAGCCATCTCAACACTAACAATAACTATTCTAATTGCTTTCAACACAAAAGTGCTATTAGGTGTAGTTTAGTTTGTTAAAGCTACCATAATATCAGTCATATGTGCATTTTTAGATTGTGTGTGCGTCCCTAGCAACCGCCACCCCTTGTAAGTAAGTAATATGGCAATTTGTCAGTCAGGTCAAAACTGACAACAAATATGTTCACCATAAACATGCTACACGACGTAGTTTAGTTTGTTAGAACACCTATAATATCAGTCATATGCATTAATCCGATGGCGGGTAGTTGCCTAGCAACCGTTGCTAAGAAGAGCCTGTTGCAAATGACGCCACATGTGAAAATGAGCAGTAGCGTATAAGGAACATATGTGCCAAGTTTCATGCTTTTATCGCCCTTTTCACAGTTGGTGTGTTTTCTACAACAAGCACTTGGACTAGCGGAAGGGCAAAATGTGACGAGAGCCAGTTTAGGGGGTAGGGTTATGTTTTTACAAGTATTGACCACTTATCATAGGTATAGTTGCTAATCCCGCATATTATGTTGGAGGAGTGATATCTGTGCAGTTTTTAAAACAAATTGCTTGCGCCTACGTAATGAATAGCCCGAGAAATTTGACATCGAATAATACAGATTGTCTGAAAAAATCGTCATTTTTTGGGGTCATTATGTTATTTTATATCCATATCTGCGAAATTCATTCAAATCCCCCCGTTGAATTTGTATCTCTGGTTCGAGAATTGTGTATTGAACAATATTGAGTACATTTGGTATATGTTTCGGCTGAAAAATTGTTATAACATCCCATTATTCCTATGATTGTGAAAAATATATAAGTTTTTATTTTTTTATGAAAAAAATTGGTTAACTCCGAAAGCTCAACTCCGATTTTAGGGGACTTTTCGTGACGCATCCGCGATGTTATGGCCTAAATAATATAAAAAAAATCAGCTTTCCGGGATTTATTTCCTTACTTTTCCCCATTCACGCCTAATGTGCCTGGACTATGACATATACGCACCCGTTCCCTCATTAAAATCAACATATTACGCCCATTTTATGGGACCTCCGCGATTTAATTTGTGTGATCAGGACACCCGCGCAGCAATCTCCGGGAGTGGGTATATATATATATATATATATAGGCGCCAGCTAATGAATAATATTATTTGATTGACTTAATAAATAACATCTAATATATATTCTTCATTTTATTCACAAATTTAAGGAGTCCTTCTGGCACACGAGATTATTTATCGCCGTTTGATTTGCACCAAGTGAACTCGGCGCATATATAATTGATTATTATGATGATCGTGTCGTTATTTGTTTAAAATACGTATCAATTGACATATACGCACCCGTTCCCTAATTAAAATCAACATATTTCGCCCATTTTAGGGGACCTCCGCGAATTCGGGGACCTCCGCAAAGTGACATCCACAAATAGGGACCTACTGCAAATCGTCGCACCCATCTACATTAGTAGGCCTACATATGACCCAACCTGGAATATGAAGATGAGTGCGCTGAATGGCTAGAATAAGCATGTTTAATATTTATGTAGATGAGGTCACGAACAGGAGAGAAAAAATAGTAAATATTTCAGAATTACCCTGTGATTTCTTCATTATAAAAATAGAAAACGATGATGTGTTGATTTGTATAAGTAAATAAATTATTAGCCGACAATACATCACTGAGAGCTAGATTTGTTAGTTGAATGTTGATCGATTTTTAACTATATTAAGGTGGATGATGGTGATTTCGAAGAATCTATCCGACATGTTTCTTTGAGTGGGTTCAATCTGGGATTTTACACTCTCTGGAGACAATATTCGGTTGGACAGAGTTATTAACCCTTTTTGACTTAGAAAATTTTATTGATTTTTAACTCTATTAAGGTGGATGGTGGGGATTTCGTAGAATCTATCCGAATGCTTTTTTGAGCCGGTTCAATCTGGGATTTTACGCTCTCTGGGAACAATATTCGGTGGTAAAATTTTTATTAAATGCTATGGATAGAAATGTAAATGGACGAGGCTTGTGGTATTGATTGAAAGTGGAATCCTTTGCCGATACATCCGTGGCAACATGGATACCATTGCTCGGATAAATCGGCTAACTTTCCCTGATTTCCGTGCGATGGTAAAACGGGGGATTTCCAAAGTTCCCAGTGTCCTATATATGACTGATACCATTAAAATAAAGCAGGCGCATATATAGTTTTGGCGTATAGGAGTAGTGTAAAGGGGGCGGGCAGCGGAGTGCATTACAGGCCCCTGTGGAAGGCACTAAGATAAAAGAGGTCGTTGATTATTTGCAGTGGCAACCATTCAATCGTTCATATTACATTTCGTTTTTGAATTTTGTTTTTAAACTTCATTTTTAAACTTCGTTCATATTATACTCGTTCATTAAACTTTGTTCATATTATACTTCGTTCATATTATACTTCGTTCATTAAACTTCGTTTTTAATTTTTGTCCCCCGACGTTCGGAAATAAAAGGGGGATTATAGAAACAGGGTCTTTTGAGTACCTTCATGGTGTGATCATATCCTCCTACAGTTTTCAACATTTTTTATAATTTTCAGTATGAGGGTACCTTCATGTTGTAATCAACTTCTCCTACAGTTTTCATCCTAGAGATTTGAAACTTCAGAATATTGTTGCTCATATATTGAAGATGTGCAACTTGTATATAGATGACTGAAAAATTATTTTTTTGAAGGAGTTATTAACCCTTTTCGACTTAGAAAATTTCAACATTTTTTGTAATTTTCTGTATTCATGAGGGTACCTTCATGGTGTAATCAACTCCTCCTACAGTTTTCATCCTAGAGTATTGTTACCCACATATTGGAGATGTGCAACATGTATATAGATGACGGAGTTATTAACCCTTTTCGACTTAATAAATTTCAACATCTTACATGTAGATCATTTCAACATTTTTTTAATTTCTTTAACAAAGCGGCATCGACTTGCCACATTGTCGGGGGTCACTGTGGTCGGCTGACCTTATATTGTTTTTAAACTTCGTTCATTAAACTCAAATAAACATATTATCATTGATACATTGTTGTGTTTAAGACTTTAAGTTATATTATATTACATGTGTATATTGTTTATTATTACATGAAATAAAAATCAATGAAGAATAAAGGAGCTTGGAACTTGATCAATAACTGATGAGACAGTCTGAATGCCCAATACGGCAATAGCCATACACTGACAATACACACACATTCATTATCGTTACAGTGAAGTGATATGGGCCATATAATATCAAGCTGCATTCCTGTTATATTTATATATCTATATTTTTATATCTACTATATGAATGTCACACTCTGTATTGCTCTTAAATTGTATATGTGATTATGCTCACCTGTATACTTGTTTTGCATCTATTAGCCATTAAAAATTATCTATCTATCTATCTGTCTGACGAGGTCAGATTGACGTATCAAATGTGCTGCCTGAGTTTGATGCAGTGATCTGACCTCGTCAACGAGACGTGATACTATGGCCCATATCTTCTAAAATGGTGGACTTCTAAAATGGATACACAACTTCTTAGTAGACCGCTATCAATGGGTGATTGTTCAGGGTGAAGCTTTGTCATTCTTGGAGGTTAAAAGTGGTGTTCCTCAAGGGAGTGTGCTCAGAATTTTTCTCCTCTATATCAATGATCTACCTGACAACCTTGAATGTGACTGTAAAATATATGGTTCGCCCTATGAAATTGATTTACAAGCATCCGTCGACAAAGTTTGTAAATGGTCAAACGATTGGCAAGTGAGGTTTAATTCTGAAAAGATTCATATTATTCACTTCGGGCATAATAATCCGATAAACGCTTACTACATGACTGATACTGAAGCGAGGCCTGCGATTTTGTGATCAACATTTGAGAAAGACCTTGGGATATACATGTATATAGACGAAAACCTCAATTTTGATCAACAAATAAATGAGTCAGTCAAGAAAGCCAACCGCATTTTATGCATCAAGAGAACTTTAGATTATAAAGAGAAAGACGTAAGGCCAAAATAAATTTGTATGCGTGTTTCCGGTAACCCGCCCGCCCCAATCTAAAACGCCGCTCCCAAAATAATTTTATCGATTTTGAATAAGAATTCACTCAATTACCCAAAAATATCACTAAGTAATAGATCATATCTTGCCTATGCTTGGGAATATATTTTCTCACTAATTGTTGATGGGGAATTCCCTTCATAACCATGCACGGAAGGATATGAGAAAGAGAATTTAACTCATTAACTGTGATTAATTTCAACATTCAAATTTTTCTTCAATAAAGTCTAATCACTGTCCGAATCACTTTCAATGACATAAATTCTCCGTTACTTTGCTGGTACAGTATCCTTCAGTACACCAGCCTCGATCTCGTTTCAGAGTAGCATGATACGGAATCGGAAAACCACACAGTGGATTCCGATGAGCACTCCAGAAAAAATACCACATTTTAGCAAGAAAAAACAGTCATATATATACATGTAGTATAATATCACATCCATTAATTTATATTTGAAAATTAATGTAATGTCAGTCACGCATAGTTTGGTCAACAAAAATATTCATATCAGTTCTAAGTTTAAATTTTGCTTTAACATTATTTTGAACTACTAGTATATAGTATACTACTATATACCATGAAAAACTAACCAAAAAATCATGAGTTTCTGTAAATTTAAGACAAATTTAATTTGAAAACAAGTTAACACATGCCTTGATATTTTCATGTAATATAAATGATGTCAGTCACACTATGTTATCATCGCTTGACTAAATTCAGAATAATGCACATATTATTAATTTGGGTGCCCTATGGCACAAGCCAAAATCAGATATATATATTTTGAATTGTACTAGCTTTGGCATTTATAGATTAGATGTCGCATTACGATGAGATGTTTAATTAATTAACTCATTCAAAGCCTAGCCCCCACGTTGGCTGCCATTTTTTGCTGATGGCTGATGATTTCTAATTTCACCTCACCTGTTGGTTTCATAGATTAAAAATCCTATGGAATTGTTCATGATTCGGTCACAGTTTATTTGTCAATATCAATATACAACCCCAGAATACTTATTAATTTGCATTGGTACCATATAGGCGTTCTAGTAAATTTTATTACCGACACCTCAACCTAATTGGCGGACATTCTTGTATTTCGTAGACTTACATGTGCTTCAATACTTTAATGATCGTTAATGGAGTCAATTATTTTAACATGACCATTGCATATGTTTTCCACTTATTTTCACAACTGTATGTTTGTCCAAGTTTAAATTAATAAACTTAGTCGATGCCTTCATCAGTTAATGGCTCAGGCCTTATTTCTGAAGAATGTGATTAAATTGTCCTTTGCGAACAGTGTTAAAAGTGATACTGCAGGCTATTACTGCATCATTGCCATAATGTAAATATATTTTTAAATATATGAACTAGTTTCAATTTAGTCTATTAGCTAATTGTTTCACTGTCAGTGGTATTATTGTTTCAAAATGAATAGAACAAAATGTGGGAGGGAAAAGAATGAAAATGTAAACACTGGCAATGATATATATCTTGTTGCTGGCAGTGAATGTCATAGCATTAGGGGATGAGATGATAGTGTGGTTCACTTCAGAAGCAGTCTTAGCAGATAGTATTTATATTAATAGGGCTTAAAGTTTGATATTTCCATATTTAAATGATTATTGACAATGTTCACCTGAACATTTCAATTTGAGAAAGTTAAATTTGCTGAATGTATTGAAAATTAAATTCACTGAAAAAAAGGAGAAAAATAGTTGGTAAAAAAACTTTCCCTTAATTCATTTTGAAGAAGTTAGAATCCAAAATACATGTATTTCAGCCCAAAAAATATTAAAAGATTGAGAGCCCATAACTCTGATATTTTCCAACAGATTTTCAAAATCTTTTCAGATTGTAAATCAGTACTTCCCGTAGATATTATATTTTGAGTTTAGTGTGATTTGGGACCGCACTTAATATTGAACCGATGCTGACGAAACTTCACCAATTCACGAAAGTTAGATATGATGTGCTATCTTAATGATATCAGAGTAGGAGAATGCTGTGGTGTGTCAGGCAATATAGCCCAACTGATATCCTAATACTCATGTACTCCCTGGAGGTTGGTGGTGGGGGGGGGGGGAAGTATTGTACAAATGTGCGACTGCCACATGCCAGGCAAGCTTTCTGAAATGTTTCGACCACTTCAATTTTTTTTTATTTCTTAAAAGGGGCCATGCAGTGGAGGGGGCCCTCAGCTGCTACCCAAACAAATGCATACTCTCCGTTGGGTTACCTTTGTCGGATGCATGAGGAATATTTAATACATGTTGACATGCATTCAGTTGTATTTGTTACACATGTTATATAGTCCGTGGGTATTTAGCTGGGGGAGAAAAGCAAAATTCCTCCTGATGTGATACCTTAATGTCATGGTGGTTAATTGAGGTCTTGGTGCAGAATCGGATCACATTTACTAAGGTCCATGCGATGAGGCAATAAAAGGTTTTCGGCACTGGACATCTTTTTTACTTTTTAGCTTAACTGAGATGAACCATAAGACCGAATGGGTTCATATTTGGTGTGGATGTTCCCTAGGTGACTCATTCAGATTTGTTCAAATAAGGTCATTGAGTCATATAGTTGTGAAGCCAGGGCCATAACTCGTTCCCTCCATAGTAATTCTAAAAAAATCAATACCATCGGGCCGAATGGGTTCATATTTGGTCTGAAGGATCCTTGCGTGACTGGGGGTTCAGATTTGTTCAAATGAGGTCACTGGGTCAATTGTTGTCGAAGCCAGGGACATAATTCCAGATTTGTTGTGTTTTTGATTTAACTTCTTGTTCAATTTAACCAAAATAAAACATTACAAACAAAAATTTAAATGGAAAAAAAAATTAATTTAGATTTGATTCCTTGCTTTGCTAAAAAAAAAAATTTATTATGAAAATTAGATTTTTTATTTTTAAATTAAAATTTTCAAAAACTAACCTTGTTATAACATCTGCCAGGGCATCCGCCAGGGTTCACCGACTCACCCCACCAAATTTAGTTGAAATTTGACCAGGGATCTGGGAGAAAAATCACGAACATACACAGATTGTTACCCTTGCCAATTAAGGGTCAAGTATGTACATGTACCCCTGTTACAAATGTTGTTCTTTCACATTCCTAATGCCACAATATTATTGAGAAGTCATCTCTTTCCCTAACAATATAAAGATTGTCTATCTGCCATTCACTCTAATGTCTGTCATGTATGAAATGAGATCTTATATTATCTGACAAACAAATAATCTTCTGGATGTATATTGGTGACATGCATTTCAATTTAAATTAGATAAATTCCCATGTGCTGTGTTCTATGTAGTTGTACAGGCAGGTGTTACAATATTATGCTTATACAGGCTATGAACTCCTTTTCATCTTTGATAATGATGTATCTTATTTATTATGCCGATGATTTCAAGGAACAATTATCAGAGGTGCCATGTTGTTACCCTTCCCTAAATTGTGTAACTTATTTTAAGGAAAATGAACTCACTTCAACTTCTATAATATAACCTTTGAAATTACTAGATCAGTGGATCTCATAGACTGATTGGGATTTGCATTTATATGTAGTTCAAATACGGTCAGAGATTTAACACTCCCGCACCCACCCTATCTATGCTATGAATTCATGTTTGGTACTTATATATAGATTCCTATATTACTTATAATAATTTTGATACATACCGGCATTATCAGTAAGGTTTTGACAAATTCCCAACATTTGGAGATCTTGAAGTACCAGTTGTAATTATACCCCCTTTTTTAAAAAAAAGGGGGGTATACTGTTTTGCACCTGTCCGTCCGTCCGTGCGTCCGTCCGTGCGTCCGTCCGTCCGTGCGTGCGTCCGTGCGTGAGTCCGTACGTCCGTCCGATGTCTGTTCGTGTCATAACATGAACAGTAGTGCTCGGATCTCAATGAAATTAGGTATGGATGTTCACTATTATGAGGACATTAAATAGAGGGTTCCATCGTTTTGTTTGGATTTTCCATTCTAGAGTTATTCATCTTTGTTTATCTGGAAATAGTGGCTTTTTGGTCCGTCTGGTGTCTGTTCATGTCGTAACTTCAACAGTTGTGCTGGGATTTCAACCAAATTTGGTGTGGATGTTCACAACTATGAGGACATTAAAAAGAGGGTTCCATCGTTTTGTTCGGATTTTCCATTCTAGAGTTATTCATCTTTGTTTATCTCGAAATGTTGGATTTTTGGTCCATCTGGTGTCTGTTCATGTCATAACCTGAACAGTAATGCTCGGATCTCAATGAAATTTTGTATGGATGTTCACTACTATGAGGGCATTCAATAGAGGGTTCCATCGTTTTGTTCGGATTTTCCATTCTAGAGTTATACATCTTTGTTCATCTGGAAATGTTGGCTTTTTGGTTCGTCTGGTGTCTGTTCATGTCGTAACTTCGACAGTTGTACTGGGATCTCAATGGGATTTGGTATGGATGTTCACTACTACGAGGACATTAAAAAGAGGGTTCCATCGTTTTTATCCGCTTTTCCATTCTAGAGTTATTCATATTTGTTCATCTGGAAATGTTGGCTTTTTGGTCCGTCTGGTGTCTGTTCATGTCGTAACTTCAACAGTTGTCCTGGGATCTCAATGGAATTTGGTATAGATGTTCACTGCTATGAGGACATTCAATAGGGGGTTCCATTGTTCTGTTCTGCTTTTCCATTCTAGAGTAATTCATCTTTGTTTATCTGGAAATGTTGGCTGTTTGATCCATCCGATGTCTGTTCAGCTCATAACTTGAACAGTAATGCTCGGATCTCAATACAAATTTTGTGTGGATGTTCACCACTATGAGGACATTTAATGGCACATTCAAATGTTTGTTTTGGTTTTTTGTTCTATAGTTATTCATCTTTGTTTATATGAAAATGCTGATTTCTGGGTCCATATGTCTGAGTCTAGCCATCATAAGTTATAGATGTGCCCACACTAGGCGGTATGCCATGAGGGGGTATGCACCGGACGACAGTCCATCTCTTGTTTAGTTTGGTCCAGTTGGGAGGTAATGGGCAATGATCTATTGGGGGAGGGGTCACGGTGTGCAGTTAGAAATTTCAAGGTGGACACCCCCATATCCCCTCCCACCGTTCAACGAAGACCCTCTAACTGTATCCCTGTTTAGAACTACTTGTCCCAGTCTTCTCCGTCTTTACAGTCTGGTGAGCGACCCCACATTATTTACACTTCTTGAGAAGAATGTCTGTAAATGTTTTCAAGTTCGTTTTAGGTTCAATTAAAAAAAAATTATATTGGCTATGTACCTTTTAAGTTTATTCAGAAGACCCGATTCTCCGAATGTCCGATATTCCAAAGGGCCAATACTCCGAAGGTCTAATGCCAGGAAAGTCCAAATTTTAGAAGGTCTACTACACAGAAGACCAATTATTCCATCAGTCCGATAGTCCTAAGATGTTAAATCTAAGGCCATACACTCACCAATTCAAGGCACCGGTACAGAAATTTAATAGATTATCTGAAACCATTTAAAGAAGCTTACATGTAATTAATTTACTGTAATGCATGCTGATTCAAACAACTGCATTTGGTCCGTCTGATGAGTGATGGGCAGAATTTAAATTTGGCTTGGTTTGGTTTTGACAAAAGACAGGAAGTAATCTAGGGTTTGTGTTTGGGCAGCCCTGAGGTTTAGGAGAGGGTTACTCACTCCAACAAAACATTTTATTTGAGATTTTAGCATCTATAATATAATTTATATTATAAATATTACACATGGTAAAATCTCAAATAAAATGAATAATTGAATATTGATGTTTGCATAATTATGTCCAGTAACTGTGCTCACTCACTGTGCTGGGGAAAGGAGTGGGCTCACACAGGGATTTAAAAAAAAATAATCCTAAAATGGAGGTTCAGTCTGAAACAGCTGGAAATTGCTATATTATATTACCGACTTATCCCGTCCATTGAAACACTTAAGTGCAGCAACTGTATATGAAACTTATTATTTCAGGAACCAGAAATGTTACTTATCATGGTAATGATTCCCACAATCATAGAGATTCACCCGCAAGTCAGTCTCCATCCAATGTGTCCAATCAATATTATCAGGAGGGCCAAGAATGGAGGGGAGCGGATAACTACAGATCTCCATCCAGAGGGCATGCCCATCATCAGAATAATAGAGATTACACTGGAAGAGGTTATAATTCTGGTACTCCATCTCCGACGAAAGGGCAAGGGTATGACTGTAATCTGACTAAAATATGTTTTGCAGTTTCCTCTAAGTGAATTTCAGGAGTCTGTCTTCTCTTGGAGGGAGTATATGTTTTTGGTGCTGTTTTTTCCCAGCTTACCAAGGTTGTAAATAGTAAAATTACGTATATTTACACTTTTGCTCATTTTGCATTATTGTTCCCCAACATAATTCCGTCAGATGACTATAGTAATGACCCACGTCCATCCATATGTGCGTCTGTTCATCTGGAACTTTGTCTGAGCCTGTATTCTGTCATTTTCGGGTCAATTTTTAAAAAACTTGGCACAGATGTCAACCAGCATGGGAACCTGCCCACCTGCAATTCTGAGTTCGTTTGGACTAATTTTGGTGGAGTTATTGACATTTTTTACATAGAATTGTACATCCTGGGATGCATCTTTTGTCCAAGTCTTTATTCCATCATCTTCCAGTCAATTTTTTTTTTAAATGGCACAGATGTCAACCAGCATGGGAACCTGTGCACCTGCGATTTTTTATTTTTATACCCCCCGCAACGAAGTTAAGGGGGGTATACTGGAGTCAGCTTGTCCGTCCGTCGTCCGTCCGTGGACACAAATTTGTCCAAAGTTTTTCTCAGTCTTTTTTTATCAATTTCCGTGAAACTTGGCACAGACATCAATCACCATGGGAACCTGTGCACCTGCGATTATGACGTCTGTCGGACTTTTTTGGGGGAGTTATCCCCCCCTTTTTCGACTTAGAATTTTTTCGCAACATGTATACTTTTGTCCGAGCTTTTATTCCTACATTTTTTTGTCAATTTTTTTTAAACGAGGCACAGATATTTAGTACCATGGGAAATTGTGCACCTGCGATTATGACGTCTGTCCGACATTTTTTGGTGGAGTTATTCCCCTTTTTCGACTTAGAAATTTTTTTGCAACATACATAATTTTGTCCAAGCTTTTATTCCTACATTTTTCGGTCAATAGGTTTAAGATTAGGGTTATGGTTGTACACCTGCAATTATTTTAACTAAATGTTTACTGACATGTGAAACATCTTAGTATTTTAAAAACAGGGGGGTATCCGTAGGACAGTCACACCTCTAGTTTATTTTAGAGTTATTGACCCTTTGTCGACATGTTTAGTGAATATGCACTTTTATCATATTAGTGTAATCCACTCTTCCTACAGTTTGTAGCATAGGGATCTGAAACCCATATATCCTTCAAACCTGTCACCTTCGTCGGGGGACATTTTTGTTAGCGACCTTTTATATATGTCAGTATTTGGTGGGTTAACTACCAGCTAGTATGTGTGTGAATGATAGCTGAAAATTGCACTCTGAACACTACTCACTTGTACCCTTTATGATATATTAAGGAGGTCTGGGGTCAGTTATTAATTAGATTTTAGATTGGTCACATGTATGACAAAATACTGCAAAATTTATTGCAATGTAGATTTCAGTATGATGGACATTTATAGCCTACACCAAATATTTATCTACTAATTTTACACTTAATTGATCCGATTCAGAAGTCATTAAAAAGTAAACTACCCGACATGAAATAAAATTTTGGCTCAATGTCCTTGTGCATACCCTGAAGATGGAAACTGCAAATTTAAAAGTTCATGAATTATCTTTAAACTATCTTGAACATGTCTTCATGAAAAGAAAAAAAATATTCGTTTTAATAATTCTGGGTATTTTTCAGGATATACCTAAACTCGGGTATACATCCAATAGAAGATATACCGGTAAATGATAAATGTTAATCCTTCCTATATGACTGATCCGATGTATATCCCACTTAATTTGTACCTTCGAGATGACCTCTAGATGGGAGTCATTGATTATTTCCGATATTCATTAAAAAACATGGCCGCCAGCAGCCATCTTGGATTTCAAATTTGAATCCATCGGCACACCCTGTAGCCCACATTTATTGATGAAATGTTTGAAATGAAAACATTTTCATCTAGACAATACAAGCCCTTTACAGTAACATACAATCGATTTATAAATAATGAACACGTATACTGTGTGGGCTTCGATTGGAACGGGGACGACTACAAAAAGCTCACGCTTACTGTCATTCCTTTTCCAACCAAATACATATATCTAGACATATATACATGATTATATGCAAATGGAACAGAGTGAAATTTATTTATTATGTATACATGTATATAAAAATTTGTAAATTAACATGTAATGAATTGTGTTGGAGAATAAACTATGTTTAAACTACATCACGGTTGCCGTGAGGCAAGAATTGTGTCAAATATAACAGAACACCTATAAATTGCCTTGGAATGGAATAGCGAGAGCTATTTTCCCCAAGATGGTATCTTTTGAACAACAAGCAGGACTATTGAAAATTAACAAAATAATTATTTCTGTGCCAATTTAATATTGTAATCAACATAGTGTATTTCAGGTGGCATTCTCATTGCAAACATGTTATCTTTTTCACTGGAATCTTAATAAGAAGTTAACGTGTTTTATTAAAAATTGCATTGAAGTGGTCAAAAACATAATTGAATACATTTTTAATTATTTGTTAGCATGAGTATAAACAACCTCTCTCTCTTTCTCATAGAGGTTGGAATTATGGAAGTCCGACGAAAGGGCGTGGTGGTAGCTATTCTGATTCAAATTGGAGTGGCTCTAGTTACAGGGTAAGTACTCACACCAGGGTTGCCAAAGTACCGACGGTACCACAACTTTCGGTACCTGTTCCGTACTGATGTTCAGTACCGCAAACCGGGTCGGTATCGGTATTCATTGAGTGGACTTTTATACTGCAAATAACTTTGTTTTTGTGGGGTTCCATCATCAATTATTCGTTAAGTTCGAGGTTTAGTCAAACAACGAAAATAAAAATCGCAACGATATTCACAATTAAGGTGTGTTGTCTGCGGTGGTTTTCGGCAAATCGCAAAGTGAGGATTTTTTAAAAGACGGAATACAGAGTGGAACAAATGTAGACATGTATGTTTGACTACTGGGCCGGCTAACATTGTAGGCTTGTATGGATACACAGGGTAGTGACGGTGTCATGGTACACCATATTATTTGTGTGGTAATTAATTAGAGAACTCAATAATCGGCCATATTACTCGCATATTGTAAATTTGTAAGCCTAGTTGTAGTTGGCCAGTTCGAAAATTTGGAATAGAATTTAGTAACTAGTTGTCATAGAGTGGCAGACTGTGCCTTTGATGTTTGAATATGCTCACGATATCACGTTAACCCATCGCAGTTGTGTTTGGCGTTATGTTGAGCTGCTTAATTAACCCTTTATATTCGTTAAGAGGTATATTAATAGAAATCAACAAATAGTACCGAGAACCATCGGTACTCAACATCAGAACCGGTACCGATTTAATTCCTGATTACCGCCGGTTCCGGTAACAGTACCAGTACCTATTGGCAACCCTGACTCACACTGATGGTGATAGACTGTCATGTTATCAGTTGTCATGATTATCTCAGAAATGTTTTGGTATAAATATAGAAATGAGCATTGTCTGTCTGTCCATCTGAATTTCCATTTGTCTGTTCTTCCGAAACATTGGGATATGGGTTCGGTCCAATTATTTTTGACAGAATTTTGTGTGTGCCTCTTTTGAATGTCCAGATGATAACTTTAATTCTGGATTTTCAAATTTGTTTAAATTGTTGTACACCTATTTAGATTAACCACATGAAATAATGGACAAGTTTGATTATCAGATTTTGAACCATTTCTTTACTAAATACTGATTGACGAGTACTAGCAGTTCTCTTATGTGAGTTCACAAAAGGAGTATCTGTAACAAGTTTGCAAACTAGGCCCGGCCTTACATTTTTACCAATGTTATGGCCCTTTGATTCTAATGTTTTGCGTTTAGTTTAGCACCCAGGAAAAGTTGTCCGGGCTTTATTTTGAACAATTATTAAAAGTTTTTTGGTTTGTGAGTTCACAAGAGGAGTTTCTGAAACGAGTTCGCAAACTACAAATGTAGGCCCTGCTGTATATTTTCACCAGAGTTATCACCCTTTAATTATAATTTTTTGGCTTTTAGTACCCACAAAAAGTTGTCTGGAGGTTTATTTTGAACAATTATCTACTGATTTGAAACATTTTTGGTATGTGAGTTCACAAGAGGAGTTTCTGAAAGGTGTTCGCAAACATGGTCCAGCTAGGCCATACATATTTACCAGAGTTACTGCTCTTTGACATTTTTTGGCATTAGAATTAAAATTTTAAGCTTGAACTAAACAAATATTAACCTATCTCAAACAAATATTAACTGAATTTAATTATTTTAACATATTTTGACCATGCTCATCCCTAGTCCAAGTCTTCTCGTACTAAAGCCGGCTAAGATATTGGGATGGAGGTGCCGGTCTTTAGTCCGAGTTCGTCCCGTATAGTCTCTTATGACACTACTTAAGCGTTATTGACCCGCTCAAATAAAACAATTATATGAAATAAAATATCACAATTGCGACAATAAACGGATATTTTCAACAGAAGACATGCTATTTGATCTGAAACCCACATCAGTTGTGAATTGAAAGCGGTAATTTAATGCGAAAAGAGACATTTATCGCAATGTTTACAATTTTTTTAAAGTATGCGAACTCAGTTGACCTCGCGAACTGTGTTCGGCATTTTCCGTTGAAAATATTCCGTAGATTTTGGACTAACAACGCAAATTACGATGAATTCTCCATTGTAATCGTAATTATGTGTGTCAATAAATAAAAAATAAATAGATTAATTAAACATTGGAGATATAAATGTAATACATTAAATAAATTACGGGAATTATAACCCTCTCAAAGTTTAAAACAGTGTAAACACAACGAGCATTAGAATAAATAATATGCCTTATATGGTGCTACATTTCACCCACATTTGGTGGACTTCCGCGAAATTAAGATATATACTAAGCGAACAGGGCAATATATTGCTCTTGTTATGCACACAAAAAATCAAACAAAATTTGTATACATTTTGAACCTTAAGTTTGAAAAGTCCCACTGAAACGGAAGAACTATATTTCGAAACTGTGTGATTCGGTTCTCCGATTATTTTATCAACACACAAATCAAAATGCACATCACACGCATGGCAAGTCAGACATAAGAGTTCTAATTTGCTCCAATTTTGACAAGTTGCTTGCGAAAATTGTCAACAAAACTACCGTTCTGATCCTCCATTATGTCATTAAGTTTTTAGTGCGGGAATTGTTCTCAAAGCACATAGGAAACTGGACTTTGGGGCGATCGGTTTTCGCCATTTTGTTCGGAAAACCCCGCGCTATATATAGAAACGGAAACTAGAATACCCAGCGGACAATGCCGGAATTCTTCGGAACCTGACTTCGGCTTTCAGTTAAGTAAGCAAAATATAAAAACAGCGATGTTGGTGACAATCAACCGGAATATTCTATGCGTAATGTAACATGAAAGTTAGATTATTATACACCATTATGACCATAAGATGTCTCTCTTTCCGATGTATATAGCATCATATATTGATTTATTAGGTAAATCGAGTAAAATACAACACAGATTCCCGCCACAGATCGTGGGCGTAAGTCGTGTCATAAGAGACTATACGGGACGAACTCGGACTAACGACCGGCACCTCCATCCCAATATCTTAGCCGGCTTTAGTACGAGAAGACTTGGACTAGCTCATCCCCAACTTTTCCCACCTAGGCAGTGGATACTGCTGTCGTCGACTTCTTGTTTGGCTCACAATAGTGGCACCATCAGTATCACTTATGACACTTCACACTTGCTGTATTAGTTTTAGGGGATCCATGTCTAGCCACATCTTCAATTTTAGCATTTCAAATCTCGTTCATTAACAGGGCTGCAAAATTATGTAACAAGTGATCGACATTTTATTGCGATTTTGTCTCAAATTGCAATCTGTGATAGACACATTTTCCACCAGTGGTACTGTCACATCCGCAGACTTCATAGATTATGTCAACATAGAAACCGGTTAATGGAGAAAAGAGCTCCACTGTCATAAGCCAAAAAAAACCTTTCATAAATATTGCGTAAATTGCATGTTACAGTATTGTCATGTTAATACTCTGTGTTATGGAAACAAATGCCATGGTATGTAAACAATCAGTACATAAATAGTATGCGATAAGCAAAACACTTAACACACTGAACTTTGGTTAGAAATGCCACCAAGTTGTTTATAACATATTGTCAGTATAGCGCTCACTAATTTTCACCACTCAAGATTATGTGTTGAATGCATTGCCATGGTGTTGAAGTTTTGCTTATTGCTCACTATTTACGTGCTGTATATAAACAAATGCCTGCGCCAGTCAACAAAATAACGGGTATAAGTCCACTATGGGCTTATATCAGACCCATAGGTTTTGCATCTTATTTGCAAAGGGTTAAACATACATTATGATAATATTGCAGGATGAAGATCCAACCGTAGCCCTATCTAAATTCATGTCCATGATCCTGCGACACAAAGCAGAGCAGTACGGGTTTAAGCTCGATAAAGGTATGATATTAGCCAGGTTTTGCCACATGTATCTGTAACTTTTAACCATTCCATGCATGGAGCTGCGCTGGTGTCTCTTTCTGTGCCAGTGCATTCTCTTATATAAATGTGAGTCTCCCATAGGGAGCCTCAAATTTATATGATAGTGTATCTCTTCTGGGCTACAACAACATATGTTTTATAAAACACAATTTCAAGACTACAAATAACTTATTTCTGACAACCTGAAGATTCATACATTTAATATATAATAGCTGCTCAATATCTATAGCTATTGTATGTTAAATGCTGATTTAACTACAAGGCCCCTCTAATTATTGGGTCAACCACAACATTTAAATTTGAAGATTCATATATTGTCTGTCTATAAAGGTATAATATTTTACATTTTGTCTTGGTGGAGAGTGCTAACAAGAGAGAGTTCTCCCGTTTGCTAAGCTCTGATCATTTCCACGATATCACCTGACGTTTCATGGCCGATCTTCTAAAAATAACCCGCAGAACTATTCTAAAGTTTGTACACATGTATAATACCATAAAAATCAAAATAAAATTACAGGTAGTATTAACCCTTTCATGACTGGAGCATCCTGATATTTTGCAATAACCCTGTGCCAATACATTCTCTTATATATGTGAGGCCCCCTATGCATATATAAGAGATTACATTGCCTAACAATATTTACCTTGACCTTGTAAGCCAGTGCATCCTCTTATATAAATGCGAGGCTCCCTATGGGAGACTCGCATATATAAAAGAATCCATTGGCACAGGATCTTTAATGCTACACTAGCGCATGGGTCTTCGATTCATATAATTATTTTATTACCAGGAAACTATATAAAACTTGTCAGGAAGAGATATACTATCTTTAAAGTGATATGAAACACTCCGATAGGGTGAACACATAGAAATGGAGAATACTCTTGCTCAAAGTAGTCATTTTGACAAATATTATATCCAAATTAAGAACAAACGCCGTCATTCTTTGTATACATATTAATTAAATGCAGTGACTCTTGATGATGAAATCGTTTGCGTTAGTTTATCGCCGATATTTGCGTCCCGAATCGGGAAGTAAATATTTACAATTGAGCGTAGATCAGACGATGGTTTTTGTGGAGTGGTATTGCTTGATATTTTCGGCGATGATAGTAGAATGCTACATTCCTCTGGTTGGCAAAGTGCCTGAATACTAACTTGTCAGTTTCACGCACCCGAACAAGTACATAATATGTCTTTAAGATTATAAATGCTACTATTGAAGTCAGTAAATGTTGCTCCTGAGCCAATCATTTGCAATACCACATACTCCATAGTTATCCATTTTATTTAAAGGGGGACTGTACCCTAAATCCGGCCATTTATGGGACCATCTTCTTTTATACTCAACATAATATATGCAACAAATGAATGAATTTGAGCCATGGATGAGTGCAAAATACACTGGTGTGCTCTATGAATGATGCAAACATCATGGTATTATAATTAAAATGAATTTATGACCTGATTTAGTGTACAGTACGCCTTTAAGAGAATGTCGAGACTGAATATTATGGATCTGCTGTTGTTATTGTCTGCGGTTTATGCAATATTTTCATTAAGTGGTCCATGTCTGACTGTCCGTATAAAGAATTTAAAAAAAAAATACATTTAACCCATATTAACCCTTACATGATGGGAGCTGCGCTGCTGTAGCATTAAAGATCCTGAGCCAGTGCATTCTCTGAAATATGCGAGTCTCGCATATATAAGAGACTGCACTAGCTTATAAGGTCAAGGTAAATATTGTTAGGCCAATGCATTTTCTTATATATGCATTGGGAGCCTCACATATATAAGAGAATGCATTGGCACAGGGTTTTCGCAAATTTCAGGAAGCTCTAGTCATGGAATGGTTAATTTCATAACCTAAATATCATGATTTGTTTCATATATTGAAATTCATGTATCGTCCCATGGCTACTTTAATGAGGATTTTTATATCATTTATGATTAATGAGGCATCAGAGATTCAGATGTTTTAACAATGACGCCTCAGAAACCACACAAACAATAAAAGCTTTTTGCAATAGTGTGAGAAGAAAGCCTATATATAGGAATATTCCCATTACAATAACATAGAGAGAGGCACACAAAAACTAATAAACTGAATACAAACAGCGTTCATTTAACTCACATAAAATCCAACAATCGTTACATGCTTTATATATCATGCATAAATACATCCTGCATACTTGCGTGAAAAAAACTTCTATGTTACTATTATGGATGGTACAACACCAATATAATTTGAAATATTCATATTTTATATAAATGGTGTGGACATTTAACCATTTTACTGCTAAATGACGTTGATGGGCTGACGTTATTGCCATTTTCCAGTGGAAAAATTTAATGGGAATATCACAAGAACCATAAAACTGACTCAGTTAAAAGGCTATTATTGTTCACAATCGTGGAATATCATACACTGTTTGAAACTTCGAGATACACTTATGCCGATACACCAATCTCTGACTTCCGGTTATGTATAATGGCCTACTTCTAGTGTGCTGAAGTAGGTCCGTAGTACCTACGGACCATAAAGCACACAACGTGCACTTTTACGTCCATAATTGGTATTGTTGTCATAACAGGGAAGAGGTTAATTCAGGTACAATAAATACAGAAAAAACTCAATACCCAATAAAAGGAAGGACGTGGGGCTTTCTTGCTCATTTTAATTCTACTTTCTGACTGATTCTGAAACTGCCTTTACAGTGGGTGTTCTGCCTATCATTAGCTTATGTCAGCTTATAGGAGTCAAGTACACCTTGTTGTGGACTCAAGTATCATCAGGCATCCCCCTTTACTCACACATGCGGGTATATCATATTTTGAAAATTCATGTATCATCGCACGGTTATTTTCAGGAGGATTTTTATATCTTGATGACTTGATGAGGCATAAAAGATTCAGAGGATTCACAGTCGAAGACATTAAATATATTGTTGATACAAATGAGAAGAAACGATTTGCACTAGTAACAGAGCCAGAGTCGAAACGATTGAAAATTCGTGCTAATCAAGGTCATTCAGTTGAAGTATGTATTTCTTAACCCTTTATTTACTGAATACTCGTTGACGAGTAAGTTCACTTGGGAAATGTTCAGACAATAAATTTTACAAACAGCCATTGAACTTATTATATGAACATTTTCCACCATTTAAATAGGAAGCCTTCTGCATATGTATTATATCTGTCATCTGCTTATATTTCTTGAATGTTTTCTTTGTTATGAAAGTTGTGCATTAAGTGTGGAATCGAAGGAGTATACCCTGAAGACGGCGAATGGATGCAGTCTGACCTCTTGCCAGTGGGTACCGTTCATCAGATTTGCCAGAATCCAGTTAGAAAAGCCACATTCCTGAGCCGACCGGTACTAATACAGTGTAAACATACTCTAGGCACTAAATGCTCTTTTTAACCCTTTACCCAACAAACCGGCCCTGTGCCAATGCATTCTCTTATATATGCGAGTCGACCATAGGTCGCCTCGCATATATAAGAGAATGCATTGGCTTAACCTCTTCGCTGCTAAATGACGTTATGACGTCGTGTGCTGGGCTGCTGACGTTATTGCCATTTTCCAATGGGAAACTATAACGGGAATACCACAAGAACTATAAAACTGACTCGGTTGAAAGGCTATTATCGTTCACAATCGTGGAACATCATACACTGTTAGAAACTTGGAGATACAGTTATTCCGATGCACCAATCTCTGAGTTCCAGTTATGTATAATGGCCTACTTCTAGTGTGCTGAAATAGGTCCGTAGTACCTACGGACCATATAGCACATGGCGTGCACTTTTACGTCCGTAATAGTTACGGACGTCATAGCAGCGAAGAGGTTAACACATTAAAAATTATAAAATTGTTAAAGAATGTAAGAAAAAATGGTAAAAGGTGTTAAAAAAAGATTTTTTTTAGGCCAATGCATACTCTTATATATGCGAGGCGACCTATGGTCGACTCGCATATATAAGAGAATGCATTGGCACAGGGCATAACTGTAACTATCACAATGTGGTCAAGGAGCCGGTTCCAATGATATCCATATTTGTATGGTTCTATTGAGACAGACCGAAGATATTTTAGGCTGTTGAAGCCTTATTTGGCCTGGTTTTGGCCGGTTTGTTGGGTAAAGGGTTAATATTTCAGTTGAGTGCAAATCTGATATACATAAAATAGTGCTGAAAAAATTTCAATCTGTGTGTAGCTTGCAAATGGGTAATCATTACCGTTAACACTTTCCTGTTTCATATGGACTGGTGTCTGTTTCATTGTGACTCAGAATCTATCACCACATGCATATGAGTATTGAGCAATGAAATCGTAATATAATTGATTGTTTTTACAACGTTGTCTCTTTGATAACTGACCATTAAGTTTAAAAAAACCTTTGATGCTATGACTTCTACGACGATCGTTGTTAACCCAACCCTTACTGTGCTGCATTTTAATTACTGAGTAAACTTAACCAAGATCGTGGGGTGTGCTACTTTTCAATTCCAGGAGCATGAGGGAATGCAAGAGCAATTGTGCACCTCAAAATCGACGGAAGGTCAACAGGCTGATTAACTAATCATGTTATGATGTATTTCTCCTTTAAATCTTCAGATAGATGAGTTGGATTTGAAGCCTATAGTGTCTGCCAGTGAATTTGATAATGTTGTCCATGGAACCTACAGTGAGAGTTGGGAAATTATAAAGCTGAAGGTATTTATATAATTTCTGAGATTTGTGAGAAGCTCTGTCATAGTGCAGTCATGAACTATCATATACTAGTAGTTGATCAGGCCAGCGAAATCAATTTCCTGTTTCTTAAGCCAAAAAATTACAAGGTATGACCAATTTGAGTAGACATTGTTGAGAACTTGGACCTCTGTTGCCGATATTGTCCTCCGAAAAATTAATTTTTGGGGGACTATAGAAACGGGCTCCGTCCGTCCATCCGTCGTTCCGTTCGTCCGTCCGTCCGTTCGTCCCACTTTTGAGTACCTTCATGGTGTAATCAACTCCTCCTACAGTATTCATCCTAGAGATTTGAAACTTCAGAATATTGTTGCCCATATATTGAAGATGTGCAACATGTATATAGATGATGGAAAAAAAAAATTTGACGGAGTTATTAACCCTTTTCGACTTAGAAAATTTCAACATTTTTTATAATTTTCTGTATGAGGATACCTTCGTGGTGTAATCAACTCCTCCTACAGTTTTGATCGTAGATATTTGAAACTTCAGAGTATTGTTACCCACATATTGGAGATGTGCAACATGTATATAGTTGACGGAAAAATAATTTTTTACGGAGTTATTAGCCCTTTTCAACATAGAAAATTTCAACATTTTTAGCTCAACTTTACTTTGATTTCAAAATTCAATCCATTAGCACGGGCTACAGGTCGTACTGTTCGTCTGATCATTTGTCATGGATTTTAATAATGACAAGTAGATGGGAACAATTAATTTTGGGGTCATTCAGCCAAAAAACATGGCCGCAGCAGCCATCTTGGATTTTATTCTTTGTATGACTAAATCCTTTAGCACGGGCTACCGGTCGTACCTTTAGTCTGATCATCATAAAATTTGTCATGGATGTTAACAATGACATGTAGATGGGAACGAATAATTTTGGGGTCATTCGGCCGAAAAACATCGCCGCCAGCGGCCATCTTTGATTTCGAAATTCAATCCATTAGCACAGGCTACAGGTCGTACTGTTCGTATGATCATCATGAAATTTGTCATGGATGTTAACAATGACATGTAGATGGGAAAGAGTCATTTTGAGGTCATTCGGCCAAAAAACATGGCCGCCAGCAGCCATCATGGATTTTACTCTTTGTATGACTAAATCATTTAGCACGGGCTACAGGTCGTACTTTTAGTCTGATCATCATATAATGGATGTTAACAATGACATGTAGATGGGTCGAGTCATTTTGGGGTCATTCGGCCAAAAAACAAGGCCGAATGACTGGATTTTACTCTTTGTATGACTAAATTCTTTAGCACGTCTACAGGTCGTACCTTTAGTGTGATCATCATAAAATTTGTCAGGGATGTTAATATTGACATGTAGATGGGAACGAGTCATTTTGGGGTCATTCGGCTATAAAACATGGCCACCAGCAGCCATATTTTACTCTTTGTATGACTAAATCCTTTAGCACAGGCTACAGGTCGTACCTTTAGTCTGATCATCATGAAATTTTTCATGGCTGTTGAAATTGGAATGTAGATGGGAAAGAGTCATTTTGGGGTCATTCGGACAAAAAACATGGCTGCCAGCTGCCATCTTGGATTTTACTCTGTGTATGACTAAATCCTTTACTGCTCATTTTTAGCTCAACTTACTTTTGTAAGTTTGAGCTATTGCCATGGCTTGGCGTCCGTCGTCCGTGTGTCCGTGTGTCCGTCAACAATTTCCTTTGGCGCGGGCTACAGGTCGTACCTTTGGTCTGATCTTTATGAAATTTTGCATGAATGTTGACATTGACATGTAGATGGGAACGAGTCATTTTGGGGTCATTCGGCCAAAAAACATGGCCGCTGGTGGCCATCTTGGATTTCAAAATTCAATCCATTGGCGCGGGCTACAGGTCGAACTGTTCGTTTGATCATCATGAAATTTGTCATGGACGTTAATATTGACATGTAGATGGGAGCGAGTCATTTTGGGGTCGTTCGGCCAAAAAACATGGCCGTCAGTAGCCATCTTGGATTTTACTCTTTGCATGACTAAATCATTTGGCGCAGGCTACAGGTCGTAGTTTTGATCGGAACTTCATGAAATTTGTCATGGATGTTAACAATGACATGTAGATGGGAACGATTGATTTTGGGGTTGTTCGGCCAAAAAATATGGCCGCCAGCAGCCATCTTGGATTTTACTCTTTGCATGACTAAATCCTTTGGCGCGGGCTACAGGTCGTACCTTTGGTCTGATCTTTATGAAATTTGTCATGAATGTTGACATTGACATGTAGATGGGAACGAGTGATTTTGGGGTCATTCGCCCAAAAAACATGGCCGCTGGTGGTCATTTTGGATTTCAAAATTCAATCCATTGGCGCGGGCTACAGGTCGTACTGTTCGTCTGATCATTATGAAATTTGTCATGGATGTTAATATTGACATGTAGATGGGAACGAGTCATTTTGGGGTCGTTCGGCCAAAAAACATGGCCACTGGCAGCCATCTTGGATTTTACTCTTTGCATGACTAAATCCTTTGGCGCAGGCTACAGGTCGTAGTTTTGATCAGAACTTCATGATATTTGTCATGGATGTTAACAATGACATGTAGATGGGAACGAGTGATTTTGGGGTTGTTCGGCCAAAAAACATGGCCGCCAGCAGCCATCATGGATTTTACTCTTTGCATGACTAAATCCTTTGGCGCGGGCTACAGGTCGTACCTATGGTCTGACATTTATGAAATTTGTCATGAATATTGATATTGACATGTATATGGGAACGAGTCATTTTGGGGTCATTCGGCCAAAAAACATGGCCGCTGGTGGCCATTTTGGATTTCAAAATTCAATCCATTGGCGCGGGCTACAGGTCGTGCTGTTCGTCTGATCATCATGAAATTTGTCATGGATGTTAATATTGACATGTAGATGGGAACGAGTGATTTTGGGGTCGTTCAGCCAAAAAACATGGCCGCCAGCAGCCATCTTGGATTTTACTCTTTGCATGACTAAATTCTTTGGCGCGGGCTACAGATTGTAGCTTTGGTCAGAACTTCATGAAATTTGTCATGGATGTTAACAATGACATGTAGATGGGAACGAGTGATTTTGGGGTCGTTCGGCCAAAAAACATGGCCGCCAGCAGCCATCTTGGATTTTACTCTTTGCATGACTAAATCCTTTGGCGCGGGTTACAGGTCGTACCTTTGGTCTGACATTTATGAAATTTGTCATGAATATTGATATTGACATGTATATGGGAACGAGTCATTTTGGGGTCATATGGCCAAAAAACATGGCCGCTGGCAGCCATCTTGGATTTCAAAATTCAATCCATTGGCGCGGGCTACAGGTCGTACTGTTTGTCTGATCATCATGATATTTATCATGGATGTTAATATTAACATGTAGATGGGAACGAGTCATTTTGGGGTCGTTTGGCTTAAAAAACATGTCCGCCAGCAGCCATATTGGATTTTACTCTTTGCATGAATAAATCCTTTGGTGCAGGCTACAGGTCGTAGCTTTGGTCGGAACTTCATGAAATTTGTCATGTATGTTAACAATGACATGTAGATGGGAAACGAGTCATTTTGGGGTCGTTCAGCCGAAAAACATGGCCGCCAGCAGCCATCTTGGATTTTACTCTTTGCATGACTAAATCCATTGGCATAGGCTACAGGTCATACCTTTGATCAGATCATTATGAGATTTGTAAAGGCTGTAGATGGGAACAAGTCATTTTGGGGTAATTCGGAAAAAAACATGGCTGCCGGTGGCCATTTTAGAATTTACTCTTTGCATCAATAAATCCTTTGGCACACCATAATCACCACATCCCTGATCCGATCATTATGAAACCTGTTATGAATGTTGATATTGACATGTACATCTAGTCTTACTTAGACATTTCAATTAGCACTTTTCCTATTCCTCCATTTACTGTCGACCATTAAATTATTCCCCTACCTAAGTTGAGCTACAGTGTCATTGACACTTTCATTACACTCCTTTTTAATCTCTATTCATTGCCAATCATAAAAAAATTACCTTCTTTACAAAGTTGAGCTACAGTGTCATTGACACTTTCATTTTAAATTTCTTCAACGAAGTGGCATCGACTTGCCACGTTTTCGGGGGACACTGTGGTCTGCTGACCTTTTATTTAATCAGTGGGCTAATAGCTTTATTTCATATGCTTCCAAGATAGTTATAGCATTGTTTTCTGTGACATGCACGTGACGAAACAGTTAGCACTTTTTGAGTTTGAAATTTATCGAGCCATATTTGCATGAAATACAGTATTATGGAATGGCTCAGTCGACATAGGAGAAAGACACTAAATAGTATTGTTCGGTTTTTTTGCATGTCATATACATGTAGTCCCATCTGATTTCAATTACATACTAAGATCTGGCATGTCCTCTATATCCATATTTGTTTTTTTTTACATATTCATTCACAATGAAACATACAAGAAAGTTTAAAGTTCCATCAAAGTAATTGAAAAAATAATTGATTACATTGGTCAAGTACTGTAATTGTAAATAATTATGTTGTGTTTTGAAAGTAATTGTATTTGTAATTGAGATGTTTTAGAGTAATTGTAATTAATTACTTTGGGTAAGTAATTGACCCATCCCTTGAAAAAAAATCTTTCAGGTTTTGGAGTTTGAGATAGACTTTCTCAGGCTAATTGTATATGATCACATTTTATTGACTTTCGAAAAATAATGTATAATGAAAATGTAGTGCTGTCAAGTAGATTGGTATTTGAAAAGAAAGTGATTTATAAGCCCAATGTTTTGAGAATTGGTATTTTTAGTTGAGTTTTTTATATCAAAACTCGAATTATGGTTTGGCGTGGGACAGTTGGTGGGCGGCCCCAATCCTACATAACATAGCCGTTTATTACTAGTAATGAATTTTTGGTACGTGAGTTTTTAGTCGAGTTTTTCAAAAACTCAACTTATGGTTTGACGAGGGACGGTTGGCGGGCGGGCGGGCGGACCTAAAGAATGCTTTATAACTTTGACATTTGTGAACGGATTGCTCCCACTGACTATTTACTGCCTGTAGAAAATGGGTCGCGTCCAAACTTTTTAACAAGAGTTATCCATCTTAGATGGTTTTTTGTTAAGTTTTTCACCGATAGCGCGATAACTCACGCAAATATTGACCAATTTCAACAATATATGGTATATGAGACTCTTGCAACAATATCTCGGACGAGTTCGAAAACCAGGTTTGTCCGAAAAAAAATTCCGGAGTTATGGGTCTTAGTTTGTCTATTTTTAGCAATTTTATCACCGTTAGTGCGATAACTCGATGAAATATTAACTGATTTCAACAATATTTGGTATATGAGTCTCCTACAACAATATCTCGGACGAGTTCGAAAACCAGGTTTGTCCGAATTTTTTTCGCGGAGTTATGGGTCTTAGTTTGTCTATTTTTAGCAATTTTATCACCGTTAGCGCGATAACTCGATGAGATATTAACCGATTTCAACAATGTTTGGTATATGAGTCATACCTTTAGTCTGATCATCATGATATTTGTCATGGCTGTTGAAATTGGAATGTAGATGGGAACGAGTCTTTTTGGGGTCATTCGGACAAAAAACATGGCCGCCAGTGGCCATCTTTGATTTCAAAATTCAATCCATTAGCACGGGCCACAGGTCGTACTCTTCATCTGATCATCATGAAATTTGTCATGGATGTTAACAATGACATGTAGATGGGAACGAGTCATTTTGGGGTCATTCGGCCGAAAAACATGGCCGCCAGCAGCCATCTTGGATTTTACTCTTTGTATGACTAAATCCTTTAGCACGGGCTACAGGTCGTACCTTTAGTCTGATCATCATAAAATTTGTCATCAATGTTAATAATGACATGTAGATGGGAACGAGTCATTTTGGGGTCATTCGGCCAAAAAACATGGCTACCAGCAGCCATCTGGATTTTACTCTTTGTATGACTAAATCCTTTAGCACTGACTACAGGTCGTACCTTGAGTCTGATCATCATGAAATTTTTCATGGCTGTTGAAATTGGAATGTAGATGGGAACGAGTCATTTTGGGGCATTCGGACGAAAAACATGGCCACCAGCGGCCATCTTTGATTTCAAAATTCAATCCATTAGCACGGGCTACAGGTCGTACTGTTTGTCTGATCATCATGAAATTTGTCATGGATGTTAATATTGACATGTAGATGGGAACGAGTCATTTTTGGGTCATTGGGCCAAAAAACATGGCCGCAGCAGCCATCTTGGATTATACTCTTTGTATGACTAAATCCTTTAGCACGGGCTACAGGTTGTACATTTAGTCTGATCATCATAAAATTTGTCATGGATGTTAACAATGACATGTAGATGGGAACGAGTCATTTTGGGGTCATTCGGCCAAAAAACATGGCCGCCAGCAGCCATCTTGGATTTTACTCTTTATATGACTAAATCCTTTAACACGGGCTACAGGTCGTACCTTTAGTCTGATCATCATAAAATTTGTCATGGCTGTTGAAATTGGAATGTAGATGGGAACGAGTCATTTTGGGGTCATTTGGAAAAAAACATGGCCGCCAGCGGCCATCTTTGATTTCAAAATTCAATCCATTAGCACGGGCTACAGGTCATACTGTTCATCTGATCATCATGACATTTGTCGTGGGTGTTAATATTGACTTGTAGATGGGAACGAGTAATTTTGGGGTCATTCAGCCAAAAAACATGGCCGCTGGCAGCCATCTTAAATTTTACTCTTTGTATGACTAAATCCTTTAGCACGGGCTACAGGTCGTACCTTTAGTCTGATCATCATAAAATTTGTCATGGCTGTTGAAATTGGAATATAGATGGGAACGAGTCAATTTGGGCTCATTCGGACAAAAAACATGGCCACCAGCGGCCATCTTGGATTTCAAAATTCAATCCATTAGCAAGGCTACAGGTCGTACTGTTCATCTGATCATCATGAAATTTGTCATGGATGTTAATATTGACATGTAGATGGGAACAAGTAATTTTGGGGTCATTCGGCCAAAAACATGGCCGCCAGCAGCCATCTTGGATTTTACTCTTTGCATGACTAAATCCTTTGGCACGGGCTACAGGTCGTACCTTTGGTCGGATCATTATGAAATTTGTCTTGACTTTTGACATTGACATGTAGATGGGAACAGGTCATTTTGGGGTTATTCGGCATTAAAACATGGCTGCCAGTGGCCATCTAGGATTCTACTCTTTGCATGACTAAAGCTATCAAATGTTTTTGTATTGTTGGAAAACATAGCCACCAGCAACCATCTTAGATTTTACTTTTATATACATGTATATATACATGTATATCTCTTCATGTTGATAAACTAGTATTAGACATTCAACTTTCCACATTCCTAATCACTCCATTGACAGTAACACATTAAATTATTCCCTTTCCAAGTCGAGCTACAGTGTCATTGACACTTTCATTTAGTTTTTCACTGTTAGCGCGATAACTCACGCAAATATTAACCAAGTTCAACAATATTCGGTATATGAGACTCTTGCAACAATATCTCGGACAAGTTCGAAAACCAGGTTTGTCCGAATTTTTTTTCCGGAGTTATGGGTCTTAGTTTGTCTGTTTTTAGCAATTTTATCACCGTTAGCGTGATAACTCGATGAAATATTAACCGATTTCAACAATATTTGGTATATGAGTCTCCTGCAACAATATCTCGGAGGAGTTCGTAAACCAGGTTTGTCCGAATATTTTTTCGCAGAGTTATGGGTCTTAGTTTGTCTATTTTTTAGCAATGTTATCACCGTTAGCGCGATAACTCAATGAAATATTAACCAATTTCAACAATATTTGGTATATGAGACTCTTGGAACAATATCTCAGACGAGTTCGAAAACCAGGTTTTTCCGATTTTTTTTTCCGGAGTTATGGGTCTTAATTTGTCTATTTTTAGCAATTTTATCACCGTTAGCGCGATAACTCGATGAAATATTAACCGATTTTCAACAATATATGATATATGAGTCTCCTGCAACAATATCTCGGACGAGTTCGAAAACCAGGTTTGTCCGAATTGTTTTCGCAGAGTTATGGGTCTTAGTTTGTCTATTTTTAGCAATGTTATCACCGTTAGCGCGATAACTCAATGAAATATTAACCGATTTAAACAATATTTGGTATATGAGTCTCTTGCAACAATATCTCGGACTAGTTCGAAAACCAGGTTTTGTCCGAATTTTTTTCCCGGAGTTATGGGTCTTAGTTTTTCTATTTTAATAAAACTTTTATCACCGTTAGTGCGATAACTCAATGAAATATTAATGGATTCAATTGATATTTGGTATATAGGTCTATTGCAATAATATACCACCGTCCGACTTTTTTTCCCGGAGTTGTGCACCTTATTGGCAGAAGTTTGGTTCGACTGCCAAAAAACTCGACAAAAGCATCTTAGATGCGTACCCCTTGTTTGTTACATGCGACAGCTGCACACAGAAAATCAGACCCGCCCCAACTTTCTAACCAATGTTTATGCCACTTGTTTCTATTTATAGCAATTTTATGTCCATTAGCGCAATAACTTGAACAAACATCAACTAGTTCATTCGTATTTGGTATATCGATCTTTCACAACATTATCTTGATCAAGTTCGAAAATCAGATTTGTCCGATTTTTGTTACCTGAGTTATGGCCCTTAGTTTGTATATTTTTAGCAATTTATGAAATAGTATGTTCGATAGCACGATAACTTGAACAAAAGTCCACCGATTTCATTCATATTGGGTATACAAATCTGTCACAACAATATCTGAAATCATTTCGAAAACCAGATTATCCCAATCCTTTTTACCTTAATTTGTCTATTTGTTAGCAATTTTTATTACTGTTAGCGCGATAACTTGAACAAACGTCAACCGAATCCATTCATATTGGGTATAATAATCTTTCACAACAATATCTTGATTGAGTTAAAAAAACAGATTTTTTACCTGAGTTATGGTCCTTAGTTTTGAGTAATGGTTCTTTAGTTTGTTCACTTTTAGTGACTCTTAGTTGGAAAGATTCACTCTTATGGGCAAAAAACTTGACCAGAACCATCTTTGATGCGCAACCTTTGTTTTATTTTCAATTTTTTCCGATCCCAGTGCTCAGAATTTTTATTTAGATACCTGAGATGTGCACTGAGTACATCTTTTATTAATGTTTTTTCCAAACTAATTTCAGGGTCTCTGCAAAATGAAGAGGAATCATATCCACTTTTCCAAAGGAGAACCAGGAAACTCAGCTGTAATAAGTGGTATGTCAAATGTGAATGGTTAGGCCTGACAAATATACAGTAATGCCCTTAATAATCGACTACTTAAACACAGTAGAATTATGGGTAACTTTTTTCAGTGTTTAGTCGGAAATATGGCTTGTTGCCATTCATCAGAAAGCTCTCAGTGAGAGCTTTCCGATGAATGGCAACAAGCCATATTTCCGACTAAATCCTGAAAAGTTACCCATAATTATGTTGTGGTTGAGTAGTCGATTATTTAGGGCATTATTGTATGTTTTACCTACTCATCCATGCAACAGAAGGGAAGACTACCAATGTGGTGTACAGTAGTGTTGAAACGATTAGTGGTTTTGAGGAATCGACTAGTCGCCAGAGGGAATCGACTACTAGTCGACTAGTCCGACCCCTTCCGAAACTTACCGTTTTGTGCTCATATACGTATATAATTTGCCGTTTGTTTTGAGTACCAGTAACCAACTTTGTATTTTCGAACGCAAAGCAAGACGTGATTTAACACTATTTGCCGTGATTATTTGGCTTAATATCACTGAAGGTTAATAGGTTATTAATTTGTCCCAGGTATATGTTTTATGACAAACAAATTACCATCCAGTTGATGTATTTATCTGAACGGTGGTGACAACACCTGATAGATCGCGGAAACGCTACGGATTACGGAGTGGAAGCGCGTGCAACAATCGGAAACCGGTGCATTATTCTATATGTTTTGTGTAAAAATGTTCCTTTAAAATTGATATGGTATCATTGGTACTAGTATGGTCTACCGGGCCGTACCGGTTCTTACATACAATCGAACATCGTTGTTTTCGAACTTGCCCAGAGTGCGTGTCACCGATTGACTTCACAAACGGGCGTACATGAAGAAATGGAAGATATTTTGAGAAACGAACTTCATCTCCGACAGTCAAACAAAAGTTACAAAATAAATGTTATAACAGCTGTAGTGCGTACAAGCCTTTTATGCTCGCAGATGTCATGAACATATATCGGACACGGAATGTGGTAAAGTTCCCTGTATATATAGAGTCCGCATATATTAAAAATGGGCCATGCATTGCGTACATAATGTTGTTCCTTGTATTCATTGTAAGGTCACGATATGACATAGCTTAATCACGGACAGTCATTTTCCCGCCTAAACGCACGTGTTTTCACTGTTTGATTTGATCGCGTACATAATTGTCTCTCGTGCATGGTACATTGTAAATATATATACAATATATACAATTTTACTCGCGAGTCCCCGAATACACAATCGATCGTGTCAGTTTCAGAAATAAAACTGCGCAGACCGGCGATGTTAATATATAGTACATTTCAATGCGATGTCGTAAGTTCTATATTTAGCCCGATTCCAGGAATTTGCGTCATCCAGATTACGTTTCTGGGAACAGCTTTGTCACCGCCCAATTCCGCGAAGGATTTAAGTTTGAGGTGCTAAAATACATTGTAATTTTTCACAAACACAGCCCATAATAAACGACGTGGGATTTCCGAAGTGACTCGCCAGTTTAGTTCGAAATACGCGACGCTATTCGATGCATAGCATGGCCGACCGCGGGTTGGCTTTATATTTATATCTATAATACAATATATCTAGAACGTGCGATCGTATACGCTCACCCATGCGTCAGTTGATGCATGTGGTGGTTGTAAAAAAATATCACACAATTTTACAAATAAACTTTAAAGGTATACTGACATAGTGCTTCAATAAACTATAATATATTGGACTTGTTATTAAACTTAAAACTTAATAATGTCACCTCGCAACTAACTTGATTGAAGTTGAGTCCTGCACACCTGCAAACACGTTGACCAGTTATCACTCATATCATTTCCGTCACGCCGAAATAGACACGGTTGCGATAGGCGCTGATTCTTTGAAGTTGATTATCAAAGCCAGTCGTCTCAACTTCAAAGAATAAGCCGCCGCGGCGCCGACAAATACATTGAGTTGAGGTCATTGGGTTTCGCGCTCGTGCATGACCACCAAGTACTGAAAGCAGTTATCGCATCAAAGGGACAACAAAGAAGGCTTTAACAAGCTAATTGTGATTGTGTATTTCGATAGCCTGATTGTTTAAATTGTCCAGTAATTCGGCAACGACAGCAACGGCACTGCTTTCGCGATGGCATAATGGTGGTGGGTGTGTTCCGACTAGTCGACTAGCCGATTTCGGAATCGACTAATTTAATAATCGCGTCGATTTCGATTAGTCGACTAATCGTTTCAACACTAGTGTACAGAGAAGTTCTTTGAAATTGTGTAAATGTATGTCAAAACACTTCAATTTGTTTCCAATCTTCTTCACCCGAGCAACGCCGGGTACCCCAGCTGGTAAAACATACAATAATGCCCTAAGTAATCGACTCTTTAACCACAGCAGAATTATGGGTAAGTTTTCAGGATTTAGTCGGAAATATGGCTGAGAGCTTTCCGATTAATGGCAACAAGCCATATTTCCGACTAAATCCTGAAAAGTTACCCATAATTCTGCTGTGGTTAAAGAGTCGATTACTTAGGGCATTACTGTATCTTGTATATAAGATGGTTCAGCATATAATAAAAGGTTTACATTAATTTCCACATTCAATATCTGAAGCTTATGAAACTATGGAGATGTGTATATTTAGGACAATACATGAGATATTGTTTAGAATCATCATACACGAAGCCGCAGCTACAATAGATGTAGGACTATCGGTTAAAAACCCATCAAACTTGCGAGCATTCAGATCATTGCAACCTGCCCTCATTTTAGAGTGGATAATTTGGTTCAATTTGTTTCCATTACTATAATGTACTTGTAATTTGGTTGGTGTTTAAAGATGCATAATCTGAATTAACACTCGCAAATTACTATTTCCTTGGCTTCGGGGGTCAAAAATATTTTATTCGAGTCAAGGAACCCACCCATTTTTCATCACCGATAATTTTTAAGTGGCCCAGTAAACAGTAGATGAGAAGTCTGTCTTGGAGCGAATTACGGATGAAGATGGATAACTCTAAAATCAAGTGGCTTTTTTGTGTCAGATATTTGACAAACCGCAAAATTTCGGTGAACAAAATGTTGATAAATAACAGGTTTTGGCCAATTTTATACTATAGTTGACTGTGGCTAGCATTTTATTTGGGCAATTACTCGATTCTGATAGCTGAAGTGGCATTTCAAAAAATGTTGTTGTTGTTGTTGTTGGAATCTGATGATATGGGGACCATCGAATAAGATTGAGTACATTTAAATGATTTGTCAATTAGACAACATCGACGAATTGTTTACCAAAAGTCAACTCCAGAATCCCAAGTCGATTGGTTGCATTAAATTGAGCATGCAATGCACGCACTATGTAGTAACAGAACAATGGTACAATACAATAGAACAAGAATGGCAACAAAAGTGTTAAATGTTTAAAAAAAATCTGTGCTATTTAGTAGAATTACTTACACAAACACCAGTTATATAATCGGCGATGGTCGATCAAAGATAAAGGTATCGGCTGCCGCTTCACATCACGTGCACATATCGTGGATGCAGTGTGGAATTAATTCAGTATGAGACTATGAGTATGGATTAATGTGTCCGGATATGGTATGATTAATGTATCATAATACAACACTAAATGAGAAAGCTATACACAATGAAACGCAAGCCAAGACACCCGGGTAGTAATAGCTAGATACAAATTTAGTGGTGCCGGTTTCCGAGAGCACCGCTTCTGAGTCTCGATGTAACACCGGCAAAAAATTGGAGCTTGTTATCAGCAGTTATCTCGCAGTGATTTACTTCAATATTAAAACAATATCAAAAATAATTTGATGACCTATTTAAAGGTAGATACTTACTACATTGTTGATAATTTTGGGTAGATCAAAATAAATTATCATTAGGCAAATTTCTCATTTATTTAGTACTACATAGCCAAATAGTAAAATGGAAATTTTCCATGGGAATGGGGGTTGTCGATTAGTAAACTTTGACTTGCTTTTTGACTGTTGATCAGTCGACTACGAAATACCCTAATCATTTCAACACTAAATTTGGTATCATTATGACTCAATTTCGTTTTACATTGAAATATAGAATCACATTGTCATACAGAATATTATATATTATTCTCACGAGTATTATGCAAACGTGATGTTCAGCTAATAAGTTTGGCTGTTTATTTAACTTCTTCTCTGCTGAATGACGTCATGGTGTGCTGGGCCATTGACATTCTTGGCATTTACAGTGGAAAAATATAATGGAAATGTCGTGAAAACCATACCACTGACAACATGCAAAGGCTATTATCATACAGAATCCCTGATCATCAAACATTGTCAGAAACTTTGAGTGGGGTTGAAATGGTTAGCCGGTCACCACGGCCGTGACCTGTCATGAAAATTACATGACCTGTTAACCATAAGCTGACAATGCAGTACTTAAACACCAACATATAGTCAGATACATGTACCGGTAGCAAAAAGCTGGGATCCAAAGAGTTAACACATCTCAGTCAAAGGGAACTCTGTTTTGTACATGTTCTGATAACGAGAATCGGAGAATAATTATGATAACACGGTGTATCAAGTCAGTACAATTAGTCTATTGCAACATTGTTACATCAAGGGCATAGCTGGCTGGCGTTAACTTGGATCTTTGCAATATATTAATGACAGTGTAACTAACATGACGTTTGACTATAGCACAGGTGTTAGGTGTCCATTTCGGTGTCGGTGCAAGCTGGATAATGAGTGGGCAACTAATTTTTGTACAAGTTGGAATCAAAGCACATGTTATGGAGCGTCCCGTGCACACAAAATTGAAACTCCCACAGGTTACTTAATTAGACGCTGATGCAATAGCGACTTGATATTATATGCAATGTAGATTATTTGATACAACCCGATCCTCTCAATTGCAAATAGCATATCTTCTAAGCAAGTTGACACACATGTCGGTACATATACATGTATATCCTACTATTAATTACTTTATTAACTCTTTCAACCCGGCAGCCCGCTAAAGCGGGCACAACGTAATTTACGTTCATCCCGGCAGCCCGCTTTAGCGGGCAGAGCGCAATTGTCGGGAATAATACAATATTTCCAGAGATTTCCAAATGATTTTATTGGTTAGCGACTTGTATATCCTTTGGGTGATATTCGGTATCAATACTAATTTATTGGTGCTCACGAATACCTAGCATGTGCGACATTAAAAGAATTTCCGGGCTTAATTATAGACAGCTCCTGTATGACGTCACGATTACAATTTTGGGGTTTCCTAAAAATTGATGACGCAATACTGCCGATAGGTGTGGTGTTTTGAGTCACATTTCGATTTTGATTATTGTTTATCACAAACAGATACCGATAACATTATTATGATTAAGTTTATGAAATAAAGAAGATAACTTTGACCTTTCCAACGATGTTTTATTTGTGGTATCCGTCTAATGTCTCCTATTTTCGACGCAATGTTACGAAAATCACCGTGCCGCACAACGGCGCGACTTTAATAATAATAGCTGCACGTGCATATTATAAACAAGACATCGACATTCATAATCATTTTGGGAATCCGATCAGGACATTGTCAGTTGTTTTATTTGGAATGTTACTCATAATTCCTCAACTTACTGACAAAGTAAATCCCTGTTGGTATAAAATTGCTAAATGTGGGAATATATGTCTGTTTCGGTCAAATAGCGTTTTTTGTGCATACTAGCTATGTTAGTACTGGTCTGCTCTTGCCTTTGATAAAGCAATTTTGTTCAATGAACCGATTGGTAAAAATTCACAAACACATTTATACACCACACTTACAAAGAATGACACATAAATGTATGTAATTTATTTGTGGAAAACATTGATATGCGAAGTTGATATCCCAGATACAGGTCATACATGCAACTATAGCATATACTGGGGAATTTTGGGTTCAATGTCCCTTCTCGGTTCTCACCTGCACACACCTGATATATCATTTAGATGTGACTCCCCTTACTGGTATATAACACAAATTGAAGGTCGCTTGTTAACGATCATAAAACATGCAGTTTGCCATACCCGACATCACTCTAAAGGTAGTGTTGCAGCAATACATCAGGGATACATAATTTTACTTAAGCAAGCTGATAATCCAGGGTTCTGGGACATATATAGCTGTATATTCAGGGATGAAAGAGTTAAACATATATACTTACCATATACTTATGGTATATTATGCTGCAAGGAAGAGAATAGGAACCATCCATGGGTTTGGGTATTTGCAGTACGGAAATCGCCCAAGGGTTTGGTGATTTGCATGACATTGCGCAAATGTTCATAAATTAGCAACAATTTCGGCATTTACTTTCCATTTTTTATAACTGAGCATGTTGGCCTTTGTTTGACTTAAGTTGAATTGTCCGGTCCCGAATTCACCCACGTGCATTCTCACTAAAAATTACTTCTAAAATCCGGAACCTCAAAATTCCGAATATCGGACGGGTTTGTCAGTCCATAATTAAGCGAACACTGTGATTATTACCTCTGAATACCGGACGAGATGAGATCTGTCGAGACGAGATCGGCCGAGACGAGACGAGAGTGCATAATGGTATAGCGTTTACGTACTCCAGTATAAGCGGACCGTTTAATTAGCGTTCTTTTGTTCGGCGTATGCTTTGAACCGGATTGTAACAACAGGAGTCTGATTAGATATCTGCGCTCATTTCACACATTGAGTGAACAATGGTGATTTCATAGATCGAGAATTAGAGCACTGACATATTGTTTTTGCAACAGTTATTGTGTTGAGTTAATTGGACTCTGTTTTTACAACGATTGTCAAAACAATAAATTGCTATAAGTGCCCGATGTTGGCGTATAGTCAGCATAACAGTTTGAATCTTTCACAATGACTGAGCCTTCACGAAAACGACATCGAACAGAGTTAACTCTAGACCAGAAAGTCAAAGTTATTAAAGATCCATCACCGACATCGACAGCATTATAGACTTTGACAAACATACGCCAACAGAATCCATAGACGACGACTGGGAGCAAGAGTTGATCGCCGCCCACATCTCAAAAGCCACCAACAATGCCGATGACGACGAAGAAGAAGATGACGCAACTGACACCATAGCCTAAAATCTGTCGCACAAAGACATCCTGGAGATGTTGAAGAAGTTCCAAAGTTTCGCGCTATCTAAAGACGAGAGATATCTGCTGGTCGTCATGGAGTTGAAATCCATGACGGAAGCGACGATAGTGAAGTCAGCATGCGCCCACACCCAATCAACGTTAGACAGTTTCTTTATAAAGTCGGACTAGTTGCACAAATCATGTTCTATATATGTTTCATATAATTTGTTATGTTTGTATTTTACATGTATTTGGTATTTCGTTCTCGTAATTATTCAATAAATTCTCATTAATCAATAATACAGTCTTGGTCATTCTTGGTATTAAATGGCGGCAATATATCGCCGACGGTGACGCAGTTTTCTATAAACCGAACACCTCTCTAAACCGGACGGAAGGGCCGGTCCGAAGGATGTTCGGTTTAGAGAGGTTTCACTGTATTTATTGACAAATCACTGTAACAATTTTGTTTACATAACAAAGGTTTCAACATGAACATTTTTGGTATTGGAGAACTATCAATATAAATGAATATAGGAAAGTGTATCTATTTCTCCATGTTCTTCTTAGTGGTGATGTTTTTACAGAATTTATATTTTTTGCACATTTACCCACTGCAAGTGGTTGGGTCCCTTTAATTCAATATCGAAACAAGTTGACAACCCCAAATTTCTGATGAGACTATAGTTCTTTTCTTTTTTTTTTTGCTTCAGGGATGAGATCAACCTGCCAAGTTATGATATTTTTGGATTTAGAAAAGTGCTTGAAAGGTATGTTAAAAGAAAAAATATTTGTTGTTTGGGTTTCCTTATATATATAATTACCAACCCTATTTAAAATTCCCTAATATTAAAGACATATTATGGACTTGTTCGGGTCTGTGAAACTGATATATTAATATGCAGGCACAATGCCAACTGGAGGAATGTGGCATTCTACTAACATTGCAGAAAATCTCAAGCAAATCGATCGTACCACTCTATAGAAAACATCGTCTAAACTGCGCTCAATTGTAAATATTTACTTCTCAATTAATAATAACGAATTTCGCAACCGAGAGTCACTGCATTTTGTTAATTTATAAGAATGACGGTGTGTGTGGTCATTTTTTATATCATATTTGTAAAATTAACTACTTTGAGCAAGATTATTCTCCATTGATATTTGATTACCCTACGGGAATGTTTCACATCACTTTAACTTTTTTTATCATGGTTTCAAGAAAATAAAAAGGTCTCTGAATTGGTTGATTTCTCTTTCAAAGCATTGTGTTTATTACAGTTTATACATTATCAGATAAATATTCGACATTAAAAGCCATACACATACGACAAAATAAAAACAAGTTTGGAATTCCAGAAACTATTGAAAACACACCTCTTTGAAATTGCGTACAGACTCACTTGAATAACTGTTTTACTGTGTGTATATTACTTTGAGTTGACCACCCATGTATATTATAAAGCACATATGAACACAATTTTGTGAAATAGGCAGTCTACAAATGTGAATAATAATTATATAATGTTTGCGTACAGTTGGGGTCTCGACTAGCGAAATATAGCTTTTTACATAAACAAGAAATCAATGTAATTTGATAGGATGCATATAATAAATGTTAATAATTAATGGAAATCATGTAATAAAATGCTATTTCTATTTGCAGATGGTTTAAAGTTTTATTGCTCAGCCAATGATGTGATCCTAACATCGGGTAATGAGAATGGTTTCATCTATCCATGCTACTTTCGTGCTGTGATTAACAGAAATCCAAGTAAGTCGGTCTTGTCATTAATCTTGCTGTGCATCATTCAATTTTGAATTGCGCTATCCCTCCTGTACACCATCGCACCAGCAATTTTTATCCCTTGAGAGCAAAAATAGCGCACATTGGTTCTATCTAGAATGCTGTGCTTCTTAAAAAGTTACAACTCCTTAAATGTTAAAACATAAGAATGTGTTAACAATAGCGATATGCCAATCACACTCAAGTAACTGCGGCCAGCATGATATGCCATGATTAACCCACTTCAAAACTTTTGCTCTGATATCTTTAGTTATTAAAGGCTGACTGAATGGAATGATATTATGTATGCAGGTTTATAACCATAAAATACAGGTTATGTCCTATCAGACATGTTAAGTTTTGAAAATGGCCATCTGGGAGATTTTTGCGTTCCAAAAAATGTTTTTAATTGATTTCCATCTTTTTATTAATCATTTATATGATGAAGATTACATAGTTTTATGTTTTCTATTTGTGTACTGTGAGTGTGAGATACATACATGTTTATATAAAATAATACAATGCGAGATCACTGGCATGCAAAGGTCAAGGACACCTGCTAACTTCCTGTTCTAATTCCTGTTAAATATATAGAGTTTTGTCCCTTCCATTGTTACAGTGGGGAATCACATTGTTTCGAGTTGATGAGTACCACGCACTCAAAATGGCCGAGTCATTTGCATACGCGACCAGAAATTAGGAAAAGGGTAATAAACTAGGATAATTATATATTACATGGTATGTTGGCAGCTACGAGCATATGCTATACTATTTTTCAAACAATAATTTGTGTCCAAACTCACAGTTGTTTGCACTAACATTCTGACCAAAAGTTGTCAGTCAAAGAATTCTCCTAGAAGTATGGTCTTGTGTATTCCACGAACCTCCGACTGGAAACTTTGGTCAGAACGTTATAGAAAACTTCTGAGTATTTCCGAACAATTAAGGTATCATCTTCTTTTAAAAATAAACTAGCATATGCTCGTAACAGTTAAAATGCTATGTTTTGTATCAATTCCTCATATATTATTAGCTCAACTTTACTTTGTAAAGTTTGAGCTATTGCCACGGCTTTGTCGTCCGTGTGTGAGTGTGTGTGTGTGTGTGTGCGTGATCCGTCAACAATTTACATGGGCTACAGGTCGTACCTTTGGTCGGATCATTATGAAATTTTTCATGGATGTTAATATTGACATGTAGATGGGAACGAGTCATTTTGGGGTGGTCGTTCGGCCAAAAAACTTGGCCGCCGGCAGGCATCTTGGATTTTACTCTTTGCATGACTAAATCGTTTGGCATGGGCTACAGGTCATATATTTGGTCGGATCTTCATGAAATTTGTGATGGATGTTAACAATGACATTTAAATTGGAACGAGTCTTTTTGGGGTCATTCGGCAAAAAAACATGGCTGCCAGCGGCCATCTTGGATTTTACTCTTTGCATAACTAGGCCTTTCAACTTTTCACATTCCTAATCACTCCATTGACTGTAACACATGAAATTATTCCCTTTCCAAGTTGAGTTACAGTGTGTCATTGACACTTTCATGTTTTTTTGCATTTGCACATTTTGAGTGTGTTGTACTCACCAACCTCGAAAGAATGATTCCCCACCGTGATTGTATTCTATTTCCACTGTGCCCAGACATTGTCATTCATGCTCACTTAGGTAATCCTAAATCATGTTATTAAATCTATTGTATATACTTTACGACAGCTTGCATGACTATGAAGGGTGTGAAAATTAATAAGTTTCAATTAGTACTGCTGATTAGTACTGAATGAAGATGAATATGAAATTACTCTTGATGTTACGACATTTCATTTAAATTTTGAGCAGTATTGAAGTTACCCAACAGTCCACATGTGGGAGAAATGGGTGGTCTTCCGTATTTTTGATGTTTTCCCTATGGCAATCTGGGAGTCTCACTAACAATCCGTGAAACTGAACAGCTTTATGTCCTACAGTAATGCTTAGAGCATTACTGTGTGTGTAGGTGTATTTGCCTATTTTCCCCAGAGTTAGAGACCTTTGTCCTCTTTGACATTGGGGTTTTCTTGGTTGTTGGATGATAACTCATGAATTTTAGGGTTACTTGGTCACCACCAAACTTGTCATGTGGTTATATGGCTGAATTGCTCAAAAACCAGATGTTTGAATCATGGATTTATCTAATTTTGTCAGTTATGAGCCTTTTTGTTTCAATAAAAACTTAAATTTTATTAGTTTTCAGATGATACAACTATTTAGGTATCTTTTTGAATTCAAAATTTGAAACAGACCAGGATTTTGCCTGCTTTTGTATCAACTTGAAAGTCATGGAAAAGGGTGAGGAGTGGGATGACATTTTGAGAATGGTATGAGAATAGTATTGGCACCATAAGATATTAAGGGCATCAGTGTGTATAGTTGAATTTGACCACCAAAACTCAAGATTTGCGTCATCCTGCAATCAATTTCTTTGTGGTCAAATTTTACTATTCTTGCCAATGTGCTATGTATTTATTTAGTAAACACGTTATATATAAATTCTAATTTAGGGCATTGAACATCATTAAGGCCTTTAAATTATTCATTTCTATATCATTCATGACCATACTGAGTATGGAGCTAAATGTCACATGTGTTATACATCAGAACTGATTACATACCTTATTCAGTACAATCACAGCGACCGTCAGTTATGATTCATATAGGGTGCCCAAAATTGAGTGCCTTGATTGTTCTATGTTTGTGCAATTTTCTTTCAAAAAAAAATTCATGTTTATGTTTTCATCTAGAAGTGGAGCCAATTTTGAATATTTACAAATTAGACACCTTACCCACATAATTTTCTGTATATTACATTTTTGCATTTTACTTCATTGTACATGATATATTTATTTGCAGGGTATATGATGCAATTCGATAATACAATCAGTGGGCCAACTAACATCAGTCCCGACATTGAAAAACAGAAGCGAGAGAAGGAGAAAAGGAAGCCAGAAAATAAAGAAAAGAGAAATTATAGCAGGGAGGATTCAAACTTGTCGGAAGATAGTAAGTGTGTTGATATTGTCAGTAGCAGCACTAACAAAGATATTGGTGTGGCTTTTAGTATTAACAGCACGTCTGTGTCTCCTCGATGCCATAGCGACTACAGTATAGCAAGAAGAACCCTTCGTGATATGCTATCCCAATCCTACCCTGGTCTGTATAATGCACAGTCTTCAAAGTCGAGTCGTTCCATTAACTGTGTAAATAGTGAATCCAAACCTTCTCCTAAAATAAAGCAAGCTGAGTATGACAGCAGTCACGGTAGCGATTTTGGAAATTATGGAAAAACAGGACTATGTCAGCAGAGCAGTGAGAGTAGTGATTATAAAAATTCTGGAAAATCGGAGTTATGTGAACATAGAAGCAATGTTACCAATCAACCTGATACTTATTCTGAAGGCAGCAGCTTTGCCACATGTAGTTATGACACAGAAGACGATATTTTGCAAGAACGATTGGACATATCTGTGCAAAGTGGGAAAGCTGAGTCTGAATATTATACAACATCTGAGAATGAGGAAGTTTACACGGGAAATCATCCTAGCTATAATAGTGATGCTGCTGTTGATCGTCACAGATTCAAAAATGTAGAAAACGAAGACTACACAGACGATAGTTGGAACAATTCTCCTCGACGTCCTGATTCATTTGATGATGAATATGTGAATACTGAAATAGACGGAAGACAGTCGCCTCAACATTCGGGCATGCAACAAATGCCATCATTCTCCAGATTACTCAAACAATGGGACACTGATAATGAGGCCGACGTTAAAACAGCCGTTATGCAAGAGATTATGGCTGCGACTCCTTCAGATAACCTCCATGCAGAATGTGACTCAAAACTTCTCAACATTCCAAGTGGAATCGGGCGTGGCTACGTGTCAAATACGAGAGAGTATTCCAGAACAGAAAGAGTTAGTTCCCCTCCTGGTTTAACTCGCACAATAGATTCTCCACCAGGCTTTGCACAAAATCAGTCATTTCCTACGCGTTCGACGCAAAGATTATTGGCTCCACCGTATTCTTCACAGCATCGGCTGGCTTCTCATTCCTCATCGCGTGGAATTTCAACACCACCAGGATTTTCCTCTGTGCCAATTATGATGCACGGTACACCTAACAGACTGTTGGCCCCTCCAGGTTTTATTCCAATAATGTCCGCACCATATGGTATGTCACAAAGATTGGTTTCGCCATGGCTTCGATCGCCTGGTTTAAAACACTATGATCATGATGTTGACAGCAGTATATTAGATCAAGATAATAATGTTGGCGAAAATAACAGCATAAGAAATTTAAGATTAATGACCAACAGATCACAGGAAATTCAATGTATGATGAAATCATGTGAAGATTTTACAAACAGTCGCAGAACTCCAAATTCATGTAAATTATGTAAGGACAAAAATATTAACTCAGATGTAAGTGACAGTATCTGCTCAATGTGTGAGAATTCTATGAATAGTCATTCAGCTCTTCACATATTTCCAAATTCAAATAACTCATGTGCGGACAAGAATAATAAATCAAGTGTTAATGGTATTAATATCATTAGTAACAGACATTCTCTGGGTATTGATGGGAGCAGTTACACATCCATTGGTGTGGCTGATAATTCAGATTCAAAGGATCAAAGAAATTGCACTATCTGCAATTCTAGAAATGTTGCATGCCAACACCGCTGTTCTAACTCTTCACATAAGTCAACAAATGGTATGCATTTTAAGTCAAGCAAGTTTCCAAGTAACAAGGGAAAGACTGGATGTCCTGTGATGAATAGTTGTCCAGCCTTTGGTGGACTGGAGATTGGAAGTGAAAAATGTATGCTTGATGACCAAAACAGCTATTATGATGACAGCCAAATGGTTGAGCAGTTCAAAGGCCATCATGAAAAACATTCAGGAGGCATGTTGACGGATAGTTTCTCCAGAAATTATATCAATCATGGAGGAAAAGATCGATGTAATCATGTTACAGTTCGATGTAATCATGTTACAGTTCGATGTAATCATGTTACAGTTGGGTGCTATGACGACAAGCTAACAGCTACATGCAGAGTTCAAAATGATGATTCAGCAGCCTACAGAAATGAGCGAAGACCCGGATGCAGATGTCAACACAGTGTTATTGGTTGCCCTAGAAACCAGATATTGGGTGATGAAGTCCAATATGATAATGCAGTTACCAATAGCAACAAACAAATGGATGGATGCATACGGCAGGCAGTTAAGGCGGGCACTGTATCTCATGGTGATATAAGAGTAAGCCGAGCTTCTTGTGACATTAAGCAAATAGACGACATCTACTTACGACATGATGCTGAGAAGAATAAAGTGATATGTGAAAATAAAGGTTATTGTTGGCAGACAGAGGTGAATAATCATGAGAGGAATTGTTCATGTCGCTATGCAGAGAAACCCAGGTCTGTGTATTCATGTTTGAAATGTCAACCAGATGAAATAGACAATGTAAAAGGATTCAGGGACACCCACAATGAAGAGGTTTTTGTTACCATCGATAACAGTTCTCGCCGTGCAAATAAGGACTACAAATACTTACAAAAAGATTGTAACATGTGTGATACTGGTAGATGTACAACTATTATCAAAAATAGTTCAGGTTACTTTGACGACAGCAGGTGTCGGAAGGATACAGAACAAAAGCGGAGAAGATTTCTGTTTAATGAAAAATCAGGTTTTCAAAATAATGAGGAGTGCAGTGATTTGAGATGTGATACCCAGAATGCAATTGGACAGGAAATTGAGTTGTATTACAGTGATGCTCAGTGTTCAAGTGAATCTGCAAACAATGAAGGCCAACATGAAACCGCAAATAATACTGACAGAGTTTATGAGAGTTACGATGATTGTGCTGATAATAATTACACAGATGATAGTTTAGATGCAGATGTCTCCTATCAGGATGATGGCGACAGATATATGGATAATTCTGGAGAGGGATTTATCTGTGAAAGTGATTCAGGCCGAGGTCCTGAAGATAGGCCTGAGGATTGGGAGGAAGAGATTGCTCTTGATCTTGCATTCCAAGAACGACTGAAGGCACCACCAGAGAACTGGGACTAGCATCGCTAGCTTTATCAGTGCACCTGTCACTGACTGGTCACTGTTTTTTGGTAACACTAATTGACAGATGAGATCAGTTAGCAGGCTTCTGTTTGGAATGTAGAGTACAAGCCTGGATATAGTGTCTGACATTTGCAAAATGAGGTCCCAGAAGTGTGAATTTAGTGACGCTATCCCTCACAATGGGCTAGTGTCACCAAATTCACCCTCTGGGGACCTCATTCTGCTTAGGTCATTAATGCATGACTAAATCCTTTGCCACAGACCACATCCCTCATCCGATCGTCACCAAACTTCATTTGGATCTTCTGAATGACCACCATCCGGGAGCTATCAAATTTTTCTGAATTTCATTTAAAAACATGGTCGCTGGCAACCATCTTGGATTTTACCCTTTGCATGACTAAATCCTTTGGCACATCTTACAGGCTACATCACTGATCCAATCATCACCAAACTACATATGGATATTCGGTGTGATCTCTAGAGGGAGCTTACCATTTTTTCCAAACTTTGTTAAATTCACATTTGAATCCATTAGCACAGTCCACCTTTATTGGCGAAATATTTGAAAATTTACAGGCATGTTTGGGATCACCTCAAAATGGGAGCTATCAAATTTTAAAGATATTCGATCAAAAACATGGCTTCTGGCAGCCATCTTGGATTTTAGTCTTTGCATCACTAAATACTTCTGCATACCCTATAGCAAATAATTTTTATCCATTTGATCCGAAGCTTCATATGTATGGGTTCTTTGGGTTGACCCTGGTATTACTTAACCATTTAAACAATATTCCGCATTCCTTTTCGCTCCATTGAGTGTAATGTATGACATTGTCCCCTCTCCAAGTTGAGTTACTGTGTCATTGACACTTTCATTTGAGAACGTAATCGTGACATAACCAGGCAGAATAAATCACATGGCATTTAGCGAGGTTCACTTCGATATTTTTCAGAATAAGGCAATAATTGTTGATGTATGAAGAACTGAAAATCATTTTTTCCCCGCAAAATGGTTCACTAGTGATCAGCATTAACAGGCAAATAAAATTATCTTCATTTATCACTCCTGTTAGTTTTATAAGTGACAGATACACATGTGATGTACGCATTAATCTGTGGATCGGGTAGGGGAATATGTCAGAGGGGAAATTTGGGTGAGGCTGCCCCTATATCGGAAAAACCTACCTTAAAACCACTCGACTGCTTCAAGCAGAAAAATAAAGCTAAGAATATCCTCAGGATTACAAGGATAATCCATTCTTTATACACTTAAGTGCCTAATAATGGTACAGGGCACAATAACAGTATTGTTTGAAATTCTAAAAATTAAAGTCTTAAGTACATGGCAGAATAATAGCAGTGTGGACATTTTTAGAGAAGTAAATAATAGTACATGGGCCGATTCTCTTGAATTGGGCAAATACAGTAATACAGTAATGCCCAAATAATTAATCGACTCCTTAACCACAGCAGAATTAAGGGTAATTTTTCAGGATTATTTAGTCGGAAATATGGCTTGTTGCCATTCATCAGAAAGTTGTCAGTGAGAGCTTTCCGATGAATGGCAACAAGCCATATTTCCAACTAAATTCTGAAAAATTACCCATAATTATGCTGTGGTTAAGGAGTTGATTATTTAGGGCATTACTGTACAAACAGTGTGAACCCTGTGATGAACTGCAGGGAAAAGAGACTATGTCTTTCTCTTGGATGGTTCCTAGAAGCAGATGGGTGGCTTCATTGAAGATCATTTTTACATTTTATGTGCAATATGTTGGTTGTGTTATATGTTGCTGTTGTAGACATACGATAAATTGATTTATGAATTTTGAAACTTGATTTTGAGAAAGAATTATTTTAATTATAAATACTGGTACAACATTACATCATTTAACATGTTTTAAATCAATCATACAGCCAAATAATTGATTTTTATATGACTGTTTTTAAAAATGGTCGTATTATGTAATCAGTCTGTCTGTCCATCCGTCTGCTTGGGTTGCCGTCTGTCAGTCCGTCCATTCGTGAATATAGTTGGTTTCCAACCAATAACTCCAGTTTGGATTATTTGATCTGAATCAGAGTTGTTATGAGCTAAAAATACAGGCCAAGTTCAAATATTGGTCCTGTCCAATTATTGTTCCATGAGTTATGGCCCTTTTTCAACTTAGAATTCGTCCAATTTCATAACATTTTGTATCCAACCAATAACTCCGGTTTGGTTTATTTGATATGAACCAAAGTTGGTATGTGTGTTTCTCGGCTAAAAATACAGATCATGTTCGAATATGGGTATCGAAGCTCTTTTACCAATGTTATGAAAATTATGACAAAATATCATCTGAGGCATGGAGCTGTTGGTTAACCCTTTCATGACGGGAGCTGAGCTGGTGCAGCATTAAAAACCATGTGCCAGTGCATTGTCTTAAACATGTGAGACTCCCATAGGGAGCCTGGCATATATAAGAGAATGCACTGGCTTAAAAAATCAAGGTAAATATTGTTGGGCCAATGCATTCTCTTATATATGTGAGGTGCCCTATGGGCGACTCGCTTATATAAGAGAATGCATTGGCACAAGGTTTTCAACTTTTGCCTCGTTCGGACATGACGATTTACTATGTTCAGATATCCTCAAAACAAAAAATCTTGGTGTGAAGGAGAGAAGATCACTCTATCTTTTCGACCATCCCGGGCGCTTCGCGCACAACCACTGTCCTCAAAAAAATAAAGGTTTTCGCAAAAATTCAGGAACTCCAGTCATGAAAGGGTTAAAGATTGATCATATCACTAAATGACATTAATATAAGACAAGGGCCTTTACTCCCGAAATAGATGATTTCCAGGTGTCCGCAAAAGCCTGGGCAGAATCAGCCAATATGGCAACAATATATGAAAGATTGAATATATCGATAGACTAATCAAATTCCTGGAATATATCCTTTTATTCTGTTATAACTTGTATGGTTATCCATAGACAGGTAGAGACAGTTGTGAAATCTTCCATCCAGTATCGAGACCATCGGCGAGATGCATGAATCTTTTGTATTATACACATGTGAATCCAGGGGATATACACAAGCAAAGCATGTTCATTCTTTGGAAGAAACAACAAGACTTTGCCAGTGTATCATCATGTCATGTTTTTGGGTGCATTCATATCAGTTGATTACACAATTATCGACCCCACATGCCGTGACCAACATACAAATACTGCAGCCCTCATAATTGGCTATGGCAATCAGCAATGCCGAAGCAATTTGCTGAAGCAAACTGGGCCACAGCAAAGGGTTGCCATAGTGTATTGCCGAAGCCAAACAATCTGAATTAAGAGGGCTGAATAGTGTGTCTGTCATTTGCAGAATGAGGTGCCCAGAGAGTGAATTTATTGATGCTATCCTACACAGCTTGCTAGCATCACCAAATTCACCCTCTGGGAACCTCATTCTGCTTAGGCCTCATCTTTTTGGAAGTATCTATGGTATCAGATTAATGTTGTTTTTAGTTACTTTTTCATTTCTGGAAGTTTCTACATATGCAGAAGATAAAATGCATAATCGAGGTGATTAATGGGTGAACATCACCAACTTCATCTCGGGAACTTCAATCTGATCATAGGTCTCCCATAGCAGTTGAGGTATAAGCAGAATGAGGTTCCCAGAGGGTGGTTTTGTGATGCTAGCCCGCAGTGCGGGATAGTGTCACTAAACTTGCCCTCTGTGGACCTCATTCTGCAAATGATGGGCATACTATTTACAGGCTTGAGGCCCACACACCGTGACCTTGTGATTAGCACCTTGCCAGCCGAGGTAGAAAATGATCATGTCACATAATCACGCCCCCACAGACCATGTTCACCCGAGGACCACATACTATGGAACAATACACAAGCAATGTTTGAGTATATGTCGTGGATACATACTGGTGTATAATACACAACCTTCATACATCTTGCAGCAGATGTTTCACATATGTTTAATTTTTTAGTTATTCTGATGTTGTATAAGTGTACATTTTAATAATTTTATAGCTGCATTCCTATGGATGATTGTATATGATTGTTACATTTCTTCCTACAGGATTTGGAACCCTCTGTTTGGATATGAAAAAAGCAAGCCTGCAAAAGGTGTGTCTGTCATTTGCAGAATGAGATCCCCAGAGGGTGAATTTAGTGATGCTATCGCGCACAGTGGGCTAGCATCACCAATTTCACCCTCTGGGGACCCCATTCTGCTTAGGCCTCATCTTCTGGGGGTTTGAGGTTGAGTGTAACAATATCTACATTGACCATGTAAGCCAGTGCGTTCTCTTTATATGCACCAGAGCAGCTCCCATCACGAATAGGTTAAACTTTATAGACAACAGCCAAATTAAAATAAATAAGTTATTTTGTCTCTCCTGAAATATGACCAAGATCACCTTGCGTCCTTTTGACTGTAAGGCGACACTTTGTGCATTTTTTTCTATGTCATGTTATTTGATTTTGGATTATGCCCAAGCCTGCTAATAGTGTGCCTCATTTGCAGAATGAGGTCCACAGAGGGTGAATTTAGTGACACTATCTTTCATGGTGGGCTTGTACATGTACCACCAAATTCACCCTCTGGGAACCTCAATTCTGCTTAGACCTCGACTGCTATTGGAGACCTAGGATCAGATTGAAGTTTTCCAGTTGAAGTTTGTGATGTTCGCCCATTAGTCACTTCGATTATGCATGTTATCTTCTGCAAATTAGGGGATATAGAAACTTCCCAAAAGGGAAAAAGTAACTAAAAACAATGTTAATTTGAGACTATAGATACTTCCCAGAAGATGAGGTCTAAGCAGAATGAGGTCCCCAGAGGGTGAATTTGGCACTGCTAGCCCATTGTGTGGTATAGCATAGACCTCATTCTCCAATGGACAGAAACGCTACTTGCAGGCTTGATTATGCCTCTTTAATCAAATGCACGAAATGACAATAGCCACATAAACTATAATTCTTGAATCTCACTGGAATATAGTTTAATACAATTATTGAATCCACAACCCCCTGGGTAAAATACTAAAATAACAATATAGACTATGCCAGTGACTATAGTCTATTAGTATTTTAGTATTTTTTCCCAGGGGCCTGTGGTTGAATCCAGGATGTGCCATAACTGGTGAATTTATTTTTCTTACAGGATATATGTGTTATAGGACCAAAACCTCAGTATTCAAGGAGTTATATGTAATACATGGGGAAAATTTATAAACAGGTCTGGCTAATGTGTGAATCTGACTACATGTATATAATATGCAAAATCGACCAATACAGCTTTCAACTGCTTTACTATGAAATTTTCTACATCTTCTAATATACCTTTTCTTTCAAAATCCCATTATTTTATTCTTACTCTTTTGACTACAATTGATGCCGGGGATAATCAGTTTCTAAAATAAAGTGATTTTATGGAGTTTAAAGGAGATTCCAAACTATATGCCAAGGTAACTCACTAAAAGTCTATTTTCTGTTCAAAAATATTTCCTGCTGAAAAATGTTGAATATTCTCATATCAACATATTATTTTAAAATCAAACACTAGGTGAGAGAAATAATTGTGATCTTTGCATTAATAAAATTTGATAGCAAACTGATAGTCTGAATTGCACATGAGCCAGAACTGGTAAATTCTGGGTGGCAAAGTAAACCTATTGGGTTTTAAATATACTTGTAGTTGAACAAGGATTATCAGAAATAATGTTTTGATATATGAATGTTTTAATTGTACATACAAAGTAATTCCATTTCAATTATGATACAATATAAACATATATAATTGAAATTCCTGTTAATTTCCTTATCGTGAATGTCACTATAAACCCCAGTTGTGGCAAATATGCTTTAGTAGTTCCAGTGTTTAATTGTACATACAAAGTAATTCCATTTCAATTATGATTCAACGTAAACAAATATAACTGAAATTCCTGTTTAATTTCCTTATCATGACATGTGTTACTATAAACCCCCATTGTGGAAAATAGCTTTAGTAGTTCCAGTAGTTCCAATGTGTTCACATAACAATAGTTTGGACATGTGAAATCTCATTACTGGAGAGTTGATAATGAAAATAAGAACAAAGTCAATCTATTTTTTATGTGCCCATACCATAGTATGGTACACATAGTGTCGACGTCTGGATGACCACTCATCATTCGTCCTTCTGTCCGTTTAGACATCTAGCCGTCTGTCCATAGACACTTTACACATAATGCAATAACTCAAACATTTTCTATCCAATCGGAACCAAATTTTATATATGAGTTTCTCAGCCCAAAGACAGATTGAATTTGAATATGGGTTTGATCAGATTTTGTTTTACTGGAGAGTTGATAATGAAAATAAGAACAAAGTCAATCTATTTTTTATGTGCCCATACCATAGTATGGTACACATAGTGTCGACGTCTGGATGACCACTCATCATTCGTCCTTCTGTCCGTTTAGACATCTAGCCGTCTGTCGATAGACACTTTACACATAATGCAATAACTCAAACATTTTCTATCCAATCGGAACCAAATTTTATATATGAGTTTCTCAGCCCAAAGACAGATTGAATTTGAATATGGGTTTGATCCGATTTTGTTTTAACAGAGTTATAGCCCTTGTTTTATTATGTACAATTGTTTATAATAGTATATAGCAGTATCCTATATAATTCAACTATAATTCAACCTCAAAACTCTAAATTATGATTTCAATCATAGTAATTTACTATCGTCAACAGATGGGTTAAACATCTGCCGATCATGATCGGCCTCTCGTTCATGTACTCGATGATGATAATTGTTTTATAGACTTTTATTAAATTTATATTATTCCGCATGAACCCAGTTTGAATGCCTTAGTCCCTTTAGGCCTAAAAAAAACGATGGTTGTTTCCGCTAACGAGCTGGGAAAAAATAGGGACGGTAGGCAGGCAAAACTGTTTTTTATTAAATATTTTAATTTTTCTTTATCTTTAACAATACGTGTATAATACTTGATATGAGCCCATATTATGGACATCTTTGACTCAAAGTGGTCAACCCATATAGAAACAAGAAACTTAGATTCAAAGTTACAGATATATATTTCTTTCCAGGGAGCAAATTACTTTTGAAATTTTGATTATCAAATAACCTCCCATTGACATGATTAGATCGCATTGTTCTAAAATCATATCAAATTCATACCAAATTGCATAGCTATTATCCAAATTTAGGTTGCAAATTGCGATGCAATATCAGTTAATTTGCTCCCTGTTTCTTTCTTCACCAGTCTTCACAATACATGTAATATCAAATGCAGCCCGCTTTGTGGTGATTTCCATGGTATCATGTTCGATCATGGAGGACCACCCTCGCCAAATGTCCTATAACATCTAATAGCTATGCATTTGCTAGATCATGCCATGAATCTATGGGCGTAGCCAGGGTAGAGATTCATTGCATGGTCTATGCATTTGTATCACATAATATCAAGGACAGTTGGATTTCAAATATTAGGTAGAAACTGATATTGGATAAGATGGCACCATATGTTAAGAAGAGATCCCAGAAAATGAAAGACAGTCAGCACGTCTGTATGTATATGCAGGTTTTGTTTTGTTTTTTTTTCCCAATTATTTTCATTTTGCATGATTTGATGTTGCATTTCAGAGATGTTATTTATTGGACTGAATTTCAATATATTTTCAGTTTATCAGTTAGCTGATGCTTGATTATGTTTGTTACTAACAATGTTTTACATAAATAATGATTAAACATTTACTAAAACTAACACTTGTTATTTTTGGACTCTTGCTGGTGTCACACATTCCATTGTGTTGAAAGTTTTCCGTCTCTTAATTTATTACACACTCATTGGTTTATCTGTGAAATACATAGATATAATAACCCAAGTGTGTGAACTGGTTAACATTGCACGAGTTTGTTTTGACGCGATAATAAAACGAGAACCGGATGTTTGAGTTTTACCTCGCGGCAAGACAAATGACTGCAATAACGTTCACATGTTCACAAAACTGTGTTGTTCTATGTTTGTTGCGCACTCTGAAGATTATAGCTTGTAATATGCTGAAATTTAGGTTGATATTGTTTTATTTAATTGAACAAACCTGTGCTTTATGTAGACTATACATCATAATTTAGTGAAGATATTTTCTGTTAAATTGATGTCACAATCTGAATGTTTTTGATGCAGTCGGTTGTATTTTTCAAGGACAATACATATTTGTTTATTAAACGTTTTGAAATCTTCTGTATTTCGCTGTATTTCACAATATTAACCCAATGGTTGTGCAATATATAAGCAAGATACAGGTTGCAAAACGTTCAATAAATTGTTTCTTGGACAATATTTTTAGTTCTTATGTTTTACGATTAAAATTGTCTATGTCTGGCTCAGTTCATATTGTTCTTATCAATACCGAAAGAATTACCATTATTGCAAACTTTAACGCCACTGGCTGCCATGGGGGTATCTTTAATAGTCCCATTGGGACAGCCCACCTCTAGTTTACATTGGGGAAAAATGCCCTTCTGAACGTTGTACCCCCTTGTCCTTTCATGCCATGCCCCACCCCTGAACTCTTGACTGATTACATTGACAACATTCTTGTGGACATCAAATCCAATGGAAAAGGTCTTTGCCATTTTGAGGTATATTCTACATAACTCACCATAGAAACGGGCTCTGTCCATCCGTCCGTCCGTCACACTTTTGAGTACCTTCATGGTGTAATCATCTCCTCCTACAGATTTCATCCCAGAGATTTTAAACTTCAGAATATTGTTGCCCATATATTGTAGATGTGCAACATGTATATAGATGATGGAAAATTTATTTTTTGACAGAGTTATTAACCCTTTTCGACTTAGAAAATTTCAACATTTTTGTAATCAACTCCTCCTACAGTTTTTATCGTAGATTTTTGAAACTTCAGAATATTGTTGCCCATATATTGAAGATGTGCAACATGTATATAGATGACGGAAAAATAATTTTTTCACAGAGTTATTAACCCTTTTCGACTTAGAACATTTTTTTTTATTTTCTGTATGAGGGTACCTTCATGGTGTAATCAACTCCTCCTACAGTTTTGATCCCAGAGATTTGAAACTTCAGAATATTGTTGCCCATATATTGAAGATGTGCAACATGTATATAGATGATATATAGATGAAAAATTATTTTTTCACAGAGTTATTAACCCTTTTCGACTTAGAAAATTTCAACATTTCAACATGTGCAACATGTATATAGATGACGGAAAGAGTATTTTTTTTACAGAGTTATTAACCCTTTTCAGCTTTTAAAAAAAATTTCTTTAACAAAGCGGCATCGACTTGCCACGTTTTCGGGGGACACTGTGGTCTGCTGACCTTTTATTTCAATTGGATGGACAAATATTGAGAAATAATTCAGTATCCTGTTAGCCAGTCTTCATGGTGTGCAATAAACATGGCACTATTTTGTCATGATGCGATGTCAATCTTGAACCTTCGGTTCTCATTGTTCCATCTCATCGAATAAATTCCAGCATTAATGTTAAATAGGTTACACACTTCTGACGTTCCATTTCTTATTATTCAGCTAATAATTTATAAATGTTCGAACAAAATCGTTGATCAAATTTTTAAATACTGATATACCTATAAATTAAAATATTGTCTTTGTTTCCCATAACAATGTTCATACAAATGCTTATAAGCAAATGAATACATGCAAACATTTTCAGTTGTTGAATATATGGCCTTTGGTATGGAGGGATGTAACCCAACGTACTCTCTTTTGGAGAAAACTGAGTGAAATCTATATTATATATTTATATCCTTATTTGAAGTTATTTTATTGGACTTCATTGGATTTAATTTTATTTATC